>VZQC01008131.1:1895683-2150125 GCA_009823505.1 Rhizomys pruinosus
TCTTTTTTTTTTTTTTTGGTCTTTTCGAGACAGGGTCTCCCTGTAGCCCCAGCTGTCCTGGAACTCACTCTGTAGACCAGGCTGGACTTGAACTCACAGAGATCCGCCTGCCTCTGCCTCTGCCGTGCTAGGAGTGCTAGGAGTGCTAGGATTAAAGGCGTGTGCCACCACACCTGGCATTATAATAAAGTTCTTAACACATGATAAGTCACTAAACATTAGGCATTTTTATTAAAACATAGGTGGATACAAAAAGAATTTTTAAACCAGGGAAAAATATTTCATAATGTAATACCAAAAAAATATTCTGATTTTGGCGTTGAATATATTTACTATGAAACCATGAGTAATTGGCACACTTAGCCATTTTCCAACACATAAAATACATCTGAGTGATTGCATTTCTTAGATTTGTCAAAGGATTTAAGTCATAGTCAGAAAATAAAGATCTAAAAAAAGGAAAAGGAGAAGAAACTACAGCAATTTTGAAATAATACCCCTCTTAATACTCATTCACTGACAAAGAAGAGTGAATCTAATAGCATACAGGCTAATAATTTAAAAACTACTTATAATTTTACAGATAGAAAAACATAAATTTTAAAAACGAGTTGTCATAGCTGGGCGTGGTGGCGCACACCTTTAATCCCAGCACTCGGGAGGCAAAGGCAGGCGGATCTCTGTGAGTTCAAGGCCAGCCTGGTCTATAGAGGGAGCTCCAGTCCAGCTGGGACTAAAAGGGACCTGTCTCAAAAATAACAACAAAAAAAAAGAGTTGTCAGGTCTGGAGAGATGGCTCAGCAGTTAAGAGCACTGGCTGCTCTTCCAGAGGACCTGGGATTCAATACCCAGCACCTACATGGCAGCTAACAACCATCCAACTCCAGTTCTAGTGGAATCCAATGCCCTCTTCTGCATGACACAGGTGCACTTACATACATGCAGACAATATACTCATACACATAAAAATAATAAAATATTTTAAAATTAAAATATAATTAAAAATGTGTTCTCCTAAGAAAATCTGTTGCAATGGTTTTCTAAAGAATGGACTAGGGGCTGGGGAGACTGCTCAGTTAGTAAAGGGCTTCCATGCAAGCATGAAGACCTGAGTTTGATCCCCAAAACTGATGTAAAAGGTAGGCATGGCAGCGTGCCTTGTAATTCCAGTGCTGAAGAGGTGAAGAAAGGAGGATCCTTGGGGTTCACTGGCCAGTCAGCCTAGCCTAATCAGCCAGCCCAGCTCCCAATAAGAGACCTAGTCTCGAAAAATGAGGTAGATTGGGTGTGGTGGTGCATACCTTTAATCCTTTGAGAGACCTAGGCAGGTGGATCTCTGTGAGATCGAGCTCAGCCTGGTCTACCTAGTGAGTTCCAGGCCCACTGTCTCAAAAAAAAAAATTGTGGGTCAGCTTGTGATGAACAGTACTCAAGGTTGCTCTCTGGCCTCCAAGTACAAATATGTGCACCTACACAAACAAATACGTACACACCACACACACATACACACACACACACACACACACACACACACACACACACAAAATCAGAACAAATGTTGCCATTAAATCTTAAAAATAAGGTCAACTAATTGGAAGCCAAATAAACAGAACCTGTTTAGTCTGTACAGAAACTAAGAGAGTAGAGAAATCAAGAAAACTATGGAAGTTGTGGCCAACAGTGTCAGCAGGTGAAAAGCAAAGGCTATAACTGTGACATGTTCACGAGGTGTAGCAACAAGGGAATGACTGGTGGAGCTAGACAAAATCACTGTGTGGGCGGTTAGGGTTGTAGAAAACACTAGATAAATCACCTATCACCTTTTTTTTNTTGATTTTCTTAAGGTGAACCATCCCTGCATCTCTGTAGTAAACTTGGTATAGTGGTGATTTTCACTTGATGTGGTCTGTACGTGATTTGCCAGTTATCTGTTTAGAATTTTGGCATCTGTGTTCATTAGGGAGAATCGGGTCTATAGTTCTACTTTTTGGTTGTATCTTTCCTGGTTTTCGGTAGTAGCGTAATGCTGGCTTCAATAGAAGGAATCTGGGAGAAGTCCCTCCGTGTTGTATCCTTCTGAACAAATTAAGTAGTAATGGTTGTATGTCTTTTTTCGAAATATTTTATAGAATTCTGTTGTTAATCCATCTGGGCCTGGGCCTGGGCATTTTTTTGGTTGGGAAGCTGCCTATTACATCTTCTGTTTCTTCCTGTACTATTGGTTCATTTAGGCTGTCAACCTCTTCTTGCTTGAGGCTTTGGTGGTTCCCAGTTTTTCAGATATTCTTCCATTTCCTCTAGGTTTTCAAAATTAGTAAAATATCAAGTTTTTGAAGTATTTCCGTATAATTGTCTGGATCTTTTCTTGTCTGTTGTGAAATTTCCCCTTTCGTCACAGATTCTTTGATTTTGGAGTTGTTCCCTCTTTCTTTTGGTTAACTGGGTAAAGGTCTGTCTATTAATTTTATTCTCTTCAAAGAACCACTTTTGGATTCATTGATTTTTTGTATGGTTTTCTTGTTTCTATTGTCAATTGATCTCTGCTCTGAATTTTTTGTTATTTCTTCTTGTTGCTCCGTTTAGGGTTCATTTTTGTTGTTGTTCCAATGTATTTTTAGCTGGCAGTGTTAGATCATTCACTGTGTTCTTTCTGTTTTTTTAATGTAGTGCACTTAAGCTATAAACTTCCTCTTAGGATTGCTTTCATAGTATCCCAGATTTTGCTGTGTTGTTTTATCATTTCATTCAGTTCCAGGAATGTTTTTATTTCTTTCTTTATTTCTTCTGACCACTCACTATTCAGGAGGGTGTTGTTTAGTCTCCATGTGCTTTCCTGGTATGTTGTAGGGTTTAATCTGGTGTTGATAATGAGTTTATTGGGCACTGTGGTCTGATGAATGCATGAGATTAATTTCAATCTTTTTATATTTGTTTGGAGTTTTTCTTCTGTGTCCCAATATTTGGTCTATTTTGAGAATGTTCCATGAGGTGCTGAGTGAAAGTGTATTCTCTTGGTGTTTGGGTATTTCGATAGATGTCTGTGGGTCCATTTGGTGTATTGCTGTCCATTTAGTTCAGATGTCTCTGTTTACTCTTTGTCCCTAGTTGATCTGTCTAGGAGACTTAATGGGGGTATTGAAATCCCCTAGTATTAGTGCGCTGGAGTTTAATCTGTGCCTTGAGATCCTGGATTTTCTTTATAAAGTTTGGTGCACCGGCTGTTTGGTGCATATATGTTTATGATTGTGAAATCTTCATCATTGATTTGTCCTTTGATAAAGAATGTAATGTCCTTTTGTCCTCTTTTGATTTCTTTTGCCTTGAAGTCTTTTTGTCCGATATTAGAATAGCCACCCTGCTTTCTTTTTGGTAACCATTTGCTTGAAATACTCTCTTCCATTCCTTTCACCTTAAGTTGATGCCTATCCTTTGGATTAGGAAGATGGGTTTCTTGTAGACAGCATATAGCTGGGTTTTGTTTCCAATCCATTCTCCCAAACTGTGGCCTTTTTATTGGGGAGTTAAGCCCATTAAATATTTAGGTTATAATTGAAAGATGGATGTTGGCTTCCTTTTCACTTTAAATTAATCCATTTGGACTCCTAGTCTCTGATTTTGCTACTATGGTTTTGTTTTTGTTAGTTTCTTTTCGTAGGGGTTGAGGATTGTTGCTCTCTCTTCTGGCCCTTGAATTGCTTCAAAGTATTTTATGAAGAGTTGGTTTTCTTTTTTTTTTTTTTTTTTTTTTTTTTTTATTTTTTTGTCATTTTTTTCCCTCTCTTTCAACTATAGCTGACATTTTTTGCTGGGTAAAGTATTCTGGGTTGGAATTCCGTAGTTTCCTTAACACTGGGAATGCTTTTGCTCCATGTTCTTCTTGCTTTCATGGTGTGAGGCGAGAAGTCAGTTGTGATTTTGAATTGGGTTTTCCCTTGTATGTGAACTTGTTTTTCTTTTGTAGCTCCCAGAATTTTTTGTTTTGGTTTTGGGCATCTAGCATTTTTAACTATGATAATGGCGTGGGGAATTTCTTTACTGTTCTTGTCTAATTTGGGGTCCTATGTGCTTCTTGTTTTGTATGGGTTTGTCTATTAGTTGGGGAAATTTTCATCTTCACTTCTGTTGAAGGATCTGATCAATACTATTTTTTGAGATTCTTCTCCTTCCTATTCCTAATGGATGCGGAGGTTTGATCTTTTCATAGTGTCCCATATTTTCCTGGTTGTTCCACTTTTGTGTATTTTTATTTTCATAATCTTTATTTGAGCTTTTTAATTGCTCTGTGTTTATCTTCAGATCTGATATACTTTGTTCTGCTTCCTCCATGTCTACTTCTGAGGCCTTTTTTTCCTTTTCCTTTCTTCTTGATTATAATGTGTGTTAATTCTTTTCATTTCATCCTGTGATTTTCTTTAGTATTTCCATTTTCCTTTTTTGAGCTTCTCAATCTTTTTTTTTTTTTTTTTTTTTTTTTTTTTTTTTTTTTTTTTTTTTTTTTTTTCTTTCTCTTCCTTTTTCAGTGCTTTCTACTTCCTTTCGGAGTTTGTTTTTCTCCCTCTAGTTCTTTGTGGAAGTGTCGGTGTCTGTTTCCTTTAGTTTTTTTCCCGAAGTTTGTCATTGTATCCCTCCTAGGTCCTTTTTGAGTTTTTCATTCTCTCTTTTAGTTTCTTATTCTTTATTTTTCTCATTCTAGTTCTTTCTGGAGTTTGTCAATCTGTTCCTTTTAGTTCTTTCTGAAAATTGTCATTGTATCCTCTTAGGTCTCTTTTGAAGTTTTTTTCTTTTTCTCTTAGTTATCTGAATTCCTCTTTATGTTTTTTAATTTTCATCTGCAATAGGTCTGCAATTTAAATTCCTCTAAGGTCTGTTCTTTGGGTCTCCTCCATGGGGTCCCATTGTAAGCTATCTCCTACTGGTTTTGTTGTGCTTGTTGCAGGATTTTCCTGTGCCTTTTCCATATTGTCCCTTCGTGTGTCCCTGGCATATGGGCCCTTTTGTGGTTCAGATCATAAATACCTTTTCACTATGTTAGGGATGGTTTTCCTTTCCTCTTTGCTGTTTTTTTTTTTTTTTCCCGCCTTTCCTCCTCCTTGTTTATGGAGTATTGACTTGTCCTAGTTTTCCTATTTTGCAAACCACTCTTCTCTTCTTGCTCTGAAAGTTCTCCAAGAGAAAAGGTCCACTGGGATTCTCACCAATCTCGGGGGGGGGGGAATCCCTGACCTAGCCGCACGCCCGGCAAGCCCGCACCAAGGTGCAGGCCACTAGACCCAGACCCTCTGGTCCCAGGCTACAAAAGAGACTAGGATGGTCTGCCCATGGCCCCCTACATGCGGCGAGGCGGCAGATGCCTGCCCAGGTAACTACTTCCGCCCCCACCAAGGTGCACACCACTAGGAGCACCTGACCCGCAGCTCTTCTCTGGTCCCAGCACAAAAGAGACTAGGACTGTCCCGCCCACGGCCCCCTACCTGCGGCAGAGGCGGCAGATGCCTGCCCAGGTAACTACTCCACCTCCAATATAATTTTATCATACCCCCAAAACCAATATCCACTGATGTAGTCATATTTAACTTCTTTTACAATAAAAGAATTTTAAATGTTTATTAGAAGCCAATTATATTATTATATCCATATTTTATATAGCAAAAGACTCATGATATTTATATAAATGTACTGAATAAAATATAAGTGACACAAAATAATATGTTAAGAACCCAATATATTATGACTTTATGAAATTGGGTTTAGGTACGAATAATTGTGCCAACATTAGGAAATCTTTAAATATAACATACCACAATAATATCTAGGAAAAATAACATGAGTACATATTCTTTGAGGATCTTATCAAATTATTTTTAGAATTTGATTAGAAATATAGAGTACACTCAAATTTATAGTACACTCAAGATGCTTATATTTTTGTTTGTGTGTGACTTGAGTGTAATGAAAAGCAAATTTACCATTTTTAAAACATAGGAAATAAGTAAATTGTAAAGATAATATCCATAGAACATATTACAGATAAAGGTCCAAAATGTTGAGAATATTTTGGCAAATACCCAGATAATAACAAAACAAGACATAAAATATATCTAAATCATATGATTTCTAATCATAGTTATAAAATGAGAATTTGCATCACAGCCTTTCTTTTAGTTTGTTTGTTTATTTTTCATTTGACAAGCAGCAACATCATGTTTGTCATTTTAATGTAGATAGAATTATTAGGTTATCTGTCATTTTACAATATTTAAGTTTTTTATGTCCTTTAAGATACATTTAAAAAAATCAACTGAAAAGGTGAAGGGGAGAGAAAGCATGGTATCCAACCAACTTTCCACATATCAGCAAATACTTCATTCATTCTTTTAGTAAACTTTTAAGAATGTCATAATGACATGAGCTTGAACTATCTCTAGGCATTTTCTTTGATGCTCCTGACTTGGCACTGGTGAAGTTGTAAACAGCAGAGCAACAAGGGCTGCCAAATGACCAAAGTATGGAAGCACGGGCCTGCTTTTGCCCAAAGGAGCACACCAAATGGTGACGGCAGAGACCTCACACCTGCACTGGATAGCATGTCATGCAATGTTAACTGTATTCAGATGCAGAGGCCTGGCTGCGCTCAGTGTACTGCTTGACTATCAGAACTTCTATGCACTTCTTTCTTTTTTTTTATTGATGCTTTGTGCATTTCATACATCATTTTCCAATTAAGTTCAGGCATATATCCCTTTCCCGTCCCCCCACCCGACCCCTACCCATCCCAGATCAGGCATTCTGCTGTAACTTTTCTGCATCTTTCTCTGTTTTTTTTTTTGTTTGTTTTGTTTTCATTTTTTTAACAATAAGTGATAATTTGTGAGTACAAGAATCCTTCATATAAAACCAATTTGCAAGCAGTTTTGCCCAAACACACACAGCTCATGGGTCCCACCATCCAGCAGGGGGTCTTGTATGTTCAATCAAGTTGATCAAATGAGTGTCCAATCTATATTGTTGCAGTTTCACCATTCACCCCAATCGCAGCCCTTATATTCTACCACGCCCCCTCTTCCACAGATTGTTCCCTAGGCTTAGAAAAGGGGCACAGGTGGATGAGAAGCAAAACAGTCTACTTTCTCTGGAGCTGTTGTCTTGGTCTCTAGTCAATTCTGGCTGTTTTCTTTCATGGGCTGACAACTTGTCCAGGCATAACCTTTCAATCCTACTAATGAAGCACATGCAATTAGATATATAGGTTTTTAAAGAGTATAATATATAGCCTTTCGATCCTACTACTGAAGCACACGCAATTAGACATATAGGTATTTAAACAGTACTAATTGTTATAGTAGGTTACTTTGGTATATACACAGATGTTTGGATGGTATGTTAATCCATGAATTACATTTTCTTCTGTTAAGTATGACAGGGTCTTCCTTTGGTTTATAACATCTCCTAACCATTAGAGGATGTAAGCTTGTGGCATCAGCCATGGGTTATTCCTCCAAGGAAAGAACTAATAGCCAATTAGATTTGGGATATACAGACATATGGCTGCCACTGCTGCACAGTATTTCCAGGCAGGTGAGGTGTAGCTGGTGCTGACGGAGGAGACTTGCTTGACTCAAGGAGACCTATATTTGCTTTATTGATTTAGTGGCTTTGGTAACACTCTCTGGCATTCCAGAGACCTTGAGCTTTGGTGGATTCCCAGATTTCAGATATTCTCCATTTCCCTCTAGGTTTTCAAATGTAGTAAATATCAAGTTTTTGAGGTATTCCGTAGAATTTGTCTGGATCTTTCATTGTCTGTTGTGTAATTTCCCCTTCGTCCACAGATTCTTTGATTTGGAGTTGTTCCCTCTTCTCTTTTGGTTAACTGGGTAGAGGTCTTCTATCTTAATTTTATCTCTCAAAGAACCACTTTTGGATTCATTGATTTTTTGTATGGTTTTCTTGGTTTCTATTCATTGAGCTCTGCTCTCGATTTTTTGTTATTTCTTCGTGTTGCTCCGTTTAGGGTTCATTTTTGTTTGTTCCAAGTGTTTCTTAGCTGCAGTGTTAGATCATTCATACGTTGTGTTCTTTCTGTTTTTTTAATGTAGGCACTTAGAGCTATAAACTTCCTCTTAGGATTGCTTTAAAGTGTCCCAAGATTTTGCTGTGTTGTTTTATCATTTCATTTCAGTTCCAGGAATGTTTTTATTTCTTTCTTTATTTCTTTGACCCACTCATTCTATTCAGGAGGGTGTTGTTTAGTCCCCATGTCTTCCTGTAGGTTGTAGGGTTTATATCTGGTGTTGATAATGAGTTTTTTGGCACTGTGTCTGATAGAATGCATGAATTAATTTCAATCTTTTAATATGTTGTTTGGAGTTTTTTTCTGTTCCCAGTATATTGGTCTATTTTGGAGAAGTTCCATGAGGTGCTTGGAGTAGAAAGTGGTATTCTCTCTGGGTTTGGGTAAATTTCGATAGAGTGCTGTTGGGTCCATTTGGTGATTGCTGTCATTTAGTTCAGATGTCTCTCGTTTACTCTTTGTCCCTAGTTGATCTGTCTAGGAGACTTAATGGGGGTATTGAAATCCCCTAGTATTAGTGCGCTGGAGTTAATCTGTGCCTTGAGATCCTGGATTTTCTTTATAAAGTTTTGGTGCACCGTGCTGTTTGGTGCATATATGTTTGTAATTGTGAAATCTCCTTCATATTGATTGTGTCCTTTGATAAAGATGTAATGTCCTCTTTGTCCTCTTGTTGATTTCTTTTGCTTTGAAGTCTTTTTGGCTCCGATATTAGAATAGCCACCTGCTTTCTTTTTGGTACACCATTTGCTTGAAATACTCTCTTTCCATCCTTCACTTAAGTTGATGCTATCCTTGGATTGGAAGTGGGTTTCTTGTAGACAGCATATAGCTGGGTTTTGTTTGCCTAATCCATTCTCCCATACTGTGCCTTTTTATTGGGGAGTTAGCCCATTAAATATTTAAGGTTATAATTGAAAGATGGATGTTGCTTCCGTTTCACTTTAATTAATCCATTTGGACTCTAGCTCTCTGATTTGCTCTATTGGTTTGTGTTTTTGTTAGTTGCTTTTCGTAGGGGTTGAGGATTGTTGCTCCTCTCTCTCTGCCTTGAATTGCTTCAAGTATTTTATGAAGAGTTGGTTTTCGAACTTATTCCATTTTTTTTTTTATTTTGTCATGGGTTTTTCTCCCTCTCTTCAAAACTATAAGCGACATTTTTGCTGGGTAAAGTATCGGGTTGGCATTCCGTAGTTTCCTTAACACTGGGAATTCTTTGCTCCATGTTCTTCTTGCTTTCATGGTGTGAGCGAGAAGTCAGTTGTGATTTGATGTGGGTTTCCCTTGTAGTGTGACTTGTTTTTCTTTTGTAGCTCTCCAGAATTTTTATTGTTTTTTTTGGGCATCTAGCATTTTTAACTAGATATGGCGTGGGGATTTCTTTACTGATCTTGTCTATTTGGGGTCCTATGTGCTTTGCTCTTGTATTTGTATGGGTTTGTCTATTTAGTTTGGGGAAAGTTTTTCATCTATCATCTGTTGAAGAGACTGATCAATAACTATGTTTTTGAGATTCTTCTCCTTCCTATCCTATGATGCGGAGGTTGATCTTTTCATAGTGTCCCCATATGTTTCCTGGTTGTGTCCACTTTTGTGTATTTTTTAATTGTCATAATCTTATTGGAGCTTTTTTTAATTGCTCTGTGTTTATCTTCCAGATCTGATATACTTTGTTCTGCTTCCTCCTGTCCTACTTCTGAGGCTTTTTTCCTTTCCTTTCTTCTTGATTTAATGTGTGTTAATTCCTTTTCATTTCATCCGGTGTGATTTCTTTATGTAACTTTCCATTTCTACTTATTTTTGAAGCTTCTCAATCTCTTTTGTTGTTTTATCTCTTTTTGTTTTACTTTTTTTTTTTTTTCTTGCTAGCTTCCTTTTTCAAGTGTTTTACTTCCTTTCGGAGTTTTGTTTTTTTGCTCCTCCTAGTTCTGTTGTGAAGTGTCGGTCTGTTTCTTAGTTCTTTTGAAGTTTTGTCATTGTATCCCTCTAGGTCCTTTGAGTTTTTCATTCGCTCTCTTTAGTTCTCTTATTCTTTATTTTTTCTCATTCTAGTTCTTTCTGGATTTGTCAATCTGTTCCTTTTAGTTCTTTCTGAATGTTGGTCAAAAATTGTATCTCCTCTAGGTCTCTTTTGAAGTTTTTTGTCATTTTTCTCTTTAGTTCATCTGAATTCTCTTTATGTTCTTTAATGTTCTCTGCAATAGGTCTGCAATTTAAATTCCTCTAAGTCTGTTCTTTGGGTCACCTCCAGTGGGATCCCATTGTAAGCTATCTCCTACTGGTTTTGTTGTGCTTGTTGCAGGATTTTCCTGTGCCTTTCTCCATTTGTTTCCCATGTTTCTTTGTCCCTGGCATGTGGGCTCCCTTTTGTGGTTCAGAATCACAAATACCTTTTCACTAGTTAGGGGATGGTTTTTTCCTTTCCTCTTATGCTGTTTTTTTTTTTTTCCCGCCTTTCCTCCCTTGTTTATGGAGTAATGGACTTGTCTAGTTTTCCTATTTTGCAAACCACTCTTCGCTTCTTGCTCTGAAGTTCTCCAAGGAAAAGGTCCACTGGGATTCTCACCATCTCGGGGGGGGGGGAATTGCCCGACTAGCCGCACGCCCGGCGCCCGCACCAAGGTGCAGGCCACTAGCAACCCAGACCCTCTGGTCCCAGCTACAAAAGAGACTAGGATGTCGCCGCCCAGGGCCCCCTACCATGCGGGCGGGCGGCAGATGCCTGGCCCAGGTAACTACTCCCGCCCGCAACCAAGGTCACAGCCACTAGGACACCTGCCCGCACTCTTGTCCCAGCACAAAAGAGACTGGGACTGTCCGCCCCACGGCCCCCGTACGGCGGCAGAGGCCGGCAGATGCCTGCACAGGTGACTACTTCCCGCCCCCTCCTCCCGCCCGCAACCAAGGTTCAGGCCACGAGCACCGAACCCCCTCTCCATGAGAAATATTTATATCTGGGTTGTTGGTACTAGCATCCACATATGAGGGACACCATTTGTCGTTTGTTTTTCTGGGACTGTGTTACTTCACTTAACATGATGTCTTCTAGCTCCATCTATTTACCTACAAAGTTCATGATGTTGTCTTTCTTTACCGCTGCATAGAATTCCATTGTGTACATGTACCAAATTTTCTCTATCCACTCGTCAGTTGAGGGGCATTTGGGTTGGTTCCAGTTTTTTGCTATTGTGAACAGAGCAGCAATAAATATACCTGTGCATGTATCTGTGCAGTAAGATGAGTCCTGTGGGTATACACCCAGGAGTGGTATGACTGGGTCAAATGGCAGGCTCATTTGGAGTCTTCTAAGGGTTCTCCACACTGTTTTCCATAGTGGCTGCACAAGTTTACATTCCCACCAGCAATTGATGAGTGTTCCCCTTTCCCCACACCCTCTCCAGCACTTCGCATCATTTGTTTTCTTGATCCTAGCCAGTCTTACTGGAGTAAGATGGTATCTTATGGTGGTTTTAATTTGCATTTCCTTAATTATTAGCGATGTTGAGCACTTCTTAAGGTGTTTCTCAGCCATCTCTAACTCCTCCTCTGTGAAGTCTCTGTTTAGATCTTTGCTCCATCTTCTGAGTGATTCATTTGTTTTCTTTCATCTTTGTTTTTTGAGTAGCTTGTATACTCTGGAAATTAATGCTTTGTCAGATGTATCTGCTGTGAAGGTTTCCTCCCATTCTGTGGGTTTTCTCTTCACTTCCTTTATTGTTTCCTCTGATGTACAGAAGCTTTTGAGTTTAATGAGATCCCATTTGTCAATTGTCGATCTTATTTCTTGTGCAGCTGCTGTCTGATTTAAGAAGTCTTTTCCTACACCTATGTCTTGTAGTCAGCTGCCAAGTTTCTCTTCTATCACCTCCAGAGTTTTGGATTTCACGTTGAGGTCTTTGCTCCATCTGGAATTGACTTTTGTACAGGGTGAGAGGTAGGAGTTTAATTTTGCCAACACCACTTGTTGAAGATGCTGTCTTTCCTCCAATGTGTCTTCTTGGCCTCCTTATCAAATATGAGATGGATGAAATTGTATGTGCTCAGGTTTGGATCTTCAGTTTTATTCCATTGGTCAACTGGTCTGTTTTTGTGCCAGTACCAAGCTGTTTTTATGTAGTATAGTCTGATATCTGGTAGAGCGATCCCCCCTGTATTGCTCTTTTCGCCCAGAGTTGCTTTGGCTATTTGGGGTCTTCTGTTTTTCCAAATGAAATTGAGGATTCTTTTTCCAAACCTGTGAAGAAGCTCTTGGGGATTTTGATTGGTAGTGCATTAAATCTGTACACGAATTTGGGTAGAATGGGCATTTTTACTATATTTCTTTTTCCTAATCCATGAGCATGGGAGGTTTGTCCATCTTCTGATGTCTTCTTCAATTTCCTTCTTCAGAGGTTTAATTTTTTTGTTGTAGAGATCCTTGGTGTCTTTGGTTAGGTTTGTTCCTAGGTATTTTATTGTTTTTGAGACTATTGTGAGTGGGAAGTTCTCCTTGTATTCCTTCTTCCGTTGCCTACTGTTGGGGTAGAGAAAGGCTACTGATTTTTCTAAGTTTATTTTGTATCCTGCCACTTTACTGAAGCTCTTAATCATTTCTAGGAGTTTCCTGGTGGGGGTCTTAGCATCCCTTAAGTAGACAATCATATCATCAGTAAAAAGGGATATTTTGACTCCCTCTTTTCCTATTAGAACTCCTTTAATTTCATTTTCTTGCCTTATTGCCCTAGCAAGGGATTCAAGCACTATGTTGAAAAGGAGTGGTGACAGGGGAGAGCCTTGCCAATTTCCTACCCTTAAGGGGAATGCTTCTGTCGTTTCCCCATTTAGGACGATATTGGCTGTGGGTTTCCCATATATGGCTTTGATTACATTAAGGTATGATCCCTCCAATCCAATTCCCTCTAGGACTTTAAACATGAAAGGATGCTGAATTTTTGTCAAAGGCTTTCTCAGCATCAATTGAGATGATGGTGTGGTTTTTGTCTTTCAGTCCGTTTATATGCTTGATGATATTTATTGATTTTCATATGATGAACCATCCCTGCATCTCTGGTATGAAACCAACTTGGTCATGGTGGATGATCTTCTTGATTTGGGTCTGTATGCGATTTTCCAGTATCCTATTTAGAATTTTGGCATCTGTGTTCATTAGGGAGATGGGTCTATAGTTCTCCTTTTTTGTTGCATCTTTGCCTGGTTTTGGTATTAGAGTGATGCTGGCTTCATAGAAGGAATCTAGGAGAACTCCCTCCGTTTGTATCCTTCTAAACAACTTGAATATTAATGGTTGTAAGTCTTTTTTAAATATTTTATAGAATTCTGCTGTGAAACCATCTGGGCCTGGGCATTTTTTGGTTGGGAGGTTGTTTATTACATCTTCGATTTCTTCACATATTATTGGTCTATTTAAGCTGTCGATCTCTTCTTGGTTGAGCTTTGGTGATTCCCAAGATTTCAGATATTCATCCATTTCTTCTAGGTTTTCAAACTTAGTAGCGGTTTTTAAAGTAATTCCGTATGATTGGATCTTTTCATTATCTGTTGTGATATTTCCCCTTTCATCACAGATTCTATTGATTTGGAGTAGTTCCTTCTTTCTTTTGGTTAACTGGGCTAGAGACCTGTCTATCTTGTTTATTTTCTCAAAGAACCAGCTTTTGGATTCATTGATTTTTTTGTATGGTTTTCTTTGTTTCTATTTCATTGATCTCTGATCTGATTTTTGTTATTTCTTCTTGTCTGCTGCGTTTAGGGTTCATTTGTTGTTGTCTCTCCAGTACTTTTACCTGGAGTGTTAGATCGTTCTCTTGTGCTCTCTCTGTTTTTTTAATGTAGGCACTTAGAGCTATAAACTTCCCTCTTAGGACTGCTTTTAAAGTGTCCCATAGGTTTTTCTGCGTTGTATTATCATTGTCATTCAGTTCCAGGAATGTTTTTATTTCTTTCTTTATTTATACCTTGACCCATTCATTATTCAGAAGAGTGTTGTTTAGTCTCCATGTGTTCTTGTAGGTTGTAGGGTTTATCCTGGTGTTGATATTGAGTTTTATTGCACTGTGGTCTGAAAGAATGCATAATATTATTTCAATCTTTTAAGAATGGGGACTTTTTTCATATATATATATGCATATATATATATATATATATATATATATATATTTCATATATGTGTATATATACACATATCTAAAATATATATACATATATGTATGTGAATTTTTTGAAATATATATATATATGTATATAATCTGACCAGTTGTGCACTTCTGCAGTGACCACCATCTGTTGCAAAGAGCAGCTTTTTTGATGAGTGGCACACGATATGCTTGCCTGTAAATATAAGATTTTATACTTAGTGTATGTAATAAATTTCATTTGCCTAGAGGTTCTATGCCTTCTGCAGCCCTGTGCATTCGGCTGAGATTCAAGTGTTTACTCCCATTGAGATGGTTCCATCCACCTGAAAACAGTGCCTCCACTGCACCATTAGAGGTAGTTTTCTAGGTAGCCCATCACAGTTGTTAGAGTTTGGCCCTGGCTGTACCATTGATTGATTTTTCTCTTGTAGCAGTGTTCATATTGTCTAGCATTATGGGTGCTTAACTTCAGATAGAAAGGTTCCAGGTCAGTTCCTGTTCCATTAATCTAAGTCCTACCCCTGAAACATGTCCTGTTCTGAACAGTAGGGTCTTATTTTCTATTTCTGGTAGATAATCAAGAGCTTTGGAGATAGCCTGCCCTGTTTTGAGAGTCACTTGGATTGCTCTCACCAACCATTCAAAGGGAGATATCCTCTGTCTTGCACTGTGTTCCCTGCCACACGACCAACAGGTTGCACAACCTGTGGCCTGTTGTTCAGAAGGTGTATGTGAATTTCTCATGGGGTCTCTGTAGCATCATAATCACTCTGTGTTTCTGATCCTCTCAAGGTCCAATCACCTCTATTCTTTCTTTCTCTCTTATGAACCCCCTCCTCTCTCCTCAACCCCAACACCCTATCATCTGCCTTCTCCCCCTCTCCAACTTTTGATTATTTTATATATTCATTTTCATTGTAGTTAGAACTCCTCCCATCTCCTCTCCAATCCACTACATCTCCCTTTGCTCTTACTTCATGGCCCCTATGTTTTTGCACTAACATTTCCAATTAATTTTTCCCAAATACTTTATTTTTGAAGTATTTATTTATTTTTTAATTCATTATTTATTTATGTGTATGAATGTAACTGTCTGCATGCAGGTTGATGCACCCGTGTCATGCAATGCAGCTGAGGTCAGAAGAGGGCATAGGATTCCCCTGGAAGTGGAGTCAAAGACAGTTCTTAGCTTCCATGTGGGTGCTGGGAATCGAACCCCAGTACTCAGCAAGAGCAGTCGGCACTCCCAACCGCTAAGCCATTTCTCCAGCCCCCTCCCAATACTTTAAAATGTGAGTCCATCCCTTCAATCATATTCAGCCTGCCAGCATCATATCCATAAAGAAAACTGTCTTTCCTCCCATTAGCCATCCATTGACAATAGTTCCTCAGGCTATGGCTTCTTGCTGGGTTTTCATCTGATTTAGACTTATACTGATCTTTTGGCATGTTTTCATAACCACTGTGGGTTCATGTACAACTGCCCTGTGGTTCCTGAAAAGCACTGCTTCCTTGTGTTTATCCACCAGTTCTGAGTATTTCAATCTTTCTTCACTCTCTTCCATGACAATACTGTACCACTGGAGAGAGATGTGATATCCATGTCGTATTTAAGGCTCAGAATTCTTCCATCTCTTATTCACTGCATGTTGACTGGTTGATGGTCTCTGTATTCATTGCAATCTGCTGCAAGAATTACCTTCTCTAATGAGAGCTTGGAAATGCACTAATCTATAAATATAACAGTATGGATCATGAGTGACTTTAATACTCTGTCCATTTAGTAGAATATGAGTAGCAGATTTGCGGACAGTCTATGTGTGATCTATCCATAGGTTCATGGCCCCAATAACAGTATCAATTATGGATTCTACTGTATAAAGTAGGACCTAAAACAACCAGAAAGTGGTCAGTTATTCCCATAACATATGCCATTGTTGCAGCAGTTGACATATCCTGCTAAGCAAATAGTTATTAGAGCTCACAGGTTTAACAGCTTGATCATGCTGATGAGTATGTTTCTCTTTTTGTAGTATGCAGAGGACCTTCCCCATACCATGAATCAAGTCAGTAGGGATGACGGTTTGAAGTCCGTATCAGATTAATTTTACCATGTTATGTGACACTTGTGTGTTGTGTTTCTAGCAATAGGGTCTTGTCATTCTTAAATGGTTTAGAAAATTATAAAATTCATTTACATAAATAATTATAAAATAATATCTGGTATATATTAATAATTTTGTAGTTTTTTAACCAATTCAGGCTTGGTATTTATTTTTTTATTTTGTTACATTTGTTTATTTAGTATGTGTGCTTATATGTGTGTGGATGCATGTAATGTCATTTTATGTGTGGAAGACAGAGGACCTCTTGTGGAATTCTCTTCTCTCTTTCCCTCAGGTGGATCTCAGGGACTGAATTTAGGTCATCGGACATGAAGGCAAGTTCACATCGAGTCATTTCACTGGCCCACTTTTTGGAATTTTATGTCTTTCTTTTGTAACTATTCTTAGAAATTGGAAGTAATTTATAATTGAAAGCTTATAAGAAAATGGAAACATGTTGACAGAAAAGACAAAAATTATATCTTGACATATTAAGGATAGATAGCTTAGCTTAAAGCTAACAAAAAACTACCCTGGCTTTGGCATTTGAGATGGACCACCTCAATTCCCTACTAATGCCATGTTTTGTTTAAATTACGTCATTGGTTTTATTTTAGGTTTCTTATCCTTAAAGTAGAAGTGTTTCATAGCTGAAGAAATGGCTTGATGTTTATGACCATTAGTTCTAGCAAAGGACCTGAGTTCAGATCTCGCCAACCATCTGTAAATCTGGTTCCAGGTAATACAATCCTCTCTTCTAACCATCTTTGGGCATTGCATACACGGGTTCATTTAAATGCAGGCAATGGATTCACACACATAAAATTAAAATTAAAAAGTAAAATAGAAGCCTTTCAGATATGTTTTATGAAGATTAATTAAATAGATGGTGTACCCAAAACACTAAGACACAGGCTTTTATCCAAAACAATATAAATGTTTGTTAAATAACATAGAAGCAGAGCAAGCAAAATGGCTCAGCAGGGCAAGGTGTTTGCCACAAGACTGACAGTCAAATCTGTCAACCTGAATTTTAACCTGAAGCCCAGGTTAGAAGGAGAAAGCCACAAAATTAGTAAATCAAATTTAAAATGTTTTAAATAAATATGAAATATATAGTGATACAGGCTAACTAAAAAATTAAATATGAATTATAAAAATGTATTTCACATCAGTACTGAATACATTATATTCAATATATATATTGAGGCAAGAATACAGGAACCATGGAACTTCTTGCTAAGGAATTCATTTTTTTGGTCTTTTTGAGACAGGGTCTCCCTGTAGCCCCAGCTGTCTTGGAACTTGCTCTATAGACCAGGCTGGATTTGAACTCACAAAGATTCCCCTGCCCCTGCCTCCTGAGTGCTAGGATTAAAGGTATGTGCCACCATGCGTGGCAGGAATGAATTCTTAAACTGTGCATTTGGTATGAGTTTTAAAAGCATAAGCAAACAAATGAGAACTAACACAATTTAAGTAACAACAGAGAGAAGACCATCTGTCCAAAGATTACACCATTAGTATAATACAAACTTAATATTAACATTTCTTAATTTTATGATTAAAAATATTATCAACCTAAAGTTTGAACTATACTTTTAACACGAAAATTAAAGAAACACAAGAAACTGAACAACACGGGAAATAACAGATGACTAAAGTTTCCTCAGGAATATGAGTATTAAAACACCATAAATATTTCAACTGTCATATAAAAGGCCAAAGCAGAGTTCTGGAAGGTAAGTATGAAGTGTGAGAACTGTGTGTCTGCTATGTGTGTTATAAGGGGAAATCCATAGCTTAGTGTGGATAGGATTTGTTTGCAGATGCTGGGTATATCATGATATATATTTATTTGTATATATATATATATATATATATATATATATATAGAGAGAGAGAGAGAGAGAGAGAGAGAGAGAGAGAGTCATGTCTATTTCATAGTTAGCTGTGTTTTTCTTTTATATGTAATAAAAGAGTAAGAGATTAGAAACCAAAGAGAAACACCACCTACAATAGGGGAAAGCCCAAGCAAAGATGAATAGATGATCTTGGAATGCCACCAGTTGAGAGTAAAGGAAGAAATGGAAAATAGAATTGTTGATTGGAAGGGTTCTGGAAAAGTACCTCATGGTTCTGGAAAAAGTATCTCATTTTTGAGAATCCAATCTCAGAATAGTCATCAGCCTCTCAGCCGTCTAAGATGTGGATCACGTAAGCTGGTGGCACATCTGTCTTCAATGATGTCTTCTCTTTTGATGTCTTCAAAAGAAAAGGTGAAATCTGAGTTAAATCTATGTTTTCATTAAAAAATTATGTGCTTTCTCTCACACCTTACTGGTTTCATTACCCTGTTGTTTTTATTTGAGTTATTTTACTCCTTAAATATAACTATGGTTAAGTTTTTCTTTCTCACCAATTTTTCTACATTGCAATGGTGAATTATGAGTATAGAACACGGGTGATGCTGAATTAAAAAAACATTTAAAATCACATTTTTCACCATTTTTTCATAATGAGAGCCCAAATAAAATCTAAATTTTCTATGTTCTTGGGGACATAGGTTCCCAAAGTGATTACAGGTCTTTATTATCATCAATTTTACTTTCTATGTCCCCCTATACAGACAACCTTATTCCTTTCTTCTCTGTGTTGCTGGGGATTTGATTAGCATACTTGTCATATTGGACTCAGTGTATGTTAATCTGTTATGCTAGATTAGTCTTTCATGCTTTCCATAACATCTTCGTCATCACTTAATTAGTAGGATGATCCTCCTTGGTATAAGATCTTACTGTCCTTTCTATTTGTCAGGAAGTACCCCCAAATGTGAGCAATCTGTATAATTTTCCATGTCTTGTTTGTTGCATAGTACAAAATCTTATTTAAGGAACAGGCATTCTTGAACATTACCTATCACACAGATGTTGCAAATAGTAAGAACTTGCTACAAATAAACAAAATCTATATATTTTAGAATTGTTATTCAAAGACTGTCATAATGGGATGGACCGAAGGGAAGCTTGGGCAAGAAATGATTGTGCAATGAAAAGAAGAGAAATATGTCTCTGAGAAGAAGTTAGTAAACTCTTCACCCTATCAGAGCAATAGAACACTCCAGGATGTAAGGATGCATCAGACAGTCATATAGATATGTGAAGTAGCAGAGGACACAGGAAGGCAAGTACGGTGCTTTCTCTGCTGCTTGGCTATTGCATAAAAAGGGAAAGGAAAAGAGGAAAGAGATACCAAAGATGCAGATGAATAAAAGTATCTCAAAATGGTTTTCAATCTTGGGGGAGGGTTAATAAATTTAAGGAAGGCTGCTGAGGCATAATGGTCTTGATTCAGAAAGATTTCTGTAATCTTCACAAAGAAACTAGACTGAAAAGGACATTTCAACAACATGGAAAAATCAAAAGGCCAATTTGGAGACTTTTAAATGTAAGGCAGACATAACCAAAACATGAATGAAAGAAGTAAAATCACGAGGAGGGGATACATATTAAAATCTCATGAGGTTAGACTCAAGAGAAATGTACAATAATAACATATGGGAAATGAGAGTTAAAATAAGTTTCCTGGGCTTTGTTTTAGTAATCCAGTTACTAGTCACACAAAATAGAAGAGAAAGAAAGATAAATACCATGGAATAAGAGTTTGAGCTTACTCTACCTTGGATTTTATAAACAGGACAGTAATGTAGGACCTATTGTCAGGGGTCTAAACTAGAAGATTTGGGATTTGAGAGTTAGGGAGTGTGAAATATCCACCACAAACATTTCTGGCTTCTACTTTGTGTTGGTTGTTCAGAGAAACTACAGAGTTCTGAAGTCACAGGAAGATATGAGAAGCTGTCCTTATGCATGAGTAATTTATATCTAACTCAGTTAGCAAAGTGAAAAGTGAAGAGAGAAGCTTGCTTTGTCTGATGTTCCTATTTTCTTCCTTGAAAGGTATTTTTGTGGGGAAAAAAGTGATTGAGGATTCTAATCTTGACCTAAACAGATGTCCACAGGTGAAAGTTACCTGGAAGTTCTCATCTGCATAATCATTATTTGTTGTTCACCATCTTCCACCCTTCTCCATTCCACGTTCTCTCCTTCCCCGCAGAAGCCCATAACCCTTACAAACTCTAAACTATAGTAATCTGCCTTTTCTTTATTTTATTTTCTTTATTTTATTTTTGTATGTGTATGAGTGTACTGTCTGCATGTAAGTTTGTGCACCCGTGTTGTGCAATGCCGCGGAGGTCAGAAGAGGGTCTTGGATTCCCCTTGAACTGGAGTTCTCCTGGAATTGGAGTTACAGACGGTTCTTAGACGCCACGTGGGTGCTGGGGATCGGACCCGGGTCCTCTGCAAAAGCAGTCAGTGCCCTTAACCGCTAGGCTATCTCTCCAGCCCAGTAATCTGCCTTTTCATGGCCTTTCCTATTCCCCATGCTTCAGGCATAGAATTAATGTGTATATTATTCTATCAACAATTTTCAGTTTATTTCATAGTATAAAATTTTCAAAACCATAGGGAGAAAAGAGTAACTTAAGCCATTCCTATAATAGCCAATTTATACTAGCTAGAGAAACGGTTATGGATGACCTTGTTCATGCTGGGACTGGAATCAGAAGCCAGGTAAGATACCTGGAATGGAAAGAGAATTAAGAGTTGGATGCAAGGGATATTTCTGAAAGAAAACAGAAAACAGAACCTAAGAAATTATTTTAAGAGGATATGATTGAAACATGTTTCTAAAACTTGAAAGTTCTGAGAATACCAGAATTATTTCTGGTATAGAGAAGGCTGACAAGTACGTTGAACAGAGACACAGGGAAACAATTGCAGTCAACAGCTTATGCTTGAGGGCAGCAGTTAAAGCAGTGGCTGCTCTTGCAGAGCACTTGGGCTTGGTTTCTAGCATTCACATGGAGGTTAATAGTAGTTTCTAATCCAGTTACTGGTGGTCTGATGCCCTCTTCTAACCATCATGGGCACACGGGCATGGCACTACATGGGTGTGGCTAACTTCCATGAAAGCACTTCCATGAAAGCAGTACACTGACACATTTAAAAATAATAATATATATTTAAAAATCCAAGATTTCGTAGAATAAAAAAGTGCGAGTCATTGACATTGGCTTCCTATTTGGAGATAAGCAGTCTGCAGTTTATATACTGCACATTGGCCAATAGTGGTTCTCTTGTATATATATAATATGTGGAATTTTATGAGAGACTAGTTAGGGGCTTGTCTTTACGGGGAGGTCTAAGTGTGATCACAATATATTGTATTAAATTCTCAAAAATACAATAGAAATGAAAAAAATCTGAGCGTGCTATCACAGAATGAAAGATGAAGTTATAGAAATCATCAGTTTTGGCAATGCTTAAACATTTTCATAAATTTAAACAAATTTGCCTGAGGGGTAAAAGAGATTTTGACTATTACAACCACCACTGCCACAAGTATTAGCAGTTAAAAAGAATGAATTCCAGTTGAGAGACGTGGAAGATATGCACCTGGACTGCATTGACTTAAATTAAGCATATGAACCCAGGTTAATAGATTGCATCTGCGCATATTTATAGGGGACATCTGAGGCAATGTCTCAGTCTAAATAAGTCTTACAGCAGAATATCCAGACATCATCATTGGCCAAAGGGAGAGCCTTTTGGCAGAAAGAACCACTTGATCCTGTCAGTTATTACTAATTCCAAGAATATGTGAAACTTCAATTTTGTTCCAAAAAGCTGGCCCCTAATAAAGCTGCATTATTTTATGCATCCATATTCTACTATTTCCTTTATAATCAAACTGATTTAATAATATAATTGTTCTCTTCAACGTTGCCCTACTTTTTCTTTGAAACCTTCCTTTGGCTTCTCTTTTTCCTTCACTTTTTCTTAGATTTTTTTTCCATTTTCCAAATAGTTCTGCCTTTCTTCTCAATCAATTCATCTCTGTTCTAGTCAATAACAAAAAATATGCAATAAATAATTAAACATACTAATTTTCTTGTGCATCATTTAAAAATCTGGATAAAATATTTTATCTACTTTGAGCAGCACAAGTGACTTAAATCTTTTTTCTTGCAGACTTGAATTAGTATGAAGATATTTGAGTAATTCTTTATTAATTGAAAATTCTGAACTCATATGTAAGTATCTATGTATTTTGGCTTCTTCATAAAGTAAGATGTTTTTGTTTTATTTATTTATTTATTTATTTTTATTATTTTTTATACTGATGCTTTGTGTATTTTATACATCATTTTCCAATTCAGTTCAGGCATATATCCCCTTCCTTTCCCCCCACCCCACCCCTACCCATCCCAGATCATGCATTCTGCCATAACTTTTCTGCATCGTTCTCTATTTTTTTTTGTTTTGTTTTCATTTTTTTTTAACAATGAGTGATAATTGTGAGTACAAGCATCCTTCATGTAAAACCAATTTGCGAGCAGTTGTGCCCGAGCCCACACAGCTCATGGGTCCCACCATCCAGCAGTGGGGGCTTGTATGTTCAATCAAGTTGATCAAATGAGTGTCCAGTCTATATTGTTGTAGTTTCACCATTCACCCCAATCGCAGCCCTTACATTCTACCACGCCCCCTCTTCCACAGATCCCTAGGCTTAGAAAACCGGCACAGGTGGATGAGAAGCAAAACAGTCTACTTTCTCTGGAGCTGTTGTCTTGGTCTCTAGTCAATTCTGGCTGTTTTCTTTCATGGGCTGCCAGCTTGTCCAGGCATAACCTTTCGATCCTACTAATGAAGCACATGCAATTAGATACATAGGTATTTAAACAGTATAATATATAGCCTTTCGATCCTACTAATGAAGCACATGCAATTAGATATATAGGTATTTAAACAGTACTAATTGTTATGGTAGGTTACTTTGGTATAGACACAGATGTTTGGATGGTATGTTAATCCATGAATTACATTTTCTTCTGTTAAGTATGACAGGGTCTTCATATGGTTTATGTTTCTTGTTTACTCTGTGCTTAGATATCTCATTCTCTTCTGTTTGCTAACTTGTAGCTGTATGATTCCCTAATATCATTTTCCCAAAACTTTCTTGTGACAGTAGTCATTTTTATGTGGCATATAATTGTTCCATTCAAATGTTCTCCTTAGTGTCTTATAACTGAGAACTTTTACTTAGTTATTTAGAGTCTACACTTTAACTTACAATGAAGGAAGCCGTTTTCATTGCTTTTATTTCTATTATCTATTTTCAAAAATGTACATGGATGTGTAATGTATGATTAAAATGAAATATATTAAAATCCATAATTAAGCTTACTTTGTTTATAGATTTCCATTTTCCATTTCTTATTTTAATCTAATATGTAATCACAATATAACTATGAACTCAACTGGATATATTTATATAAAAGTTTACTGTTCTTAAGTATTTTACCAAACCTAAGAGGTGTTTGAGATGCACTGTTAATTCAAACAAATAGTGTAAGAATGGTTTAATCCAGGAATGAAGTTAGAAGACATCTTGAGAAACTCTTCTCTTAATGAGCCTTGAAGCAAGTTTGGAAACAGCCTTAATTCTTTTGAGCTACTTTGGTTCTATTTAGTCTTTTACAAGTTCAGTGGTTAAATAGTACCTTAGTGTAAGCAAGCTGAAACAACTCTATTAGACTAATGGCAAGGGCTGATTAGATGATTTTCGTTTTAAACTGCAAAACAAATTAGGTCATGGTGATGGATTTGATCCAAACATTGTATATTGGCTTGAGGAATACAGAATTTTCTGATTCAAAATTATGCAGCATCTATACACATAATACTAGACTTGTGGTGATGTAAACAGAGTTATGAGATTTTTTGAAAATTAGGAATGAAAAGAAACAAAGTAACTCCCTTAGAAAACCTAAATGAGAATATTATTCTGCCCTAAAATTTATAAGTAAGGACTTCTTAGATTCTCCAAAAGATTTAGTTTCTGCAAAGCCATTTGTAACTGAATATGGGCTTAAGTTCTGCCCAGATGTTGCAGAAATACATACCAAACTTGCTAAAAGTGAGGTTGCTTTGACTTCATAGTAAGTTCAAAGGAGAATGATTTGTTATGGTAAACTGATGACATAACATTCTTAACTGATGGCAAAATTATGTTCTGTTCCACTAACCCATCTCAATTATTTACTTGACTAGTTTCCTACCTATTTTAAGAAAGTGTTGAGGAAGAGACAAACGTCTTGAGATCCTCTTCTACAACTAAACAGCATAGAATGCACAAGCAGTCAGTGGTTGCTTTCCCCACTTGAACAATGAACACAGAAATATGCTGATTTTTGTGCTATCACTTATGAAGCTGGTGGGTACACAGAGGACCCGGGTTCGATCCCCAGCACCCACATGGCGGCCGAGAACCGTCTGAAACTCCAATTCCAGGAGAACTCCAGTTCCAGGGGAATCTGACACCCTCTTCTGACCTCCGCAGCATTGCACGACACGGGTGCACAAACTTGCATGCAGACAGTACATTCATACACATACGGAAACAAATAAAATTAATTAAAAAATTTAAAAAAAAAAGTAAAATAAAGTTGATATACCAAAAATAGGAAAGGAAAGTATGACAATCCCATGAGAGTGGCAAAGGGTATTTCTAAACTTATTGGAAATTTATTCTGTTAAGGCATTGTCTGCAGCATGTGTCTCTGTGTTTGAGAATTTGGATGTTCAGTGTACTTCCACAACTGACTGGCAGTGTGCTGCAAAGTCATTTATCTATTTATTTAGAAATTGTTATTTTTTAATGTGTATGAATGTATTGGCTATAGGTTTGTAAGTGAAACTGTGTCTTGAAATGCCCAGGGAAGTCAGAAGAAGACGTTGGATCCCATAGAACCGGAGTTAGGGATGGTTGTTAGGCCCCATGTGGATGATGGGAATTGAACCCTGGTCTTCTGAAAGAGCACCTTAAATGCTGAGCCATCTTTCCAGCCACAAAGCCATCTATTTCTTGTTCCTGACTTAGAAAACAGAAACTTTAATCCGTCAGTATCTGCCCCATAATTACATGTTTAAATGCCCAGGAACATACACCAAATTAAAAGTGATATCTAGCATAAATTTTAATATAGTTTAAACACTTCTTATTCTTCACATATACATCCTCCCATCCCTCTCAGTCTTTGTGTTATAAATCCCCTAAACAAATCAACAACCAAAGAACTAAATTAAAATTTAATAATGTGCAAATTCAAAGGCAAGCTAACATTTTTTCTGTTTATTTAATTTGCTTTATGATGTATAAACACTGGAAATGGTATTAATTGAAGGTCCATAAAAGGTATCTGTATTCCTGGAGGGAAAGAATCTTCTCCAAACAGATCTGTGACTTTTTATGTCAGGAATGAAACAGGTTCATCAGCAGATGTTTGAAATCTATCTAAAACTTGCTCACAGCAAAGTGTGGTAGCTCGTGCCTAAAATGCTCTGTATCTGAGGGGCTGAGGCATACAGAGCAGGAGTCCAAGACCAGTTCTAGTTACTGACAGAAGTTAAAACCATGTTTCCAAATTCCAAATGGAATAATACTAAAATTTTAAATAAACAAAATAAAATAAATTATAATCATTATGGTTATGATATTTAGAATAAATCTAAGAGTCTTATTTCCAAGCATGACATCCACTTATCTCAGAGCACAGAGCAATTTTGGCTACCCATATTGCTCCCATCCTTGGTACAATTAAACTCTACTGTCTTCAGCCTCCCTGGATGGACTGAACACCAGAGGCATCCAGCTTCACGGACTAAGCAGCTAAGGACAGCTGCTTTTGGAATGTCTAACCCCTAGAATTTAACACATATTTTTTAATGGAAGGAATAATTCTAAATTAAACAGAATTTTAAGAATGCCTTTCTCTAATTACTGTGATCATATATGGAGTTATCTCTGAAATTTTACTTCATTCAAATTTGCTAAAGACTCCCCTTTTAAAACAGAGGGTATAAGACATAGTGCAAACTGTTTAAAAAATAATTGAAGACAAATGCCTTTGATAGTCATGATTCAATACTTTTCGATCACAAGGAATTCAGTGGCTCTGTTTACTTTTGAACATGTCTGGAAAACTATGGAATGTTAGGATGCCTGTCATGCTTCTAATTTCTGGATAAAAAAGACAGAAAATAAAAAAATCAGAAATAATATTTTCAATTTCCAAGTGTACATACATATTTTAAAGGCTTCTAAATGGGTTTTAAGGGAGAATTGTCTCTCTTGCATCAATATTGCTAAATTTACTGAAAATCAGCTCTAAGCTCTAATCATGGAATTTGCTAACTTATAAGGGGAGCTAAGTCCCAAGAAATAGTAATCAGTAAATAGAGATGAAAATGTGTTGGGGGACTCTGATGGGGCTAATAGGTTCCGATTCTAATAGGTACATTTGGTCTGAGGAAGTAGCCTCTACTTCAGTGACAGATGCATTCATCATACCACATATTGCCACTTGATGCTTGAGCAAGTTAATCCTGATTAGGCTGTGGATCCCGCACTGACTTTCCCTGAAGTAAATGCCAAAGAAGACAATGATAATACCCCCAAGGCCTACCCATCTTTGCCTTTGGCACCTAATATGAAATGTTCAGTGTGATCCAGAAAGAGATGGATTACCATACTAAAGAACTTTTAATTTATAAAAGTCAAGATTTTATAAAATTCAAGTTTTAGAATCTATGTCTTAGAATAGTTTTTAGGAAGTGAGATTAATGGTGTTTAAAACATATAATTGGACTGGGGTGAAATTACTGATATGGGCTCGTTTAACAAAGATTCTGGATTTAATAGTGTAGCTCATGTGGTTTAAAAAACATGAAAACATGGGGAGATGGATCAGTAGGTAATGTGCTTGCTACCTAAACACAAGGGTCTAAATTCAGATCCCAAGGACACAAGTAAAAGATTGAGTGTGTCATGTGTCCTTAATCCCAGTGCAGAGAGGAGACAGGAGACTCCAGGTGTCATCAAATCTAGCCAATTGTGAACTCCAAATTTAGTGAGAGATCCTGAGTCTCCACATCACTGTTCAGAAGCTTGGCCAATCTCTGCGGTCTACTCTATAATTTTATTGTGGGCTGTCACATCAATATAATTCTAGAGAATGTGACCCAATATTGCCTTGTTCATTCAGCCCAATTGCTTTGAAATACATCAAAGATTTTCCTGTATAGAAAGAATTTTCCTTCTCATGAGAGATAGTCTACCAAGGTCAGTTCTTTACCTATTTAGTTACTGAGGGATATTTGCTGTGCTTTCAGTTTTGGGTTGGGATGCAGAGAATCTTAATTTCTCATACATTGCTAGAATGAAGGGGAAATGGAACGGCCCCTCTGGAAGTAGTTCACATGTTTCTTAAACTAAACATGTACTTTCCATTTGATATAGAAAGCAGATTTGTGAAAGAAGAGAAATCTATATTTCCACAAAACACTGGAAAGAGAATAAGCAAGTTCGTTAGTGATAGTGTGTAACAGTTTATTTTCATTTTTGTTTCCTTTCAACTTCAATTCCAATAAGAATTTCAACATCTATCATCTCAACGTACATTGCATATTCAGTTTTTTTCATTTCCCTAAAATATTTGTGTCTTTCTTGTATCTGGGCAGTGCACATGTTTCTCACTCCCCAAGCTTGCACTAAAAAGCACCTACTGTATCTGACCAGGTAACGCATCACAAGGCCTATCATTTGTTTCTCTTCTGTTAGATGATTACTTTCCTGTGTACTAATTCCCACATGCAAAGAGTGATCTCTGACTCAGGGATATGATGTTCTCTCAGTATACAAATCACTCCTTTCCCCTTCTATTAGCCTTTAAGACAGTCTCTGTGTTTGAATGGTCTTGGATTTTCCAGTGTGTGGTATAATATTTTTTTTCTTCAGAGCAACACTCTGTTGAAAGAATAAATTCCAAATTAATCTACCAATTAACTGTTCCTGGCCCTTTTACATTCGACATTATAACTATGTTGTTAGTAGAGTTAAAATAAGTTTAACAAATTTGTTTTAAAGAACAAATTGGCTTTATTAATCCTTCATGGTTGAGTAATATTCTGTATAAAAACAGGAGCTATTTTTGGCCTGGCAGTTTAGTTAGGCTTTTCAAGGTAAGTCCAATAAAAACATGGACATTTAATTTGCTTTTTCTCTTCTCT
This sequence comes from Rhizomys pruinosus, assembly GCA_009823505.1. NCBI lineage: Eukaryota > Metazoa > Chordata > Mammalia > Rodentia > Spalacidae > Rhizomys > Rhizomys pruinosus. Next base: position 1,924,188 of record VZQC01008131.1, read on the forward strand.
CTTTCTCTCTCTCTCTCTCTCTCTCTCTCTCTCTCTCATTCACAGACACAAGAACACAGACAGAAAGTCATTCACAGACACAGACACACACAACAAGCGGGAAGCTGTCAGATTTCTTCTGGTCACTTTCACTTAAGGGTTAAACAGAAGAGAAATCATCATTGTTGCTCAGGTTGCCTAGGCCCTTTATAAATGATTGCTGCAGGTCTTCTTTACAAGGGAAAATCATCTACTGGGCAATGTCCTAACTTGCTTAGAATTTCAGTTTGATTACTTAGAGATAACCAAGAGTGAAACCATTTGATTTTGTTTATTGGGCCTATTTTAAGAACAGACTCCTAAATTGATATTTAACAATAATAATTATATCCATTTTATGAAGAAAAACTCAAAGCAAAAAGGAAATGTAATCTAAAAGTTCACAGTTCATCCTGGAGTTAATGATATGTAGTTTACCTACAAAGAAGTTTTTTTCTAATATAAGCAATTTCATAAATCAGTAGATTTTCCTTCAGCCTGTTATGTTATGAGCTTTGCATAAATCAATACCATTGTCTCGTTGCTCATTTTAAAATTATTTACATTGGTTTTCATTTATGAAATGAATTCTCCATCAAAAGTAAAGAGGATGTGATTGTGAAGAACATATGGGTGACCTTTCCATTGGCAGTCTTAACTTAGACTTCAGACTAGCATTTATAAGGTATGTCATGCACAAATAAGTACTGATGTCTTACTGTCCTCTATTTGCTGATAACTATAGCTTAAGAGGTTTGCTGCAAATATTTTGTTTTAAATTATTCTTTAATACCTTTAAGGCTTGTTCATTTTAGTATATTACTTAATTTTATGTTTCTCTTTTTGAGACTGGGTCTCCCTGTAGCCCCAGCTGTCCTAGAACTCACTATGTAGACCAGGTTAACCTTGAACTCACAGAGAACTGCTGGCCTCTGTCTCCTGAGTGCTGGGACTAAAGGCATGTAAAACCACACCTGGCTCATTTTAGCATATTTCTAATATAAGCTTCAGACTTTGTAAAATCTGACCATTTTTTATTTTATTACACATATGGGAAGCATGACTCACATATGATCAACTTCCTTACATTCTATTCCCTTCCTCCCTATTCTCAGGCAAGAAATAACTCAAATGGCTTTTCTCCCTATTTAGTCCATTGTTCTATTTTGCTTTAGAGATTCAGAGTTTTATTTTTGAATATTTTCTAATTGATTATTTTACAGAGTTCACTAGATAATTTGAGAACCAAAAATATTTTCATTAAATTAAAATATGAATCAACCAGATTGCCTCGTTTAAGTCACAGATCTGTACTTGATCATTGGTAACTCACATATACGGACTTAAATATTTTTTTTTCCAGGTAAGCTGGACCCTTTGCCTTCAGCATTGTATCTCCCCATAGATTACCACCTAATTTCACAGATAGTTAAGCCACACATTCAATCCTACACACCTTTAGCTACATGCAAATCAGTGGTTTCAAGTAATTAGAGACAAACGTTCTAAGCCCTACTGTTGATTAATTTTGTTATTTCATTGAACATGTAAAAACATTTATCTGATTTTGGATTTTACTTTCTGATGAAGAAACAAACACCCCTCCCCTTGATAAAAATATAGCTTGTCCAATTTTTCAGAATTCTGTGTACGTACCAAAGCTTCATTCATATCCTAGACTTTTAATTCAAATTTTCACTATATCATGTTAACTGATTCTAATATAGTGCGAGTAGGATGTTCCCCTTATTGCTGTAATGTGAAATGTCCATCTTGGCAGCCAAAAATTTCTAAAACAATGCATTTTTAATTTTTAACACAGTAGTGGTACAGAGCTTCATGAAGTTCTACAAATAAATAGCATCGGCAGTGGGAGCAGGGGTTCAATTCCCAGCACCCCCATGGAGCTAACAACTGTCATAACTCCAGTTTCAGAGGATCTTGCACCCTCTTCTGAATGTGTTCCAGTATTTTATGACTGGGATGCACTTCCATACATGCAAGCATTACATTCCCACATAAAATAAAATAAAGTAAAATAAAATGATAAATGACATTTTAAAAGAAAAATAGATTGTTTTTAAGATAAATGAATTATAAATATTTCCTTGTATTCAAATGATGTGAAAGGAGAAAAATGGAGTAGAGGAGAAAAATGAAAGACAATGATGGATTTAATTGTGTGATGAAGAAGAATCGAGTCCCTTCAGCAGAACAGACGTGAGTGTTATTGCTCTTAAGAAACCAGAGCAATATAAAACGAGAATGATAAAACAAAGTGGAAAAAGGAGGGAGAGAAAATGAAAAAATAGAACAGTATAATATATATGCAACAAAAAGAAATAGCAATTTCTCCTTCCTCTTTTCCTTTTGCTATAGAGAATGCTTTGTGTAATAAATCTAATTTACAACTTTGCTTACATTAAATTGTAGAAATGCAATTCTCCAATAGTCTCTAAATAATATCCCCACTTCTTGACAGAATTTTACATTTTCTGGCTAAACACCACAAACATATTTTTCTATTTAGTGTAACGATAAATTGACTCTTGGATGTTTGCCAAAAAAATTGATGCACCAAATTTATCTTCCTTCCAAAAAGTTAATATAAGTTGTTTCTAGCTTCTTACCTGAAGTGGAAATTTCTGAATTGACTCATATATTATTGGGTCATTAAAATAACACCTCATTCTTCTGGATCGTGGGTTTGTGCACTATGAAAATAAAGAACTCATGCTTGCTCCATATGGGTTGAAGATGCTAGGCTCCTGGAGGTCCATGGTTTCCATTGAGAAATTACCCTATCCTCAAACAGAAATGTTAGGAAAGGGGAATCAATTGTTCTAAATCTGTTAGTCTTACACTAGCAACAGAATTAATGAAAATAAAATAAAATCATAATGTGAAATTACATCTTTACTATCTTTGCTGAAGATTTCCCTTAATAAATTGTCCATGTAGTATTTTATTTCAGATTTTGCAATAATTATACCTGCAATAGAAAATTCAAACATAAAATAATTTGCAGGAAATATTTATACTTGAATTAGATAAAATAATTTCATTAGGCTGAAGGAAACATGTCCTTCAGCCTAACCCTTCCAACTCAGTGCAATAGTCTGTCCTGATGGTGTCTTGCTTGATTAACATCACACAGGCTCCTTAATGGTACTATTTGGCTGTTTTTAAGACCTTTAGGAAGTTGGGCTTAGATGGCAGAAGTGGGTAACTGAAGGCAGGCCTTTGAGACTTATATCATGGTCCTCCTGCACTGGTCTTTCTTCTCTCAGGTGCCAGGTACTTTAATGTGACTGGCATCCCTGCTGATAAAAAAAATTCTGCCATGCCTTACCCACCATGAGAGAGACTGCCTCCTCTAGAGCAGTGAGAGAAAATAAACCTTTCCTTTCTTAATTTGATTATGGTAGGCATTTGAGAACAATGATAAAAAAGTCACTTGGGCCAGGAGTGGTGGCACAAGCCTTTAATCCTAGCACTTGGAAGGCAGAAGCAGGCGGATCTTTGTGAGTTCAAGGCCAGCCTGGTCTACAGAGTGAGTTCCAAGACAGCCAGGGCTAGAAGGAGACCTTGTCTTGAAAAACAAAACAAAACAAAACAAAAAAAAAATCACTTTGGGGTGGATAGATGATTCACCCTTTAACAGCACATATTGTTCTCTCTAGGAATTTAGTTCAGTTCTACGCATCTGTGTCAGACAGATCACTACCAAGTGTAACTCATCCCCAGAGTTCCAACAGACTCTGGCTTCCATGGGCACCTACCCTCATGTAAACATACATATGCAACTTACACATAAATTAGAAAATAAATATTAAAAATAGGTTAAGTGGCTAATTATATGCACACATAGGTGCATGTGAAATAGGTCCCAAATTAACTGACATTTAATATTTTATTCTTTTCTGAAAGTCACAGAAACCATCAAATCATGTTCAACATGTTTGGGCAATAGGGAAGGTAGGCAACTTCATAGAATATTAATTGGATGAATTGAATTTACATTTTAATAGCTATACCCATAGTTTGATCATAATTATATATATATATATTTATATAATTTCTATATTATTACTTAGCTGTCTATATAAAATAAAATCAAGTTTCAAAGATCACTATATGTGTAATCATTATTTTGTGTCATTACGTTTTTTTCACATAACCATAAACATAACATTTATGAACTAAGTTTGTGTTGACGACTGAGCATTGGGTAGATGTCATTTAGTGTCAATTTTGCTAGTAAAACCTCTGCTTCAACAGGAAATTCATCTACTTTTTTCAGGAAAATTTGATAATTAGCTAAGGTCAGAGTCTTTATTAATGGAAAAAATCATTATGGGTTTAAGAATTTCAAAAATAATGGTACAAAAGTTTTAAAAAGGAAGTCTGTTCATAAATCAGGCATAAAGAAGATTATTTTGTGTTGAAGGAGTTGGTAAAAGTTATGCCTTTGATGAAATCTTGAAAATGCTTAATAAGAAATTTCTGTCTTAACATACTCAGATTTCCTGTCTTCAAACACTCTAACCACTTCTAGACACATAGGTGATTGGAAAGTTTTAGGGCAGAGAAAAGTAGAATCACAATGTTTTGATTAAAAAGTTTGGCTGATCTCTTTTCCTGCTATGAATCCTTACACAATTTTATATAGCCATTGTATTCATAACTAAACAGAATGCTAAAACATAGTGTATGATATGTTATAATAAAAAGAAACACATATCCTACTGTGTATGTGGGACAAATACATGGGTAGTGATATTGCCTGCTGTGGCCCTGACACTAGAAGGAAGCATTACAATGGTGGAAAAGAAATAAAAATATTCATGCCCCGCAAAAAATATTCATCCCCTTTCCACCTGTTGGTAATGTGATGTTGCTGCATGAACATGAAAATAAGGAGGCAAGAGAACTCTCTTGCATTCTGTCATCAATATCAATGCTAGTTTCTGATGAGTAATATGGCCTTTGGGGAAAACAAACACTAGAAAATGAAAAGGGGTTTTAATTTCTGCAGGCCAGATATCTGGAGTCAAATATTAAAAAAAAATAAGTTTCCAATTGGGAGAACAGTTTTATTTTTAAAGGTAGAAAGGTCTCTTATGGTTGATGGCCTAACTGTTTCCACCTATTTACCTTTTTATAAATAGTTGAGTAGAATCTTATTAGAAATAAGAGTCTGATTATATTATAGATATGTTCAATCTGGATCTGCAGGAAATTATCATTTTGCAACATTTTGACACTTTAGGAGCTGCTTCAGCCACACAAAATATTCTTCATTTGTGCTAGTAAATATCTCAACCAAATAAATATGCAAGACCAATGGCAGTAACTTATCCAACATGTGTATGATTTGTACATAGTGTTTCACTTAGGTAAGTTTGACTGATGTGTACTTAAGGGAAATGGGCTTAATAAGAACAATGTGCTGATTATAAGCACAAACAAAGTTCATAACAGTTTTAGCATGGTGATCTTTAATATCCCCATACTATTAAGAATATAATAATGGTAAGTGCGCAGAATGGGTTTTGTGGATTTAAAAAAATAAGATGTTCTCAAGGAGGATGAGGTTTTATAAATATGTTACTTATTATTTTATTTTATATTATATGTATATGTGTATTGGCTGCATTTGTGTAAGCACAGCAGGTGGTGTAATGCGGGAAGAGGACAGAAGACGGCATTAGAACCACTGAAACTGGAGTTAGAGATGGCTGTTTGCCATCATGTGGGTGCTGGGACTAGAACAAATGTCCTCTGCAAGAGATCCATGCGCTTACCCACTGATCCATCTCTCCAGGCCTGAAGAAGAAAGAGTTATACAAAAATATTGTTTAATTATTTAAGCGTTATCCACACTGCTCTCCATAGTAGTTTTACCAGGTTGTTTACAACCCTACCAGAAGTGAATAAGGGTTCCCCTTTCTGATCATCCTTGCAGAATTTCACATCATTTGTTCTCTAGAGCCAGCCATTCTGAATGGAGTAGGATGAAATCTTAAAGTGGTCTTGATTTGCATTCCCCTAATTATTAAGGATATTGAATAATTTTTAAAGTGTTTCTTAGACATTTTTATTTAGTCTTTTGAGAGCTCTCTGTTCAGATACATGGCCCATCTTTTAGTCAGGTCATTGGTTTCTTGATTCTTTGTGTTTTAAGTTCTTTGTATACTTACTCTGAATGTTTGTCCTCTGTCAGATGTTCAACTGGTGAAGATTTTCTCCCATCTGTACACTTCCTCCTCATCAGGCAGTTGTTTCTTTTACCTAACAGAAGCTTTTAGTTTAATGAGGTTGCCCTTATTGATTGCTGACTTTAATTCTTGTGCAAATTATGTTCAATTTAGAAAGCCATTTCCTGCACTTGTATCTTGTATGGTACTCCTTAAGCACTCTCTCTCTCTCTCTCTCTCTCTCTCTCTCTCTCTCTCTCTCTCTCTCGATTTTTTGAGAAAGGGTCTCTCTGTAGTCCCAGATCTCCTGGAATTCACTATATATACCAGGCTGGACTTGAACTCATGGAGAGATCTTCCTCCCAACTCCTGAGATTAAAGGTATGTGCCACAACATCCAGATTATATTTGGTACGTCTATTTCATTCCATTGAGCTACATGTCTGGTTTTGTGTCAATATCATGCTGTTTTTATGACTGTGGCTCTTTAATATAGTTTGAAATCTAGTATAGCAATCTTTCTAGCATTACTTAGGTTTGTTTTGATAATCCAATGTCTTTCGTGATTCCATATAAATTTTACATTTTTTTCCACTTTGAAAAATGTCATGGGGATTTTTAATGGCTCTTGGATTGAATAATAAATTTCTTTTGAAAGGATGTTCAGTTTCCACAATATTAATTCTACCAATCCATGAGCATGAGAGGTCTTTCAATCCTGTTGTTTCTTCTTCAGTCTTTATTTTCAAAGATTTTAAATTTTCATTATAGGGGCTGGAGAGATGCTCAGTAGTTCAGAGCACTAGCTTCTCTAAAGAGAACCTGGATTTGATTCCTAGCAGACACATGGTAAATAACAACTTTCTGTAATTCCAGTTCTGGGGGTATCCACATCATCTTGTGACCTCCACTGGCGCTGCACCTCAGTGGTACATTTACTTATGTACAGGCAATAAGCTCATACACATAAAAACAACAACAACAACAACATCAACAATAGTATTTAATTTTCTTTTTATTTTAGAGCTAAATTATGTGTTTTTTTAAGTTTATTCCTAGATATTTTTGAGGATATTGTAAATTGGAGGGTTTCCATAAACTCCTTCCCTGATAGCTTGTTATTGGTATATAGAACTGTAATTGTGGTTATATTATGGTATTGCTAAATATTTTAAACTATTCCTCCCAAATAAGAGAATACATATATTGCTTGTATTTCCGAGTCTGTGTTACTTCATTTAGTATAACAGTTTCTACTTCAATCCTTTTACTACAAATTTCATAATTTTGTTTTTCTTCACCATGGAATAAAAAACTCCATTGTTTAAATATACCACATTTTCCTAATCCATTCATTGCCTGAGGGACATTTAGATTGTTTTAGTTTCTTAGCTATTGTGAAAAAGGAGAAACAAATGTGGCTGTACAAGTATCTCTGCAGTAGAACAAATCTTTGGGTATATGCCAAGCTGCGGTATAACTGGATAATATGGTAGATTTATTTTTAGTTTCTTTTTTTTTTTAATTTTTATTTTATTTATTTATTTATTTATTTATTTATTTATTTATTTATTTATTTATTTATGTGTGTGAATGTATTGTCTGCATGCAGGTTTGTGCACCCGTGTCGTGCAATGCCATGGAGGTCAGAAGAGGGCGTCGGATTCCCCTGGAACTGGAGTTCTCCTGGAATTGGAGTTACAGACGGTTCTCAGCCGCCATGTGGGCACTGGGGATCAAACCCGGGTCTTCTGCAAGAACGGTCTGCGCTCTTAACCACTAGGCCATCTCTCCAGCCCCAGTTTCTTTATGAGTTAATATGTATCCTGATATAATCACAGGCACCAGGGAAAATGAACATGAGCCATGGAAGTCATGGGAAAGAAGGAGCCCAAGAGAAGAAGAACATATTTTGTCAATGGAGAAAATGAGGGCATTTGACTGGGAAATGAGGAGGGAGGCTTATACAGTGAAGTATGGGGTAAAGCAAAAGACAGAGCTTAGGAGAGAGGATATACTAAAACATGGGTATTATCTGAAAACAACTGTGCTCAGATATTGTAAAATAACTTAAAAAATAAACAAAGAAAAAAAAAGAAATATTCAATATATGTCGAAAATGTTGTACAGTGTCAATGTATGGAATTTTAACTTATTAATTACATTTCAATAGGTCTGAGGAAAAAGAAGACAAAGATAATAAAATTTTTAAAGTAATTACACAGTTTTCTTTTTAATTTTATTTATTTTTCTATGTGAATGAATGTACTGTCTGCATGTAGGTCTGGGCACCCGTGTCGTGCAATGCCGCGGAGGTCAGAAGAGGGCGTCAGACTCCCCTGGAACTGGAGTTCTCCTGGAATTGGAGTTTCAGACGGTTCTTGGCCGCCATGTGGGTGCTGGGGATCGAACCCGGGTCCTCTGTAAGAGCGGTTGGCGCTCTTAACCGCTAGGCCATCTCTCCAGCCCAGTAATTACACAGTTATAAAAGTCTTCCAGAAGGCTGGAGAGATGGCCTAGCGGTTAAGAGCGCCGACCGCTCTTACAGAGGACCCGGGTTCGATCCCCAGCACCCACATGGCGGCCGAGAACCGTCTGAAACTTCAATTCCAGGAGAACTCCAGTTCCAGGGGAATCCGAGACCCTCTTCTGACCTCCGCAGCATTGTACGACACGAGTGCACAGACTTGCATGCAGACAGTACATCCATACACATACAGAAATAAATAAAAATTAATAATAAAAAAAATTAAAAAAAAAAGTCTTCCAGAACTTGAAGGAAAGATTCTAACACTGAACAGGATATATTTCAGACATAGGACTTAAAACGATGGAACTGGACTGACTTGGAAGCCTCCTCCCTGAAAACTAGCTTTCATAGTTCTAGAGGATACTATGAAATATGCTAAGGGATGTAAAGCCTAAGAACCACAAAAATGACAACTTACAAGCACGGCAAACAATTGGTACAATTGTGGTGCTATTATCTTAGGGTGTAACCAGAGTATTCCCAATAGAAATAACAATATCACTATTTGACAACCGAGCTTTTTTTAATAAAGAAAAAGGGGGGATGTAGGCAGAAGTACTTAAAAGAGTCAGCAATTACCCTCCAAGCATGGATTCCTGCTGAGATCCTCCCTGCTTGTGATACCTGCCCTGACGACAAACTGTCTTTGATGCCTTAGGCAAAGCATTGTCAAGTTCCCGTAGCATATACCCTGCAATCCTGCCTTTCCCAACCAACCCTCAATTCTGTATGTCCCAAGCTCCCACAAAGTCTGTATAAAAACCATCAATAAAAATTAAATTAAAAAAACAAACAAACAAACAAAAAAAAAACCCTGAGTTTCAGCAATAAATTGAGCATTTTCCCTTGTGAAATTACTCCTGGTCCCATCTGTGGGTCCATTTCTTCTTTCTCTCTTGCTCTCCCATTCTACCCAACCTTGCTCCAGAATCCTCACTCTCCCTGCTAGGTCTTAGAATCAGGCTCTAAGAGCTCTGGTCCAGAGAGGAAGAACACTTCGTGGAAGGCAGCACACATATGTGTTACATTTTAAAAGAACATCAGACAACAGCTGGCACTCAATGTGGTGTTCAAACTTTCATAAGAAGGAAAAAGGTAAGATTTATGTTTTTTTGTGTGGGGGGTTATAATCAAATAACCCCATGTCTCCTAAAGGAGACAGGTCAACAGGAAGTGTCTGCGCCAGAGTCAGACAAGTCCCCACCCTTTCTCGAGCCAGGGTACTATTTTTGGCTCTCAGGCAATCTCTCTCAGCTCCACTTTTCCTTCATGAGTGGGAAAACTTCAGGGAATTCAGATTAGGGAAGTGAGCCCCCCCCCTCACCCCTGCCAAAAGCAGAAGGTTTAGGGTAGCAGCCAGGTTTTGGCACATCGTTAGGAAAAGGATAAGCTTTCAATCTTGTCTTTAGCTCTTTCTATTTATACTATAATCTCTCTCCGTTTCCATCCTAAATCTGTGTGTGTGTGTGTGTGTGTGTGTGTGTGTGTGTGTGTGTGTGCATACAAATATATACCAGCTAGACTCAGACAAAAGGAACAGAGCCCACACCCAAAAATGGTGTGGCACCAGCAAGGTTCTTGGGGAGAGGGGGGAATGAAGCATCTGGAGCAAGGTACCAGGGAAGTTCAAAATCAATTTCTCAGGAAAGAGAAACAAGGCTTAGAACACCCCCACAGCCATGTTAATTCCCTTTTTTTTTTTTTCACAGATGGTATTCTTTATTGTTAATTCCCTTTTTAATACTCCAAGCCAGCCAACTAGAATTCCCAGAATGCTTCAGGCCTGTCACCGGATGGAAAATAACTTCAGAATGGTTTGTGTTCTTTGTAAACCGGATTTCCCAAAAAAATACACGGAAAAATGTACTTTCTTTTTTTATTTAATTTTTTTTTATTTTTTAATTAATTTTATTTATTTCCGTATGTGCATGAATGTACTGCCTGCATGCAAGTTTGTGCACCCGTGTCGTGCAATGCTGTGGAGGTCAGAAAAGGGTGTTGGATTCCCCTGGAACTGGAGTTCTCCTGGAATTGGAGTTTCAGACGGTTCTTGGCCGCCATGTGGGTGCTGGGGATCGAACCCGGGTCTTCTGTAAGAGCGGTCGGCGCTCTTAACCGCTAGGCCATCTCTCCAGCCCCAGAAAAATGTACTTTCAAACCGTATTTTTTTTCTTATGATACTTGTTCAAAATTGAGTTAATTGTTCTGTTCCTTGCATGTCAATTTTTATTGTGAGATAATATAGCCACTCAAAATCTGTTAAGTTAAATTCCATCTCAAGCATGATTATTAATAAGTTTCTAAATCTAATAGAGTACCCAAAAATATCCTTAAATAAAACATGCACAATTAATCAATTAAGAAGTCCTAGGCAATTCAAAGTCAAGTAATTAAAGGATCCTAAACAATTCTAAAGTCAATTAATTAAAAAGGTCCTAGAAAATTTTGGAGTCTTTTAGATTTATTTTCACCTTTTAAAATTCACAGGCTTCCAGACCATGTGGGTTATAATCTACCAAAGAGCTGAAATCATAAGTCATCTGAATTCATGTTTGTCTTTCCCATCTAAAATTAACACATTTTTTTATTTCAGCATCCTAAAAGCCAAACAAGTAGATTTTTAAACTTTTTTTTTTTATTTTATTTTTTTATGTGTATGAATGTACTGTGTTCATGTAGGTTTGTGTACCTGTGTTGTGCAATGCTGAGGAGGTCAGAATAGGGTGTCAGATTCCCTTGGAACTGGAGTTAAAGACAGTTCTCAGCCACCATGTGGGTGCTGGGGATCAAACCCGGGCACTCCGCAAGAGCAGTTGGCACTCTTATCCACTAGATCATCTCCAACCCCATCAAGGCATATTTTTGTGGAGATTTTCAAGCCAGCTTGGTCTAACAAAAAGCTAAAGCTAATAAAATGTTCTTTAGCAACTACTGGTCATTTTAAAATACTCTAAAGTTTTGGCTAAAAATTTACTTGTTGTGGGGCTGAAGAGATGCCTCAGCAGTTAAGCTCACTGACTGCTCTTGCAGAGGACCTGGGTTCAATTCCCAGCACCTACATGGTGGCTAAGAATGCCTTTAAGACAGGCTTGGTGTTGCACGCCTTTGATCCTAGCACTTGGGATACAGAGCCAGATGGATCTCTGAGTTCAAGGTCAGCCTGGGCTACAGAGTGAGTTCCAGGACAGCTGGGGTTATGGGGAGACCCTTACATAAATTTATTGCTTAAATTCATTAAATTCTAACTGTACAACTAAGATTAAACTTTTTTTCCAATTAACTTGTTATTTTACTACTTATATAAATTTAGTGTTTAAATTCAGTAAAGGCTAACTATAAACCCAAGATTGACTTTTTTTCTTCCTAACTCAGTTCCCTTAGTATATTTAAACAGCTAATGAATTAATTAATTTATTAAGGGTAGACAAAAATTTACACACGTGACAGTTCAAAGTTTTACTGAGTATGTACTATCATCTGCTGGTTACAATCTGCCAACACCCAATAAGAATCTGTAAAACATATTCTATAAAATTTTTACCTTAAATTTATGTATCTTGGGGTCATAATATATAAAGGTTAAAATTTCCTCAGGATCAAGTCTTAATCAGGAAAGTTGAACATGACGAAATATATTTAATCAAGGTATATATAATTTATTTTTAGTTTTATGCTAAGTTAAATTACTTATGTTGTTTAAAAATTGGTCTAATATCAACATAAAAAATTGGTCATGCTTAAATTAATGTGAAATAAAATTGTTATTACTCTTACTCCTAATTCATATTAGATTTAGGTAACAGCTTTGACATTGATGTATATCAATGTTTCCAGTCTCTTTCCATGATGTTATCTGTAACATCCCTTTTTTATCTACAAGATAATTTAGCTTTTTTTTCTTTTTTTTAAATTTTTTTATTAATTTTATTTATTTCTGTATGTGTATAAATGTACTGTCTGCATGCAAGTCTGCACACCCTTGTTGTGCATTGCCGCAGAGGTCAGAAGCGGGTGTCGGATTCCCCTGGAACTGGAGTTCTCCTGGAATTGGAGTTTCAGATGGTTCTCGGCTGCCATGTGGATGCTGGGGATCGAACCCAGGTCCTCTGTAAGAGCGGTCGGCGCTCTTAACCGCTAGGCCATATTTCACTTCTTCATCAACAATGAACTTCAAAACATCAGATCCTGTATGGGTATGTAATACTATGACTTTCAAAAAGACTTTTTTCTCCTAAAATAAAGTAAAATTAATGCAATGCCCTCCAAAATACAGATTAACTTCTTCCTTACATTAAGAGACATAAGATCTCTTGGAGCAGTATTCCATTTCTCAAAAAACATCTATTAAATATATATCAAAGCCAGGTACTGTACTGGCTGGAACTTCTCCCAATAGCCAATTATCTGAGTAAAATGATTACAGCTGTATTTTATCAAAATTCAGGCTCAATGAATCTATCAAGTCTAAAAGGCCATGTGTAATACCCCAAGTACTAAACTGGTACCTTATTTTGTTTTTCAAACGTAATGTTAAAATGTTAATATATTTCATTCTTAAGAGAACTTTAATTAGCCTTCATTGGTTTATCTACTAAAATGATAAACGAGGTATTTTCTATAAATACACACAGTAAAATGAAAGAATGGTATTTCTAACCACCTGTGCCATACCCACAGCACAACATAGTATAATAAATAATGTTTACTTAACTGCCTATAATTTTACTACTCATATTCCATCATTAAATTACCTAGACTCTGGATCAGCCTGAGGCCACCTGCTGGGCCCCCCACCTTGCTTCGTCCCCAGGCCCTCAGCCATCCCTCTGCCCTCTGGGAAAAACTTGGAGCCTGAGCCAAGCTGCTAAGCTCATGCTGTGAAGAAAGGCTGGGACAGCATAAGTGCTATCTTCATCAACAAAGAATGACCCTCACCCACCCTTCTTCCCTTCCTCTCCAAAGTCTAGGAGCTGCTCACTAAAGAAAAAACCTGCCAGAGGTCGAAAAGGATCATTGTGCACTCTCATAGACTGGACTTTGTTCTATCAGTATAATTACATATACAGTCCTTTTCAACCAAACTTAAAACATTGGGGGTACAATTAAAATCACCATCTATGTTAAGAGGGATATCATATAATACCTGTATGTATTGCGAGGAGAAAAAATGTTATTTTTAGAGGAAAATGTCATTTACATGTCTATGTCATAGGAAAAAATATTGTCTTCATATATAGAAGAAAAAAATGTTATCTTTAGAGGAAAAATGTCACTTACACACCTGTATGTCTTAGTGGGAGAAAGGGTATTACTTTTGCTTTGTCACTTTTTAGAGTTCCACCACTTGAGGGAAAAGTTACATACTCAGTTTTAAGTCTCTTTACATTCTTTACATGGTTGGTTTGTGGTATACTGGCACCAGTTTCTGTGTTTAAATTAATGGGTGTAAAAGCACTTGTGGCTTTTGCCTGAACTTTGGCAGCTGCCTGTCAGCCTTTTGCTGCCTTTGTGTTAAGAGGAAAATCAAAGGATGCCTGTGTGTCTTTATATTTGGGAGGAAAAATGTTATCTTTATATATGGGTTGTTGACAACCTATTACCTGCAACCCAAATCCCTCCAGGCCACCTAGATAATCCCTTTTGTTAAGACTAATCTCCACCTTAGGAGGTCGGCTTCCTGGTTTGTCAAAAAGCCAATTTAGGGTTAGAGCACAGACTGTCTTAGTTCAAGCCATCCCTAAAAGTTCTCTAAAAAGAGATGAAAACAATGCTCCATTTTTAATTAAAAATATAGGAAGAGCTAGCTGTAGGGCTGAAACTTTGTCTGGCTGGAAGCAAGGTTCTACAAATACTGTCCCAGTAGCTTAGTTGGGGATTTTCTGTTGCCTAGGGTCCAGCCCCCTAGGCTTGGGATAATGCAGTATTCTTGCCTTGCCTGGACAGAACTCCAGACCCTAAGGGCTCTCTCTCTTTCATGTAGAGAGCACCTGTCACACTTCCAGCTTACACACACCCAGGTTCTGTTGTCTCCAGTAGGAGCCATGTTGGGTAGTACTTCCCAGAGTATCCCAATAGAAATACTACTACTACTACTACTACTAATAATAATAATAATAATAATAATATAGCAACACTATGTGACAACCGAAATTGTTTTAATAAAGATAAAGGGGGAGATGTAGGCAGAAGTTCTTAAAAGAGTCAGCAAGCAGCCTCCAAGCCTGGAATCCTGCTGAGATCCTCCATGCTTGTGATACCTGCCCTGATGCCAAACTGACTTTTATGCCTTAGGCAAAGCATTGTCCAGTTCCTGAAGCATATTGCCTAAAATCCTGCCTGTCCCAACCCCCAATTCTGTATGTTCTACCCCCAACCCCCACACACAAGGTTCTGTATAAAAACCCTGAGTTACAGCAATAAGTTGAGCAATTTCCCTTGTGGAATTACTCCTGGTCCCATCTCAGGGTCCATTTCTTCCTTACTCCCTCTCTTGTTTTCCCATTCTACTGGGCCTCACTCCAGAATCCTCACCCTCCCTGCTATGGATCTGACCCAGTCTCTAAAAGCTCTGGTCCAGGGAGGAAGAAAACCTTGTGGAAAGCAGCACACACACGTGATACATTTTAAAGGACACCCTACCACATTAGGGTTAATCAAAATGTATCTAATTGGACATAAAACCTACTCAGTTTGAGGGAATTGATATGTGGTACTTTGAACACAGTCAAAGACACATGGATAGAGTAGTCATA
Source organism: Rhizomys pruinosus (assembly GCA_009823505.1). Lineage (NCBI taxonomy): Eukaryota > Metazoa > Chordata > Mammalia > Rodentia > Spalacidae > Rhizomys > Rhizomys pruinosus. The sequence continues at coordinate 1,939,688 of VZQC01008131.1, forward strand.
GATCCTAAAGGGGAAAAAAAAACCAACATCTTTCACAGGCCTAGACAAATATATTTTCTTATTGCATACTTCATATATATCCTTATTACAGACAAGTATAACTCTAACTAACTAACATAAATAAAACTTCTTTTGCAACAGATTACAGTGTTCCACAGCTGGTCAAACACAGAGTACAAATGTCTGCCAGATGCTCAACCCTTAGTGACACATCTATAATGCAACCTCTACATCTAAGGCTCATGGAACATGGTGTAACCAGTGGTAGGGAAAATATTAACACATATTTCATCTCTCAAAAGTGAAACTTCTTCATGCAACATAGGTTAATAAAGACAGAATCACAACTGGAAAAATTAATAGAGAATAAAAGATTGTGGAGTATGTGTCCTTGGATAGGTCTCTTGTTGTAGCAATCCCCCAGGCCTGCCAGGGAGTTTCATGGTCTGACCATGAATGAATGGGGCCAAGAGGCACAGAGTCACAACACAGACCCTGGGAGTTGGGTGAATGCAGGCAGAAGGTGAGCTGCTATGGACTCATTTATTGGGGGTAAGGTTAGTGTTTATGTACTGTTTTCATTCCTCTTTCCTCTTAGTATGGTCATTGTGTCACCTTGTGATTGGCCCAGGTCTGCAACTAAGCTGCTTGTATGGTCGCCTGCCTAAAGCAGGTTAGGTTGATGAGGGACGAACTCTGCACTGGTGCACTGCATAATTCTTAGTGTACAGACTACTACATTTCCACCCATTGTATTTAATTTTGCATGAGGAGCAGTTCGAGTGGGAGTTCAGGTGCTATGGCAGAACCTCGTTGGCCCAACCTCTGGCATTCCCTCATTTTGACTGTGTCTGTCTTAGGTTGACCTGGTTTTGCAGAGTCTTACCAATCTTTGACTAACCAGCCACTGAGGGAAAGTCCAGGAGCAGTACCGCAGAGGAGAAAGACAAGCTCATTCCCGTGAATTGTGGATAGATGAGAGCCAGACGTGAATCACCTCATTGGGAGAGGTGCATGCAGAGTCCCTATTGACCATTGCTGAGAGGAACTGGGTGATTGTTTTCTTGACCTGGCCTTGGCTGCAGGCAAAGCGAAATAGACAACTGAAGAGAAAATGTCAGAGAAGGGCCAAGAGGCAGAGGATGCCCCAGGTGACCAATGTAGCAGGATTAAAAATGGACTGTAGCTTAGACCACACCTTAGAAACAAAGCTAGTATTAAAGGCTATGACCTCATGGCAGGTAGAGTTAAGGGAAACAGTTTGAGAATCAAGGGTCAAGGTGTAGTTTATAAACTGTTGCAAACAGGGGCCTTTAACAATCTCACCAAGTTCGAGATGTTGATGTGTAATATTGAGGACTTGGTAGGGTGTCAGGCAGAATAAGGAAACCCTGAGTTTGCAACTCATTTCTCCCTCTCATTATGTGGCCTTCAAATATTTGAAGGAAGTTCACAAGAGTCCACCATATTTGGTGTTTCCAAGATGAAATAATATCTGCTAGGGGGTTTGTATTGGGTCCTTAGCACCATGACTTTAATGGAATTTACCTAATGGGCATGAGACACAACTCAGAGAAACCAGATCCAGGAAGTCCTCAGATCTCAGAAGAGAAAGAAACTGGCTCTTTGGGGGGTCTTGACCCTAAACTGCCCAGACAATTTTTAGCTCCTACTTTTATCACATTAGCTTCTGAGGAGAGTAGCCCAATTGTCAAGAGGGACTTCTTCCATGCTGAAAAAGGGGCATAGGGGGTGGCTACTGGGGTACCCCTGCTCTGTGGATATATCTGAAAGACCCCAAAAATTATAGTTATAGAGAGAACAAAATCCTTGACCAGTGTCTGTGAAGGTGAGAGTAGCTAGGTACATTTTCTAGGCAGGGTACCAGGAGAGGAACAGAGTGAATTAAATGTCCAACTTAAAAGTGCATCAGAAATTCTCAGTGAGGGGTTCTGAAGCATCCATTATTGGGATTCTCCTTTTGTTCATTTGTTCATTGTGTCTGGACTCAGCATCTGCTTTCCAGGAAATTTCGATAGATATGGTGTGAGATTTCCCTTAAGTAGTTGCTTAAATAGAGAGAAGAAACTTTATTATTTGGTAACAACAGATCTCATATGACTTTAAATGACTTAAAATCTAGTGTTTGGAGGCACAGTCTCTCAGACTTTAAAGGAAATATAACGATTACTTACCTTTTTGGTTATACTTTCCTTTTAGGTATTTAAGTCCATACAGTTAGCCCAGATTAACCAACTTTTGTTTTTCGCCAAATTGGTATGGGCATTATGTATGGTGGTTATCCATCTGGAAAGGCTGAGTTACACCAGTGTAATGCTTTTAATTACTGTATAATATTCTAGATAAGGCTTGGACAAAAGTTCAAGCAGCATTGTATAATACTTACTGGAGGAGGGACTTAACACCACACGTTAAGCAGGCGTAACCCACAAGAACGAATTAGACATTTTCAGGCTTACTTGAAACATAAACTGTTCAGGCGGGAGAGATGGTCTAGTGGTTAAGAGCACCGACTGCTCTTACAGAGGACCCTGGTTCAATCCCCAGCACCCACAGGGTGGCTGAGAACCGTCTGTAACTCCAATTCCAGGAGAACTCCAGTTCCAGGGGAATCCGATGCCCTCTTCTGACCTCCACGGCATTGCACGACATGGGTGCACAGACCTACATGCAGACAGTACATTCCTACACATAAATAAATAAATAAAATATTAAAAAATAAATATAAACTGTTCAGTACAATTACTACAAACAGGAACAGTCTTTTTTTTTTTCAGACCCCTTATCTTGATGTATAGTTTTCCCAGAAAGACAGAAGTTGTAAGACATATCAGAAGACAGGAAATATACTGATAAAGATTGCAAAGCTCTTCCAAACTGTCTCCTCCTGGACTGCATGGAGGTTGTTCAGGGAGATAGAACCTAGCTTTGTGAGCCAAATTGTCTGGTTAGGTCAAAGGAAATATCAGAAGAAACTCTTGAAAGAGACATAAAGTACATTGTCAGTAGCCATAGATAACCCACTATTTGTCTGTGTCCATTTAATCCAAACCTGTAACAGGGAGTCAGGTTTAAGCCAGGAGTGGGCTGAAAATTAACTCTGTATATTCACAATCCTATTCAGGCCACTAGTAAACTAGCTTGAGTGTTTATACCAATTTAATTTAATACAGGTATCTTACCATTTTATTATGCGTTGAAGTGCCATGTGATATACATATGAAGGTTGGATAAAAACTGAACACTCTTACATTTCTATTCTTTTTTTTCTATTACTTTATTTTTTTTCCATTTCTAAACAATAAATAAGAATTCATGAGTACAAGCATCCTTCATGTAAAACCAATTTGCAAGCAGGTGTGCCCAAATCCACACAGCCCAAGGGTCCCACCATCCAGCCTGTATGCTCAATCAAGTTGATCAAATAAGTGTCCAGTCTATATTGCTGTAGTTTCACCATTCACCCCAATCACAGCCTTCACATTCTACCACACCCCTTCTTCCACAGATTGTTCCCTAGGCTTAGAAAAGTGGCACAGGTGGACAAGAAGCAAAACAGTCTACTTTCTCTGGAGCTGTCGTTTTGGACTCTGGTAAATTCTGGCTGTTTCCTTTCATGGGCTGACAGTTTGTCCAGGAATAGCCTTTCAATCCTACTAATGAAGCACAAGCAATTAGATATATAGGTATTTAAACAGTACTAATTATTATGGTAGGTTACTTTGCTATAGACACAGATGTTTGGATGGTATGTTAATCTATGAATTACGTTTTTTTTTCCTGTAAAATATGACAGGGTCTTACTATGGCTTATAACATCTCCTAACAGCTAGAGGATGTAAGCTTGTGGCAATAGCCATGGGTTATTCCGCCAAGGAGAGAGCTAATAGCCAATTAGATTTGGGATATACAGACATATGGCTACCACTGATGCACAGTATTTCCAGGCAGGTGAGGTGCAGCTGGTGCTGATGGAGGAGTCTTGTTTGACTCAAGGAGACCTGTATTTGCTTTATTGGTTTAGTGGACTTCAGTAACACTCTCTGGTATTCCAGAGACCAACTGTACACTTCCAAGTGTGGTCTCAGTACATCTTTCCCACGCTTACATCAGGTCTTCGACAGCAGGGCCTTATCACCTCTCTTCTTGCTGGTATCCCAGTTTACAGGCAAGAAGCCTTTACCTTTTGGGGGGCTGGATCACCTAGCCAACATCGCCTTGGTAGAATAATCCATTGGTGATATCAGAGCTCACCTGTATTAATATATTTTGCTTAATTATACAGCTTAAGGAGACTTTAGTATTATATTTGGTTCTGAATAGAGAATAATCCTTTTCACAGTTCCTATGTCTATTAGTCAGTAAAAGAAGGTAGTTTTACAGGTTTTATAAGAGATTACCTCTATAACAGTTGGCTCCAATTTACAGTTAGAGAACGACCTCATCATCATCACATTCCTCCGTGTTCTATGAAGGAGAGGTAAGATATTCTCGCATTTTAAAACTTTGTGGCACCAAGAAGGTAAGATTCATTAGGACTCATTATAAATAGTTGTTACAAGTAGGATCCACAGAGGGGTTTGATGCCTGCAGCAGTCTGAGGCTTTTCTTCCTTCAATGTTCAGACAGGCTAACACTTCTGCTGGCACTTCCTGGTATGTCCTACACAGTGCAAAGCTGTGTCTTTTCTTTCTCAGCCATTAAGTTGGTGACATTTTGACCTGTGGGAACATACAAATCTTTTCCTGTAGTTAGTTTTAAGATTTGAATTGCAAAGTTTTTGACAAAAAGGTTTCATATATATCTGTATCCCCCCTTTTTATTTTAGGTTTTAGTTTTTTGACCCATGAGTCTCAAAAAGGCAGTTGTAGTACACATACCTATAGACAGGAATCAAGGTGCAGATTTCATCAAATTCACCCAAGCTATTTTGGGTGACTGTATGTCATTAACTTGGGAAGCAAAGTTAATTTCGTCAGTTAAATCATCCAACAGGTAAAAGAGAATTCTACAAGATGACACTGTACAACAGAAAATTTATAGAGAACATTTGTATGTGCCAATCCCAAAGTTATTGTTATACAGATTTTAAGTAAAACAAATGTGGACAACAACAATTTATATTTATAATTATCTAAGGTGCATTACTGTTTTTATCTGAACATTTAAACAAATGTTGTTTAATACACACATGTTTACTTTTACTAAGTCCTAAAACACCATGTAATCTGTAGACAGTCTGGGCAAAATTAGATACTTGTTCAACTCACATCAATTAAACATACATTAATCGAATGTAGACCCATGTGCCTTTCCCGCCCCTCCCATCCCTCCCGATTCACTATTTCAGTCAGTTTTCTGATGCAGTCTTTCTGTTGTTGTTCTTTTAAAATGCATCCCTCTCCACAAGAAATATTTACAACTGGGCTATTGGTGCTAGCAACCACAGATGAGGGATACCATTCATTGTTTGTTTTTCTTGGACTGTGTTACTTCACTTAATATAATATCTTCTAGCTCCATCGATTTGCCTGCAAAGTTCATGATGTTGTCTTTCTTTACTAGTACATAGAACTCCATTGTGTACATGTACCACATTTTCTCTATCCACTCGTCAGTTTAGGGGCATTTGGTTTGGTTCCAGCTGTTTGCTATTATGAGCAGAGCTGCAATAAATATAGCTGTGTGTTTTTCTGCAGTAAATTGAGTCTGGTGGGTATATACCCAGGAGTGGTATGACTGGGTCAAATGGCAAGCTCATTTTGAGTCTTCCAAGGGTTCTCCACACTGCGTTGCATAGTGGCTGTACAAGTTTACAGTCCCACTAGCAATGGGTGAGTGTTCCCCTTTCCCCACAATCTCTGCAGCACTTGATATCATTTGTTTTCTTGATCCTGGCCAGTCTTATTGGAATGAGATGGTTTCTTAGGGGGGTCTTAATTTGCATATCCCGAATTATTATTGACGTTGAACAGTTTTTAAGATGTTTCTCAGCCATCTCTAATTTCTCCTCTGTGAAGTTTTTATTCAGTTCTTTGCTCCATCTTTTGAGTGGTTCATTTGTTTTCTTTCTTCTTTGTTTTTCGAGTAGCTTGTATACTCTGAAATTAATGCTTTCTCAGATGTATCTGCAGTGAAGGTTTCCTCCCACTCTGTGGGTTTTATCTTCACTTCCTTTATTGTTTCCTTTGATGTACAGAAGCTTTTGAGCTTAATGAGGTCCCATTTGTCAATTATCGATCTTATTTCTTGCGCAGCTGCTGTCTGATTTAAGAAGTCTTTTCCTATGCCTATGTCTTGTAGTCTGCTGCCAAGTTTCTCTTCTATCACCTCCAGAGTTTTGGTTGAGGTCTTTGATCCATCTGGCATTGACTTTTTTACAGGCGAGAGGTAGGTGTTTAATTTCATTCTTCTACAGGTGGTGATCTAGTTTTGCCAACAACACTTACCGAAGATGCTGTCTTTCCTTCATTGTGTCTTCTTGGCCCCCTTGTCAAATATGAGGTGGCTGAAATTGTATGTGCTCAGGTTTGGATCTTCAGTTTTATTCCATTGGTCAACTGATCTGTTTTTGTTCTAGTACCAAGCTGTTTTTATGACTAAAGCCCTGTAGTATAGTTTGATGTCTGTTACAGTGATGCCCCCCTGTATTGCTTTTCTCGCTCAGGGTTGTTTTGTCTATTTGGGGTCTTTTGTTTTTCCAAATGAAATTGAGGATTTTTTTCCAAGCCTGTGAAGATGCTCCTGGGGTTTTTGATTGGGATTGCATAATAATCTGTACACTAGTTTGGGTAGGATGGACATTTTTACTATATTTATTTTCCCAATCCATGAGCATGGGAGGTTTGTCCATCTTCTGATGTCTTCCTCAATTTCCTTTTTCAGGGGTTTAAAATTTTTGTTGTAGAGATCCTTGGTGTCTTTGGTTAGGTTTGTTCCTAGGTATTTTATTGTTTTTGAGGCTATTGTGAGTGGGAAGGTCTCCTTATGTTCCTTTTTCAGTTACTTGTTGTTGGTGTAAAGAAAGGCTACTGATTTTCCTAGATTTATTTTGTATCCTGCCACTTTACTGAAGTATTTAATCATTTCTAGGAGTTTTCTGGTGGAGTTCTTAGCATCACTTAGGTAGACAATCATATCATCAGCAAACAGGGATAGCTTGATTTCCTATTTTCCAATTAGAACTCCTTTAATTTCCTTTTCTTGCCTTATTGCCCTAGCAAGAGTTTCAAGCACTATATTGAAAAGGAGTGGTGACAGGGGGCAGCCTTGAAGAGTTCCTACCTTTAAAGGGAATGCTTCTGTCCTTTCCCCATTTAGGATGATATTGGCTGTGGGTTTCCTGTATATGGCTTTGATTACGTTGAGGAATGATCCCTCCAGTCCAATTCCCTCTAGTACTTTAAACACGAAGGGATGCTGTATTTTGTCAAAGGCTTTCTCTGCATCAATTGAGATGATGGTATGGTTTTTGTCTTTTAGTCCATTTATATGCTTGATGATATTTATTGATTTTTGTATGTTGAACCATCCCTGCATCTCTATTATGAATCCAACTTGGTCATTATAGATGATCTTCTTGATGTGGGTCTGTATGCAATTTGCCAGTATCCTGTTTAGAATTTTGGCATCTGTGTTCATTAGGGAGATGGGTCCATAGTTCTCCTTTTTGGTTGTATCTTTACCTGGTTTTGCTAATAGAGTGATGTTGGCTTCATAGAAGAAATCTGGGAGAACTCCTCTGTTTGCATCCTTCTAAACAACTTGAGTAGTAATGGTTGTAAGTCTTTTCTAAATATTTTACAGAATTCTGCCAGGAAACCATCTGAGCCCGGGCATTTTTTGGTTGGGAGGCTACTTATTACATCTTCAATTTCTTCATGTATTATTAGTCTATTTAGGCTGTTGATCTCTTCTTGGTTGACCTTTGGTGATTCTCAGGATTTCAGATATTCATCCATTTATTCTACGTTTTCAACCTTAGTAGAGTATTGGTTTTTTAAGTATTCCCATTTGATCGTCTGGATCTTTTCATTGTCTGTTGTGATATTTCCCCTTTCATCACAGATTCTATTGATTTGGAGTGGTTCCTTCTTTCTTTTGGTTAAGTGGACTAGAGGTCTGTCTATCTTGTTTATTCTCTCAAAGAACCAACTTTTGGATTCATTGATTTTTTTTTGTATGGTTTCTTTGTTTCTATTTCATTGATCTCTGCTCTGATTTTTGTTATTTCTTCTTGTTTGCTGCATTTAGGGTTCATTTGTTGTTGTCTCTCAAGTATTTTTATGCAGTGTTATATCATTCACTTGTGTTCTTTCTGTTTTTTTAATGTAGGCACTTAGTGCTATAAACTTCCCTCTTAGGACTGCTTTTAAAGTGTCCCATAGGTTTTGCTGTGTTCTATTATCATTGTCTTCAGTTCCAGGAATGATTTTATTTCTTTTTTTATTTCTTCCTTCACCCAATCATTATTCAGGAGAGTGTTGTTTATTCTCCATGTGTTCTTGTAGGTTGTAAAGTTTATCCTGGTGTTGATATTGAGTTTTATTGGACAGTGTTCTGATAAAATGCATGAGATTATTTCAATCTTTTTGTATTTGTTGAGTTTTTTCCTATGTCCCAGTATATGGTCTATTTTGGGGAATGTTCCATGAGGTGCTGAGTAGAAAGTGTATTCTATGGTGTTTGGGTGAAATATTTGATAGATGTCTGTGAGTTCCATTTGGTGTATTGTATCGTTTAGTTCAGATGTCTCTCTGTTTATCCTTTGTCCTGTTGGTCTGTCTAAAGGATTTAGTGGGGTATTGAATTCCCCCTACTATCAGTGTGCTGGGGTTAATCTGTGCCTTGAGATCCTGAAGAATTGTCTTTATAAAGTTTGGTGCACTGGCGTTTTGTGCATATATATTCATGATTGTGAGATCTTCATTGTCAATTGTTCCTTTAATAAAGATATAATGGCCCTCTTTGTCTCTTTTGATTTCTTTTGCTTTGAAGTCTATTTTGTCTGAGATTATAATAGCAACACCTGCTTTCATTTTTATAATTTTTTTCATTTTATTTATTTTTGTATGTGTATGAGTGTACTGTCTGCATGTAGGTTTGTGTACCCGTGTCGTGCAATGCTGCGGAGGTCAGAAGAGGGTGTTGGATTCCCCTGAAACTGGAGTTCTCCTGGAATGGGAGTTTCAGACGGTTCTCAGCCGCCATGTGGGTGCTGGGGATCGAACCTGGGTCCTCTGTAAGAGCGGTCGGCACTCTTAACTGCTAGGTTATAATTGAAAGATGGATGTTGCTTCCTTTCATCTTATTATCCATTTGGACTTCTAGCCTCTGATCCTACTCCTATGGTTACGTTTTTATTAATTTCTTTTCCTAGGTGTTTGAGCGTTGTTGCTCCTCTCTTCTGCCCTTTGAATTGCTTCAAGTATTTTGTGAAGAGTTGCTTTTCTGGACATGTATTCTATCATCTTGTTTATGCCATGGAAGATTTTTCTCTCTCCTTTAACTATAATCAACATTTTTGCTCGGTAAAGTATTCTGGGTTGGCATCCATAGTCGTTTAACACTGGGAATGCTTTACTCCATATTCTTGCTTTCATGGCTTGCACAGAGAAGTTACTTATAATTATGATGGGTTTCCCTTTGTATGTGATTTGTTTTTCTTTTGTAGCCTTCAGAATTCTGTCTTTGTTTTGGGCATCTAGCATTTTAACTATGATATGGCATGGGGAGTTTCATTTCTCAACTGGTCTATTTGGAGTCCCATGTGCTTCTCGTATTTGTATGGGTTTGTCTATTTTTAGTTTGGGGAAATTTTCATCTATTATTCCATTGAAGATCTGATCAATACTATTCTCTTGAGATTCTTCTAATTCCTCTATTCCTATGATGCGGAGATTTAATTTTTTCAAGGTGTCCCACGTTTCCTGGTTGTTCCACTTTTGTGTATTTTTAAATTTTTCATATTCTTTATTTGAGCTTTTTAGTTGCTCTGTGTTATCTTCCAGATCTGATATTCTTTGTTCTGCTTCCTCCATTCTACTTCTGATGCTTTTTCCTTTCCTTTCTTCTTGATTGGATGAGTGTTCTAATTCCTTTTTTGTTTCATCTTATGTTTTCTTTAGTATTTCCATTTCCTTTTTGAGCTTCTCAATCTCTTCTTGGTGCTCCTTACTTTGTTGGTTGGCTTCCTTTTTCAGTGTTTCTACTTTCTTTTGGAGTTTGTTTTTTTCTCCCTCTAGTTCTTTCTGGAGTTTGTCAATCTGTTCCTTTAGTTCTTTCTGAAGTTTGTCATTGTTTATCTCTAGGTCCTTCTCTCTCTTTAGTTCTCTGAATTCTTCTTTATTTTCTTTAATTTCTCTGCATAGGTCTGCAATTATTCCTCTAAGATCTGTTCCTTGGGTCACCTCCAGGGGGATTCCATTGTACCTGTCTCCTATAGGTTTGGTAGAGCCTGGTGCTGGATTATCCTGCACCTTTCCCATGTTGTTCCTTTGTCATGTCCCTGGCATGTGGGTTTCCCTTTTGTGATTCAAATCACAAATGTCTTTTCACTATGTTAGGGGCTGGTTTTTGCTTGCCTCCTTCCAATGCCTTTTTTTTCCTCCTCCTTGTTTATGGAGTATTGACTTGTCTAGGCTTTGGGCTTTCAATTTTGCTTACATATTGGCTATTGGGAGTCTAAGTCCCTCTTCTCTTCCTGTTCTAATGGTTCTCCCCCCAAAAAAGTACACTTGGATACTCTCTCACCAATTCCAGGTGGGGGGGGGGTATGCCTGACTTAGCCTGCACCCCGGTACCTGCCTGGAGTGACTTCCTGGCTCCTGGGGCCTGCCTGCACAAAGCCACAGAGGCACTGGCCGCAGAGGTAAAGGGTGACTCCACCCAGTCAGCCACCCCCCACAAGGGTCCAGTGCTGAGACCACTTTCCAGCAACCAGGAGTCAATCTACCCTAAAATCTACCTGCCTGGAGCGACTTCCGGGCTCCTGGTGCCCACCTGCACAAAGACATAGAGGCACCAGCTGCAGAGGTGAAGGGCGACTCCACCCAGAGAGCCACTCCCCACAGGGGTCCAGGGCTGAGACCACTTTCCCTACATTTCTTTTCTTAAACTAGTTGACTGTACCTTAGAAAATTAAGCTTATTTATAGTGTACTTTTTTTATTTATGTTATTTTATTTATTTATTTTTATTTCTGTATGTGTATGAATGTACTGTCTGCATGCAAGTGTGTGCACCCATGTCGTGCAATGCCACGGAGGTCAGAAGAGGGTGTCGGATTCCCCTGGAACTGGAGTTCTCCTGGAATTGGAGTTTCAGATGGTTCTTGGCCGCCATGTAGGTGCTGGGGATCGAACCCAGGTCCTCTGCAAGAGCGGTTGGTGCTCTTAACCATTAGGCCATCTCTCCAGCCCCTATAGTGTACTTTTTACCTGTCACAACAAACCTCTTCAGAATTTTATCACTTGCATAGACTTTCTCATCATCTTCACATAAATCCTTACTAAAAATACCTTTAACATTTTCCAACTTTTTATATGCTTTTTAATACCATGAGACATAAGATTCATAAACAGATTAACCCTTAATTGTGCAGATGTACTAAGTAATCTTATTTATTTCCCATGTAACGAGATGGGACAGTTGTCTCAAATACACTAGTATAAACTCTGAGATGTTCATGTGAGCTTGAGAGCAGGTTTTGAATGACCAATTTTTTTGCATGCTTAGAGGTATTTTACCTAGGCCTGGCAAATGCCCCTGCATGTGTAACATGTGGAAATAAATTGCACCCTAGAAAAGAAGTGATTATTCTTTAAATTGTACTTATATTTTAAGGACCAAGGACCATAGCGTAATTTAACAGTTTTAGCTCACATGACAGTTTACTTGTGAATCAACTTGATATCAAGTAAATCATTAGGAGTAGATGTGAGTCTATTCATTTAAACAGCCCCATAAAACAAATATGTTGAACTAGTTTCAAACCCAAAACTTCAACACCTTGATGAAAACTCTAACTCAGAGATTAAAACTTAAATCAGAATAAAATATGACTCTTAAGTTTATAATGGTCAAAATAAAAACATTTAAAACTTCACAGTTTATACAGTACTGAGGTCGTCTAGCTGTGAGGTAAATTTTCCTATTTTTAACTTAGGATTAATTGGATTCATGGGTCAGTTATTTGTTTCTGACTCAGAAATTCTACAGTAATGATCTTTACATTTTTAAAACCATCTGGGTAGATTTTTGTAAACACATGTTTTTACCAAGGTGCTGCTCATGAAGCAGCCTGCTTCTCATAGCTACTGACAGGCACCCTGCTGGGTCATTAAAGACAAAGGAGGTCATCTTCCCAGATAAGCCTGCTGGAGTCTGGACCCAGAGTCTACTGTGGGGCCCTTGAGCCCCTAGTGTATGGCCTGTCACAGCTATTGGTCTCTGATTTGTATAGCTTGACAGGATAGCTCTGTACTGGACTGAAAGCATTAGGAAAATCCCCTAGAAATCTGGGGATAGATGTATGTTTTCTAGAGAGATGCCTTTATACCCTAAAACTTGTGGCTTACATTATCACTCTCTCTTCTAAGTAAATCAGTGATCAACTAGGTAGCTTCAAAGTACAAACATTCATCAGAAGTCTAAAATTGAGTTTGGGGCAGTGCTAGTTCTGATGAGCCTCTGGGAGAATCCAGCTCTCTTCTGGCAGTGCCTGGTCTACTCAGCTTGTAGCTGTGCCACTGCATTGCCTAGCTCCAGCCTCACAGGGATCTCTCTGTTTCTGTGGGTTTAGGGTCCATTCTCATTTTAACAATTACTCCAGTTACATCTGAAGCTGGGCTACACTCTGAGGCTCTAAGTGGGTATGACCCACGTCAGAGCAGTTACCAGAGCAGTCAGGGTGCTGTTCAAATGTAGTAAATATCCCTAACTGGATTTTCAACTTAATCAGAAATGGGAAATCAGATGGACCAAATAATCTCCACTTTTAAACCTTGGCTGTGTTGGGATTAAAGGCATGCTAGGATTAATGTTGTGGCCCATCACACCTGGCTGGGGAACTTCCAGGAGTGGCCAGACCAGCAGGACAGCAGTTCAAACCAGGGAGGTATATTTGCTTCCTATGAGGAGGAAGGGGGTTGGGGGAAACATAGAAAACACAATGAAGCCCATTAGCTATTCCAGGCTGCCCTCTCCCACCCCTGCAAGCAAGAAACAGGGCTGGCCTAGGCCATTCTAGTATCAGTTCTCCACCCAAACCAGACCAAGATATCCACATGCCTTTGTCTCCAGAGTGCTAAAACAGAGTTTGGAAAGATATTTTTAGGGTACCCAGGTTACACCATTAAAATATTTATATTTCTGATTAGGCGTGTCAGAATAAGATTTTACTAAGTATGAAGGCTTAAGGCATTTACACCCTCCAAATAGGTTCTTACCCATAAGCTGAACTGAGTTTCCATAGTTTAAAAAGACTGAAACACACGTTCAGAACATCAGGAGCCTGGGTCAAGTGGGCTGCTCTATCATCTTAAAGTGATACAATAATAATTTTTTTTTGTCTTTTTTTGAGACACGCTCTCCCTGTAGCTCTGGCTATGCTGGAACTCACTCTGTAGACCAGGCTGACCTTGAACTCACAGAGATCTGCCTGCCTCTGCCTCCCAAGTGCTAGGATTAAAGGGGCGTGCACCACCACACCCAGCTAGGAGACTAAAAGCATGGAGTGAAGTACAGTTTTCATGAGTTTGAGTCACCCAGTTCTCTGAGACCAACTCTTCCACAACACAAGTATGCAGCACGCAGGAGGGACTGCCAGCCAGATCATCAAGGAGGGCACAGACCAAGAGAGGTTACTTTTCTTCCCATGAGGAAGAAGGGAGGGAGGGAAACCGGGTCAAATATTCTTGCAGAAACAGAGCCAAAAAGCTATTCTAGGATGCTATCCATCACTCCTTAGGGGCAAGAGACTATAATGCACCCCTGGAAGCCATGAAGCACCCCAACTGATCCAAGTGCCAGATCCCAAACTGAGCCTGTAGCAGAGACTGAAAGGTTGCCACGTGAGCACTCCAGAGAGCTCAGGAATTCCCCAAGCTCTAAAGACTTCTGCCCAAGCTAGACCAGGATTCCTGATTAACTGCTGAAGAAAATTTTCTAGGTATTAAAAGGCAGTTTATCTCTGGTCCTTTGAGATAGAGTTTCTGTGTAGCAGCTGGGTGGAAACACACCAAAGAAGAACAGATGGGCTGACCTTGAGCTAACAAAGAACTAACTGCCACAGCCTCCCAAAGAGTGGGATTAAAGGTGTGTGCCACCACAATGGGTCCAAAAATTCATTCCCAGTCCTGAAGGCTAGTTAATATGTTAAATCAGGGAAACATCCACCCAGAGAATCTGGTCCTCAAAGTTCTCAAAAAAAAAAAAATCACACAAAGTAGACTGAACATTCACAGCAAAATACTTCCAAAGCAAGTTACCTTACACAATCCCTTTGAAAGCAAACACAAATCAAAATGTCATCTTAGAAAATAGGATCCTTACAAAGTCAACTCAGAGGCTAATTCCTATAAAAAATTACCACGCGTTGTGAAGTATTTGATAGATTGAGAGACAATAAATTTAGAGATGTCTATTTTAGGCCTTTAAATGAATTTTTAACTATCCATTTAAAGTTTGCACATGTGTATCTAGTCTGGCATGCCAAAATGAGTGGTTCTGTGCACATAAAAGACTGAAACTCGAAGTGGCCACCTTGTTTGACAGAACCAACATGACTGAATTACAAGCACACACAAAAACTTAGAAGCATGCTTAGACACATGGAAGAACAGTTACCATAAACATAAGACATAGTCAGACACAAAGAGAGGAAATGCCAGACACAAAGGGAGGAAATGCTGTGCACACAGAGTTGATGCCCTGTCGGTCCGGAACCAAAACTCCAGACCCTTTGCCTGGATTTCAAATTGCTGAGGCGAACCCCATGTTCGCACTCTACCATTGGAGAATTGGGGCATTCCTCCATCTCCACGCTCAAGGAGTAATACTGCATCCAGTTTCTCCTAACCGAGTGCCCCAGACTAGAAACTTGAGTTTAACCAAAACCAAAATGAAAGTAAAAAGAAAAAAAAAAAAAAAAAAAGAGCTCTTTCTTACCCAAAAGAGATGGCTGGCCAAACAAGATGTCTCTAGTCCCTCCAGTGTGAGAAAGCTTTCTGGGCCCCCCTCTAAGGGTATATTTGTGGGAGGTGAATGAGTATCCCTAGCAGGGGCAGCTGTAAGGAGTTTGGGGGGTTGGGATGGGGGGAACTTTCCTCATCCTTATGAAACTCAGGGACACATGGCAGGGCCAACTTCTCCTCAGTGTTCTTCTGGCAGGCTCATGTTATGCTCATACAGAACACCCTCTACCTAGGAGCCCTTAAGGCTCACAATTATAGGGAGGGGGAGCAATGCAAATGGCATCCTCGAAAATGAATCCAAGTCCCAGGATTTCATTTTAAGGCCATGGGTCTGGAGGAGAGCCTTTAGGGAAGCCATCTGTGGCTCCTGAATGTGGGGAGGACTATTGTCTATGAGGGCAGGAAATGGTAAGGGAGGAGAGGGGTCTGTTTGTGTGGGGGGAGGTGGGGGGTTGCTCACCCTAGAGCAGCCAAAAGAACAAAGACAACAAAAGGAGGCCTACTCACAGATCAAGGAAGGGGGTGCCTCAGCAGGACCATGGGAATCAAAAAACCATGAGCCAAATTTAGCCACCCCCCACCCCCGCCTGGCGGGGAATTTCCTGTCCCACCATGAACAAAGGGGGCTGGCTGAGAGGTGCAGATTCAACACAACACAGACCCTGGGATTCAGGTAAATGCCGGCAGAAGGCAAGCTGCCGTGGACTCATTTATTGGGGGCAAGATTAGGGTTTATATACTGTTCACATTCCACTCTCCTCTTAGTGCAGTCATCCTGTCGCCTTGTGATTGTGCCAGGTCTGCAACTCAGCTGCTTGTATGGCAGCCTGCCTAGGGCAGGTTAGGTTGATGAGGAACAAGCTCTGTGCAGGTACACTGTGTAATTCTGTGTACAGGCTATTACATTTCCACCCCTTTGTGTTGCCTTGTGATTGTCCCAGGTCTGCAACTCAGCTGCTTGTATGGTCGCCTGCTTAGGGTAGGTTAGGTTGATGAGTGACAAGCTCTGTGCAGGCAGACTGCATAATTCTTAGCATACAGGCTACTTAATCTGCTGCCACCCAGGGCACAGTGCCCAAGGACCATTTCCAAAAAGAAGGTGGAAGGACTGAAAGAGCCAGAGGTACTGGATAACCACAAAGAATCAGAATTTTCCAGATACCTGGGAAGTTGCTTAGATGAACTTACAGCAATGATGACAGCATGCACAATTCCCATGAAAACTGGAACTAGAAAAAAAATCCAGCATCAAACTGGTGGCTTGGGTGAGAAACCCCAATTTTAGCTGAAGAACTATTGGCAGCTGATCATTGCTGGGTGAAGGAGAGTTGTCCTTCTTTAAGGGAGTAATGCTAGATAGTTTGACCTAAATCCAGTGAATGGTCTCAAACCAAGGGATATCTGGGGTCTCACACTTGCTGGGATAAGTCTTAACATATATGACAAAATGCATGAAATCTGGTAGGGTGGTTAATGCAGTACAGGGAATATGGGGCTCTAAATATGATTAAGATATATTCCATTTTGCATCTATAATATACAAAACATATATTAGTATATATATATATATATATATATAATATTATATATATATATATATACAATTTTTTAATGTTCACAACACTAAAGAAAAGAGAATGGTACGATTACAATAAATTACAATATGTTATTGCTTAATCTAAATATTTTGAGCAAATTAAGGTTTCATCTGAATTAGTTTCAACGTTATATCCAGCAGGAGGCTGCTTTTAATACCTCCTTCCTGTTACTTTCTACAGGTATGATAAGTGGACAGACTGACAAAAACATAACTGTAGCAATCAAATGTGAAGCTGCCAGTAAAGAAGCACTTGTTCTAAAACACAAAGCTAAGAAAAGATTCTTAGAAGGAGATTACCGACCATGGTAACATTAACACAAATATTGATTATGTTACCATTAATTACCTAAAGACTTTTTGTATTAATTACCTAAAGTTTTAATGAGCTACAGAGAAACACTGGGCAAAGATTACAGTTTATTAATAGGGTTACCTTCAGCAGCTGTGCTGGCTTTGACTGGCAATATTTTATAAAACAAAAGTCTTTTAAACCATGGCTCATATCAGCTATGTTCATAAGTGAACATGCTGATATGAGAAATGCCAATTAAAAGTACTATATTTGTCATTTTTCTAATACCTATGAAATGTACTGACCTTATATCATGAGCAATGTATATCCATGTTGCACAGAATAATAAGAAATTTGAACCAATATTAACATTTGATATGCTAATGTTAATTTATGAGAATGTTATTTCCCAAACTAATAACTTTAACATTTGTTACTCATAAGTGAATATATTGAAAAATTTGGGCCATTTCTATTTTACTCCTTTATCTGAAAAAGAATATTAATGGGGCTGGAGAGATGGCTCAACAGTTAAGAGCACTGACTGCTCTTGCAGAGGACATGGGTTTGATTCCCAGCACCCACATGGCAGCTAAGAACCGCCTTAGGCAGAGACAGGTAGATCTCTGTGAGTTCAAGGATATCCTGGTCTACAGAGTGAATTCCAAGCCAGCTGGGGGCTACAGGGATACCTTGTCTCAAAAAGACATAAATAAATAATAAATAATAATAAATTTAAAAAAGAATATTAAAATAATTTCATAATAAAGTATTAAAAAATAAAACACAATGTTCTAATTGTTGGAAATATATAAGTGATCATCATTAGTCAAAACATATTTTATTCATGTAATTCTTACTGAGCAAATTCCAGCTCAGTTCTAAGATAAATACAAAACTGTTTATATATTTAACCTACTGCTATATTGCATAACTCATGTTTTAGAAAGAGAGAAGATTGATGTCTAAATTTAATTCCATTACTACACATTAAGTAAATGAAAGTAATACTAGTGAATGTAATATTTGTATTCATATTTTGAAATGTATGGTAATGACTTCTGCAACTTAGGAGACATCTAAACATAATTAGGAAATTAGATCAAGGACATTTTCCTTTTTAAAGCTACCCATTTGTTTTTTATTCAAGTCATCAAGATTCTCACTACATTTTAGATTTCCAAATAATGATTGGTATTTATAATAATATTATTTAAATATCACTCTAAAACACTTAAACAGCAAAAAACGGTTAATTTTTAGAAAGCTGATGAACCTAGATATTAGGAACATAAATTCTTCATACATCTAAACTCAATATTAAGGATGATAAAGCATAGTAATTTTGATTCTGCTGAAGCTGTATTGGGTAGATTGGTTACAAATTTACAATTTTTTTCTTTTAACATTTACAATCATTTTACTATTTCAGGTTCTTGTTTGTTTACTCTTTTTAGATGAAGGAACTGAGTTGGAGGGGGGTATCAATTGTTAAAATGCTAGGAGCTGAATGCTGTGTTTCATTGCTTACTAAACCATAGCTCAACATGACCCTAATTTAATTATCTTGAAATTAATGGGCCATTGATTAATTTGGATTTTAACAATATTTTACAGAAAAAATTATCTCAAAATTTTTCAACATATCTTCATTTTTGCATAAGTAAAACAATTATATAATACAAAACTTTTCATTAAGAAGATGTAAGGTTAAAATCACATCATTGAATAACAAGTAAATTGTAGCCAAATAAGCAGAAAGAAGGGTGCTATAAAATAAGAAAATATTATGAACTTCTAAAAAAATAATGATAGCAAAATTGAAGAATATATATCTCCTGATATGTCAATGAAGTGATAAACATAATTTATAACCCTTAAATTGTTTATAACAAGGAATTAAAAGAATGTATTAAATGAACAAGAGAAAATATCACTTCATATTTCATAAAGAATGAGAGAAGATAAGGGAATCAAAATAAATTTGACACTAATTGATTAGCAGATTTAAATAAAATTGACAAATTATTTAAATATTATTAATTCACCTAAGTTATCTCAATAAGGGATAATGGTAAAAAAAATCAGTATATTTTTTATTAAGAAAAATAAATTTATAAAATAGAAAACTCCTCATAGAGCAACCTCAAGAATCAAATAGATTTATAATAAAAATACTTCCCTGGGTGTGGTGTTTCATGCCTTTAATCCCATGATAATTCTAGGTAAAGGCAAGAGAATATAAGTTCAAGGCCAGCCTGGTGTATAGAGTGAGTTCCAGGCCAGCTGGGACCTGGCAGGGAGACCCTGTCTGAAAAATACTTTTGTTTTATAAATTCTTTCAATTTCTTTGTATGTTATGAGTCTCTTTAAGCAGTCAAGCTCTTCTTTGTTTGGTGTTGGTGATTCCCATGATTTTATATATACAGATCTACAGTGAAAAAGCAAATTGGGCAGAAATAAATGCAGAATGTACAGTTTGGATTGGAAAGGTGCACTAGGGAGACTAATGTAGAGCCAAGGCATGCTAAGGAGAGGATCCCTTTGATAAGGATATTAAGGTGATTAAGGAGAAGCTTAGATATTTACAAGTAAACAATGGAAACTGTGAGATTAAAGTGATTAAGGAGAGGCCTAGACATTTATAACCAAACAATAGAATCAGTAACTTCAGGGCAAGACCACACCCAGCTAAGCCTCCAACTTTTGAAGGGCAAACACTGAAAGGGCTGAGAAAGCTTGTGAATGTGGCTGAAGTAGGCCAGTGTCCATCTCAAACTTGCAGCCAAACTCAGCAGTTTCATTCATGTGGTGCTGGCTTTAGGTGCATGAAGGATGCAAGAGTGAAGGGGTCATCAGTTCTTCCTCTGTGGTTTCAGAGAGCTGCTGAGACCAGGTGGAGGACAGCAGGGGTGTCCCTGCATAAAGAAGGCCCTGATAGGCCATTGTGTGAAGCTGTGAAGGTGAAGCCTGGTTGTCAGAGGAGACCCCAAGAAGACATTTGAGATGCTAGAGCTATGAGATATTTGCAATGGAGAGCTGCATACAGGAGTGGTACCAGGCTAAGAAAGAGATGTATGTTGCACATAAATCTGGAAGAGCTGAGCCAACTAAGCCCTTTGGAAGTAAAGTCCCAGAAGTAGCACATGGAGCTACAGGACTTGATGCTTGCCCTACTGGCTTTCAGCCTTGTTTTGGTCCAATATTTCCTCACTGTGCCTCTATTTCTCTTTTCTGGGATGAGAATGTGTATTTGGTTCCACTGTATGTTGGGAGTACATAATTTGTCTTTTGATTTTATGGGAGCTTACAGTTAAGTTATTGGCTTGGGTCTCAGAAGAGACTTTAGACTGTGTTCTTTTGAATAGAATTGAGACTGGTAAAGACTATGGGGACTTTTAAAGTTGGACTAAAAGCATTTTGCATTTTATATGTTCGTGAACCTATGGGGCGGTGGCGGGGAGTAGAATGTGGTGGTTTGAATGAGAATGTCCCCCATAGGCTTCAAGTACTCAGACATTTTGTCCCCAGTTGGCGGTGCTGTTTTGGGAGATCTTAGAAGGTGTGGCCATGCTGGAGGAACTATGTCACTGAGGGTGGGCTTAAAGAGTTCAGCAAGACTTGCAAGTCTCCACTTGTTCTCTCTCTGCTTCCTCTGATCATTGGAAGATGTGAACCTTGGCTTTCTGCTCCAGCCCCTACCACCATGCCTCCATGATACAATGGATTCTAATTCCCTGGAACCATCAATCATAAGCTCAAATAAACGCTTTCTTTTATAAATTCCTTTGGTCAGGGTGGTTTTATCACAGCAACAGAAAAGTGAATAATACAGTAGTAATACATTTTTTTTAGCTTTGATTCCTTTGAAGCAGCACTCTCACTCTAAGGAAAAACAAAGCAAACAGTAAAAACCAGCATAAGTTATACATGTAAATGCAAAAGTCCTAAACAGCCTATCAATTGAATTCAGCAATATTAAAAAAAATAATTGGTAGAAATGCAAGGTTGGTTTGATATTTTCTTACCAATTTATTAAATTCACAATACTCAGAGAATTTAAAAGAAAAATTTCATTTCAAAAATTAAATGTGTTACAATTTACTCAGTATTCTTTATTTAAAAATAAATTAGAAACTTTGGAATAAGGGACATTTCCCTCAACCTCAACAAGTGCACTGATGAAAAATACTAAGGTAATATCACACATAAGATAAAAGATGAAAAGTTTCAGCCCTTCCCAAACTCCTTCCAGATAAACACATGCAAAGTTAAGGCAGCAGAGATGGCTCAGTGGTTATGAGTATTGCCAGCTCTTGCAGAAGACCCAGATTCAATCCCCAGTACCCACATAGCAACAGAGAAGCTTAGGTGTAGAGGTTGCATTGTACGTGTGCCACTTAGACTTGAGCATTTCACTGATAATAATTGTGTGTCGCCACTGGTAGTACTCTGTAATGGTCTCTGATGCAAAAGAAGCTTCTTTGAAGAGAATTGATGGGGATTCTTGACTGTAAATATAAGGATACATATTCTTCACTTAGTAAGAAATTACATTAGACTAGGGAATTTAAAACACTGGAATTTTCTCTCAGATTTATGATCTCTCCATCTACATGCATTTCATTATGTTTACAATAACAAAGGTGAGTTTCCTCTCATTGAGTGGGCATTGAGTCCAATTAGGTAACTATAGATTTCTTCCAAAATAAAATTGCCACTAAACATAGATATCATTTGCTCTGCCAGTCATTTATGTGGTATTTGGCCTTAACCCTGTTAGACCATGTTCTCCCTTAGCGGTTTAGATATTGACCTCCAAAGTTATGAAAGCTAGCCTTCAGGAGAAATGGCTCACAGGTCAGGTCCACATCCATTGCTGTAAAATCAGTCTCAGAGTTAAGTCCTGTCTTCAGAAATAGGGTCTTACCTTCAAGTACTGGGACTTAATCAAGGGCTGTGAGAAGAGCCTGTGTAATTTGGGACTCTCTTGGACTACTCTGGCCAACAATTCAAAGGAAGCTTTCTCCTATCTGGCACTGTTTCTTGTGTTGTAGCCTTCAGTTCTACACACAGACTCATGTAGAGATATTTTATGTGTAATTTATCTTTAGATTATCAGATTAATATGATTACCTCTGATTTTTTATATACTAGTTAGGCATTATTTATCTGTCCTTTCTTGCTGTGTATCATCCCTTCCATGCCTTCCCCATTTAAAGACTTCCCATTCCTCCCTTGGTAATACTGGTCGCCTATGGTCCTACCTCTCTTGAAGTGTTTTTATTTCTCTTGATAGCGAAATTCCCTTGTATAACCCTCCCTTTTAAGTACCCCCTCCATTTTATCCATTTCTCCTTTAGTAACACCTGTCTCCTCCTGTTCTCTCTTGGGTTCTTTCTTTCTCTTTACCTCACTGGTTCCTTTACATTTTCCTGGTCCCCTGCAGCCACCTCAGGATACATACAAATAGGGTTGTGATGCTAGGATCCACAAATGAGGGGGAACACATACCATTTGATCTTCTGAGTCCGTGTTACCTCACTTAGCAAATACCTTCTAGTTCCATCCATTTACATGAAAATTTCATGTTTTCATCTTCCTTTACCACTAAGTAGAACTCCATCCTGTAAATGTATCATGTTTTCATTATTAACTCATCAGTTGAGGGTCAGTTAAGTTGCTTCCATCTCTTAGTTTTCTGAAAATAGCAGCAATAATCAAGTATTGATAATTATCTGCAGTAGTATGAGTTCTTTGAGTATATGCCAAGTAGTAGTACACTGGGTAAAATGGAAACTTCATTTTTAGTTTTGTATGACTTCTTCACACTGATTTCCCCAGGGTTTCATGAGCTTGCAATCATACCAGAAGTGAATGAGTGTTCCCCTTCTCCATTTAGTATCATTTACTCTTTTTGTTGTTGTTGTTTTTTATGGGTCTATTTAAACAATTTATGTCTTCTCTGTTTAACTTTGCTGGTCACTTACACATAAAAATTCATCCAATTCTTTTATTTATTTTCTTCATTTTTTATTGAGCATTTTTACAACTCATACAATGGTTCCCAAGCAAACCCAGGCCCCAGTCCCCCATGCCCACTCCTCCATCAGAACTTATGCATTGCAACATCCAAGCTAAGCCCTAACAAGTCAAGCTCTTGAACCCAGACACACTTCTGTGAACATCTAGCGGAGTCATTTGTTGCCTGGATTTTAGCCATTCTGACTGGAGTAAGATGATATCTTAAAGTGGTTTTAATTTGCATTTCCCTAATTACTAAAGATTTCCCTAATTGCCAAAGTTGTTGAACAGTTGTTTCCTATCCATTTTTATTTCTTCTTTTGAGAACTCTCTGTCCATAATCTTATCCTATCTTTTAATTGGGTCACTTGTGTTCTTAATTTTTTGAGTTATTTATATATTCTGTATATTAAACCTCTCTCAGAAGCATATCTGGTGAAGATTTTCTCACACACTATGGGTTTTCTCTTCACTTCTTGGTTGTTTCTTTTGCTATAGAGAAGCTGTTTAGTTTAATGAGATCCCACTTTTTGACTATTGAGCTAAATTCCTGAACTAGTGTCTGATTTAGAAAGTCCTTTCCTAAAGGCATATATATATATATATATATATATATTTATAATCTTTTTTTTAATTAAAAAAAAAAAGGGTCTCCCTGTAGCCCTGAGCTGTCCTGGAACTCACTCTGTAGACCAAGTTGGCCTCGAACTCACAAAGATCCACCTGCCTCTGCCTCCCAAGTGCTAGGATTAAAGGCATGTGCCACCACGCCTGACTAGGCACCTAGATATTATAAGTTATTGCTGATGTTTTCCTCAAAGAGTTTCTGAATTTCACGTTGAGGTCTTTGATCCATTTCAAGCTGAATTTTGGCAAGATGAAAGATAAGGGTCTAGTTATATTCTTCTGCCCATGGAGATTAAGTTGTGCCTGCACCATTTGCTGAAGATGCTGTCTTTCCTCTAGTGAGAGTTTTTGGCCCCTTTGTCAAATATCAGGTGGCTGAAATTGGCTGTACCTGTGTTTAGGTCTTCGATTATGTTACATTGGTCTAAATGTGCTATTATGATGCTTTTTGTGCTATTATGATGCTTTTTATGACAATAGGTCTCTCATATATTTTGAAATCTGGTATAGTTATTACCCTGCACTACTATTTGTGCTCAGGTTTGCTTTGGCTATCTGAGGTCTTTTCTGTTCCCATATAAATTGTATGATTTTTTCCAAGTCTGTGAAGAATTTACTGGGTATTTTTATTGAGGTGCACTGAATCTATACATTGCTTTTGGTAGGGTGGTCTTTTTCATAATATTAGTTCTTCCAATCCACGAGCATAACAGGTCTTCCAAAATATAATCTGGTGTCTTCTTAAATATATTTCTTGAAAGATTTAAAATTTTCATTTCATGTTTTTGGTCAGGTTTATTTTTTAAGCTATTAGGAATGGGAGAGTTTCCATGTACTGTTTCTCCACTTATTTTTAGTGTATAGAAAGGCTATAAATTTTTGTATATTAATTCTGTAATCTGCCACTTTACTGAAAGTGTTAATCATTTCTAGGAGTTTTCTGGTGGAATTTTTGGTGGCAGAGTGATGTAAGTCTCATAGAATTTATTTGTGAGGGTTTTCTCCATTTATATATTTTTTAATAACATGTAATATTGGTTGTAGATCATTAAATAACCAGTAGAATTCTGCTACAAGTCCATCTGGGCCTAGACCTTTTTTAGTTGGGTGGTTTTGTTTTACTCATCTAATTTCTTTGTATGTTATGGGTCTCTTTAAGCAGTTGCAATATCCTTGGTTTAGCTTTAGTGATTCCCATGACTCTATCTATCTATCTATCTATCTATCTATCTATCTATCTATCTATTTCTTTTAGACTTTCAAATTTAATAGAGTATAAATATTTAAAGTATTCCCTTATAATGTTCTGATTTTTATCTGTTGGTTTGTTCTGATTATTAACCTTTCATCTCTAATTTTGTTGATTTGGAGTTGCTCTTTTCTTTTGGGCTATAGGTCTGTCTATCTTCTTTATCTTTTCTAAGAATCATTTCTTGAATTAAATGTTTTCTTTGTTTCTATTTCATTAATTTATGCTCTGATTTTTGTTATTTCTTGATTTGGGTTTCATTTTTGGCTGACTTTCAGGAGTCATGAGTTGAAATACTATGTCATTTATTTGTGCTCTTTCAGATTTTTTAATGTAAGCAGATAGAGCTATACACTTCCCTGTCAGGACTGCTTTTAACGAATCCCAGAGGATTTTTTGTGTTGCATTGTTTTTTTCATTTAATTCCAGGAATACTTTTATTTCTTAATTTCTACTTTGACCAATTCATTGTTATGTAGTGTGTTGTTTAATCTCCATGTGATTATATAATTATTAGGGCTTCTTCTCATGTTGATTTTAAGCTTTATTGCTTTGTGGTCCAATAGAATACATGGAACTATGACAATTTATGTGTTTGTTGAGGTTTGTTTTGTGACCCAGTATGTGTTCAATTTTGGGGAAAGTTCATGGGATGCTGAATAGGAAATATATTCTTTGGCACTTGGGGAGGAATGTTGGGTATGTATGTTAGATCCATTTGATGTATGGTATTATTTAATTCAGATGTTTCTCCTTTTGTTTTTTGTCCTGTTGACCTGCCTAATGGAGACTGTGGGGTATTGAAGAATCTTCTACAAGTGTTGTGGGATTAATCTGTGTCTTGAATTCCTGTAGTATTTTATTTATGAAGTTTTGCCCCTCTATGATTATGATTGTAATATCTTGGTTGATTGCTTCTTTTCTAAGAATGAAATGACCCACTTTATCTCTTGTGATTAGTTTAATTTGAAGTTTATGTTGTCAGATTGTTGAATTGCAACTCCTGCTTGGTTCTTAGTGCCATGAATTAGAATCTTTTTTTCAGCCTTTCATTTTAATGTAGTACCTGTGTTTGAAGTTGAGATGGGTTTTTTGCAGGAAAACAAAACAAAACAGATTTTTGTTTATTAATCCATTCAACTAGGCTGTGTCTTATGATCTGGGATTTATTTTGATATCTATTGATATATAGTATTGATATTTTAAGTTATTATTGAAAGATGTTTATTGGTGCCCATCCTGTTAATTTCTGCTTTCCTTCTTGGTCTAACTTTGTGATTCCACAGTTGTACCATCATTTAGTTTCTTCTGTTTTTCAGATCTTTGTAATATTTCAATTTTTCTACAAAAGGCTGTTTTTGTGTATATGAATTCCTTCAGCCTGTTTATGTCTTGGGAGATATTTCTTTCCATTTCAACTGTAATACACAGTTTTTTTGCTGGGCAAAGTAGTCTAGGTTGGCATCTATGTATATTTAGAACTGTGAATATATTGGTCCAGTGTAGATATATCTGGTCTGAGTTTAGGTATGCATGAGCTAACATTTACAACCAGTGGCCCCCAGAGGCACAAGTGAGAGTCACAGGACCTCTCCAGGATATGTCCACGAGTTGGAATGTGATGATGCAAAGGACTGGAATTGGCTCATGGGAGGTGATATTATACTGCCTATATAATAATCTGTATCATTTGAATAAAGCTCCATTCTACATTTGGATTTAAACCTTACCATGTGTCTGTGTGCTCTGCTTTCCTCCATGTGCATTCTTCATGCCCTCCCATGAAAATGACCAGATCATACCACAACTGGGCCCCAGATGTGGGGCTAGAAGAAATCCTGGAGAAATTTTCATAAGCAGTCCCCACAATGAAGTAGTTAAAATCAAGTAGCTTAAAAAAAAAAAGAATGTATGTCTGGTCAATATTTATTTAAATGCTGTTCAGTTGTTTCCCAAGCTTTATCTACACATTGTACAGTATTTAAACTTTTAGTAAAAAATTAAAATGTTTCTATTAAATAAGATTGGTTAAATATTTTAATATAAAAATGATAACATACTTAAGCTAATTAGAGACACAAATATTGTATATATTTGTTTTACTCATAATTTGTACTAGATTTCTAATGAAACTTTGGGATTCAATGTACAGAAGTGCTCTCTATATTTTTCTGTATTGTATAAATATAACCTGTGACATTTGCCTACAAAGATAATTTACTAAAAAAATCTGGGTTCTGCATCCTTAAACAGTACACAGTCTGATCAGAGAGAGTTTAAATGTTGTTAATGAACCTTTACAACTTGGTTCCTGTCTATGGAATACAACTCCTGCCTTTTAAATAATAGAGATCAAAATACAAAAGCCTAAAAAACAAGAGAGACTATTCTATTCTTGGTGCTAATATGAAATGGGTGAGGGAATATGACTCCCTCTAGGATGCAATTTACAGAGCACTTTCTACTGTAAACCTTTGGTCATTTTTTAAATTTTAAAATCATATCCATAAACATCAGAGCCCTCTAACAGGGCATAATTAATGCCATTGGTGCTTTGGCAGGGCACAGTGTTGGGGCAAGGGAAAACAATCCTCTACTAAATCTGGAAAAAGGGTTTACTTGCATGTTCCCACAGAGAAAGCCATAAGCAATAGGGGCCTGTGAACAGTGTTTCTCCTTGGACTATATAAGATGGACCGGGGGCACCAGCAGGAAGGTTGGCCCATTTAAACAGTAAAAAAGAAATGGGAGAAGTCTGAGAAAATGCCACTTCACAGGGAACAAACACACAGGGTGACACATAGGTGTTCCTGCAGGCATCACTCTGAGTTAAGAGTCAGTTATTATGACAGCAACTCCTTATGGGACATGCTTGACTGTTTCCTTTGAATAGGTGGCATGAGATCTGTTGGAGGGATATTCTTCATCCCCCCAAAACTTTAATTAAAAAGAGTACCAAAAGCAGGATCTGTAATAAAGAGCCTCTAAAGGGCTTTGGAGCCTGGAGAGCAGTTCACAGAGGTGTACAAAAAAACAGAAATTGTTCAAGGGATGGGTAATAAACTGTTCAAGTTAAACAGAATACCTTTCTTTGCTGAAAGAAATCTTGCTGGAAGTGGGAACAGTTTGTCTGCCTGGGACCTCCCCCAGCAGCCAGATGGTGCTAGTAAAAAGGAAAGAGGTGTTTTGACCACAGCCAGAAGTCTGGCCTAGGGCTTGCCTAACTCAGCTAATAAGCAAATACAGCAGAGGCACGAGGTGACACCTTCCTTCTTGGACCTGTACAGGGCTATGCAGCTTGAGTCATGCCCAATGAGTCTATCAAGGCTAAAGAAATATAGAGGAGCCTTGGTTAAGAATCCCTGGATATGGGATGTGTTTGAGAGGATGATTAGAGTTGCTAAAGAATTAGATAAACTAATGCCCCTCATTTGGGATTTGGATACAAATAGATAGACATTTTACATGCTATGTTTGGCCAAGTTTATGTTTAATACCTAATAATAATTTCTGATAGTTTTACAGAGTTGACACAGGATGGAGGCATACCCCATACACCAGAAGGAAGAAAGACAAAGATTAAATTCAATAAGGAAGGTATACCAGGGCCAGGTATATTTATAAAACCTTTAGGGGGCTGGAGGGATGGCCTAGCGGTTAAGAGCACCAACTGCTCTTACAGATAACCTGGGTTCGATCCCCAGCACCCAAATGGTGGCTGAGAACCGTCCGGAACTCCAGTTCCAGGATAGCTCCAGTTCCAGGGGAATCTGACACCCTCTTCTGACCTCTGCAGCATTGCATGACACGGGTGCACAGACCTGCATGCAGACAGTACATTCATACAAATACAGAAATAAATAAAAATTAAAACAAAAACCTTTAAAAGCCTAATGGTTAAATAAAATATATTAGTAAAGGAGGACTTTAGTACCAGTAAGGGAGTTGATTTGTCTATGCATCCAAAAGTTATGATGGCATGAGCATATGTGTCTGTGCCTTTGGATAGATGCCCTACCTCTTGATTTTGCTTGATGGTCAGGTGAGACATATGATTGGATAAAAGCTTATGGTACCAGTTATGGACTACTTTTAACAAGGATCTGTTGGCCAGAGGCCTAAATGCCCACCAAAACAAAGCCTATTTGCCTGTAATGTCAGGGCACATGCAAAAAAGGATGGTATGGCCCTACAGCCAAAAGAAGACAGCAGCTGAACAGTGGGACCTTATTAAACTCAAAATTTTCTGTACAGCAAAATAAACAATCAGGGAAGTGAAGAGAGAACCCACAGAGTGGGAAGAAGCCTTCACTGCTGATACATCTGACAGAGCATTAACTTCCAGAATATATAAACTACTCAAAAAACAAAGAAGTAAGAAAACAAATGACTCACTCAAAAGATGGAGCAAAGAGGTGAAGAGAGATTTCACAAGCAAGGAAACAGAGATGGCTGAGAAACATCTTAAAACGTGTTCAACATTGCTAATAATTAAGGAAATGCAAATGAAAACCACTTAAAATATCATGTCAGCCCAATAAGGCTGGCAAGGATCAAGAAAACAAATGATACTAAATATTGAAGAGGGTGCGAGGAAAGGGGAATAGTCATCCCCTGCTGATGGGAATGCAAACTTGTACAACCAGTATGGAAAGCAGTATGGAGAACCCTTAAAAGACTCAAAATGAAGCTGGGTGTGGTGGTGCACACCTTTAATCCTAGCACTTGGGAGGCAGAGGCAGGTGAATCTTTGTGCATTCAAGGCCAGCCTGGTCTACAGAGCGAGTTCCAGGACAGCTGGGGCTACAGGAGACCCTGTCTCAAAAAGACCAAAAGAAAAAAAAAGGACCCAAAGTGAGCCTACCACCTGACCCCTGACCCAGCCATACCACTTCTGGGAATATATCCCATCAGATTCCTCCTACCATAGAGATACATGTACAGCCATGTTTATTGCAGCTTTCTTCACAGTAGCAAAGAGCTGGAACCAACCCAATGCTCCTCAACCAAGGAATAGATAGAGAAAATGTGGTACATATACACAATGGAGTTCTATGTAGTGGTAAAGAATGATGTCATAATGAAATTTGCAGGTAAATGGATGGAACTAGAAGATTTTATTCTAAGTAAAGTAACACTATCCCTCAAAAGAGGAATGGTATCCCTCATCTGTGGATGCTAGTAGCAAGTACCTAGTTGTAAGACAAACTGAGCAACATTAATCTTATATTTCTCATGGTCTAAAGACAATTGTGCTCTTGCATTGTGGATCCCTAACTAAACAATTTCTAGAGCTGACCTAACATTTATTTTCAGACCTTGGGTTTTTGGTACATGATGGAGGGTCTGTGTGCATCTTTTAGAGTAATATGGGATTAAACTGGAAAGATACAAATCAAGAAATATGACATGGAAATATCATACAGTTTGTTTCCAAAGGATACAGTTTTAATATAGGTGCAATGTAATAGGCTGGTGCAACTTAGCCTTTCTGGGTATACCAATTTGGCTGAGGGACCTAAGGGACAACTTTGTTCTTTGCCCTCAGATGTCAACCAGGTCTTAGGGAATTATGCATGGGGGCATCTCTTGAAATGTCCTGCAAATGTGGGTCACCAGTCTTTCTGTTCAGGGAGGTCTTGGAGAGCCACTAATGAGACTTCAGCCAGTGTCCAGTCTGTAAAGTCTGGTCATGCTTCAGAAAAGGAAGACTGGTCCAGAAAGACTTGATTTTGTCCTAGAGTGGATGGAACTGGTCAAGGAAATACTTAAAGGAGCAAGGTGCTCCCATCCCCCTCCCCCCAAAAAACCAAAATATACTCCAAGAGACTCCTGAGGACCAGATCCTCAACTGACCTTAAGAAAACAAAACCCATGCTAGAGAGATGGCCTAGAGGTTAAGAGCACTGACTGATTTTGCAGAGGACCAGAGTTTGATCCCCAGCACCCACATGGTGGCTGAGAACCATTTTTAGCTCCAGTTCCAGGGGAATCTGACACCCTCTTCTGACCTCTGCAGCATTGCATGACATGGATGCACAAACCTACATGCAGGCAGTACATTCATACACATATAAAAATAAGTAATAAAAAAGAAAAAAAGAAAACAAAAACCCTGGTTAATCTGGGCTAACTGTGTAGCCTTAAGCATCCTAAAAGAAAGTACAACCAGATATAAATAATCAGTAAGACTAGAGAAACTGTACTGCAGACATAGAACTTGAGATCTTAATAAAAAGACAAAAAGACAAAAGAGAGAGTACTCTTGTTTGGCCTGTCTTCAGTTCTTAGTGTCAAGTGAATCTACTCTGTGGCTGCCACTGCTTTTGGCACTCCTCAAAGACGTGAGACACAGCTTTTTAACCTTCCAATATGGACTGAAGACTCATGTCTCTCCAAGAATCCTCCAAACCTTCAGTGGCAGATGGGGACTACTGAGATACCCAATTTGTGGGCTAAACAGCTAAGGGGATGTCACCCTCATCAGAATATAAACTGTCATTGTTGGACTACCTGGGCTATATAATGGAGGCCACTGCAGGGAAATTAAGACAGGATGCGTGCTTACTGGACTTCATTTGGTGGATCATGGAAAGGAAAGACTCCAATGTGGAGCAAAAGTGTAGGATTGATAGTTGTTTGGGATTGCCAATGAGGAACCTTCGAGCACTTCCTTAAGGAAAACATGACATCTTTTAGGAACAATAATCCTCCAAATCAAGTGATATGTGTGTGTGTGTGTGTGTGTGTGTGTGTGTACAGTATACACACACACTATATATATATATATATATATATATATAGTGTGTGTGTGTGTGTGTGTGTGTGTGTGTGTACAGTAGCAATACAAGTTGGAGAGAGCAACAACAAAAGAACTGGAACAAAAACCCTCTGGAAAGACTCAGAAAATGATACAGTACATGTATGGAGGAATGCAGGGACTCAGGTGGGGTGGGGGGCATGTAAAGGGAAGTGATTCTAGATTTGATTGAGAAATGATGTATGACCTATGGAAAAAGTTTAATAACAATAAAAAAGAAATTCTTAGTCTTTCCCCTAAAATATGGGTCCCTACTTGTCAGCAGGCACAGCCCAATTTAGAAAGCTTTGTAGGTGGAGATTGGATTCAGGTGTTTTCAGGAAGTCTGGGAAGGTCTGGGCTGGGCCCTTTAGCCCTGGGAGGAGCTTCAGAGGGTCCCCATGTAGGGGGGATTTACAGTGCTCACAACCAGGGGGAACTAGGAACGTAGTCCAGAGATCTGGGGTGCTAAGAGACAAAAGCAGAACCTTGCCCAAATCTAGAAGTAGAAGACGGTGTGGGGATAGGGAAACTGAGATTTGTTCACACCATATAGATTATCAAGCCTCAGTTCTTAGTTGGAAAAAGCCTCGTCTCCTTAGCCACAAACAAGGTGGGGGTGGATCCACGTCCTGGAGAATCTATAAAGTTATGCTGGAAAATTAAGCTGTTCTGAATTCAGGAGAGTGGGACACAGTGGGTGGTTCTGGACCAAGAGTATAGTCCAGAGATCTGGAGTGACAGAAAAATCTGTCCTGTGCCCAAGGGTAAAACAGGGTGTGTGGTTGTGTAAACAGGAGTTGCTCCAGCCATAGGGAAGTCAAGATTCAGTTGGCAACATGACAGTTACCAGGGCAGAATGCTGATCTCATTAAGCCAAGGTAGGGTCAGGGTATGAAGAGCCAGGACAGAAGGCTGGTAGGGGGAGGTGGGGTGTCAAATGGGGTTGGAAACCACCTACGAAGTGTCTAATTAGCCAGTCTGGAAAACCGATTTAGTGTAAATATAGGGGTTTGTGCTGGATAGCTTTAGTGTCAACTTGACCCACCTGGGTTTAGGGAGCCTCAACTGGGGAATTGGCTACATTGGATTGGCCTGTGGTCATGTTTGTGGAGTATTGTCTTGATTGTTGGGCAATGTGGGAGGGCCCAGCCCACTATGGGTGTTGCCACCTCTGGGCAGGTTTTTGTGTACCATATAAGAGGGCAGACTGGGCATGGGCCAGAAGAGCAAGCCAGTGAACAGCATTCCTCCATGGCCTGTGCTTCAGCTCCTGCCTCCAGGTTCCTGCCGAGTTCCTGCCTTGGGCTCCCTAAGTGATAAACTGTGACCCAGGAGATGTAAGCTGAATAACCCCTTTCCTCCCCAAGTTGGTGTTGGTCGGAGTGTTTTGTCACAGCAATGGAAGACAAACTAGAACAGAAATTGTTACCAGGAGGGGGATTCAAACCCACGTGGACATATATGGCTCTGGTGTTGAAAACATGAAGGGGTCACAGAGAGCAGCTGAGGCCTGGCACTATGAGAGGCCAGGAAAAGCCACTGGTCAAAGTGTGGCCTTGGTTGCAATGAAGACCCCAAGATTCCAGGGGTCAGAAAGAGAAGTTGAGGTTTTACATCAGGAGAGGTCAGAAGCAACCTCAGTTTCAGTGGCGACCCCAGGTTTTTGGAGATGCTGGGACCGTGGGATGACCACCAAGAGCAGCAGCAGGTGTGGAATGGAGTTGGCCTATGAGATGAGCTGTGTGTGCCACAGACGGCAGAGTCAGAGAAGGGGAGATGCCAAAACCCTTTGGAGCACAGAAGATTGTGAGTGAGTCCCAGGTTTCCAGCCTTGAGCTACTTGCTGGACTTAGGTTATGTTTGAGTGTGTCTGATTCTTCCCTTTGAAATAAGACAGTACTTGTTTTGGATTTTTATAGCAGCCACAATTAAGAGACATTTAAGAGACTGTGAACTTTTAAGTGTTTGGACATTTTAAGGACTGAGGGGCTTTTAAGGTTGTACTGTCTTAAGTTGTGATTAATCATCATACCTTAGGGAGGAGAACTGGAAAGGTGATGGTTTAATAGTGATGTGTTTTGTGTATCAAGTTGACAAGGGGTCAATTGTGCTGGATAGCTTTAGTGTCAACTTGACACACCTGGGTTGATGGAGCCTCAATTGGGGAATTGGCTCCATTGGACTGGCCTGTGGGCACATCTGTGCAGTATTGTCTTGATTGTTGGGCAATGTGGAAGGGCCCAGCCCACTATGGGTGTTGCCACCTCTGGGCAGATTGTTGTGTAGCATATAAGAGGGAAGGCTGGGCATGGGCCAGAAGAGCAAGCCAGTGAACAGCATTCCTCCATAGCCTGTGCTTCAGCTCCTGCCTCCAGGTTCCTGCCCTGAGTTCCTACCTTGGGCTCCTTAAGTGATGAACAGTGACCCAGGAGATATAAGCTGAACAAACCTTTTCCTCCCCAAGTTGGTGTCAGTTAGAGTGTTTTGTCACAGCAATGGAAGACAAACTAGAACAGAAGTTGGTGGTGTGTCAAGTTGACACTAAAGCTATCCAGCACAAGGTTCATTAAGCAATTTTCGGGACTTGACCAGGAGGGTACTCTAGAGATCTGTTGTCCAAAAAGAAAAAGTGGACCTGTGCTCAAAGTTAGAGAGGGAGCAGTGTGTGGGCGCAAAAAAACCTGGAATTTATTTTTCTTAATTTTTTACTGAACTTTTATGTTTTTCATACATTTCTTGATCAAATTTAGACCTGTTCCCACTTCCATGCCTCCCACCCTGCCAGAACTCCTGCATTCTGCCACATGACTTGCATCTTTTTCTGTCTTTTTATATTTTTCAATGCAGAAGTTAACTGTTTTGGTTCATTCTTTGAACAAATTTTTGTTGTTGTTGTTGTTGTTGTTGTTATTGCTGTTCCCTTTAATTTTATATTGCTCCAAAATATGCATATATATATATACTCCACACATAAGCCAAAATTACAAAGCCTGAAAATAAACTATAAGTTAATTCCAAAACATGTTTAGAGATTCACATTTTAACAGAGATGAATGTAGATCAAAAGAAATATTACTTAACAGTCCAAAATTACATAGCACATTGATGTATGTTTTAGTATACTCGTTTTTAGAGTGGCATCAGATAATATGGTGTATTTACTAAAAAAGAAAACAAATACTCATTGTGTCTTACATATAAGGATTTGGTGCTAAGATCCACAAATGAGGGACTCCATACATCCTGAATTCAGAACCCAACACACATGTAAAATGTCAAGCCTGATATGTTCCAGGAGACTTTCCCAGGTAGGGAAAAAGAATTAAAATCACGAAGTGGCACATGCCTTTAATCCTAGCACTTGGGAGGCAGAGGCAGGCGGATCTTTGTGAGTTCAATGCCAGCCTGGTCTACAGAGTTCCAGGACAGCTGGGGCTACAGGGTGGCTACAGGGCGGACTCTGTCTTGCAAAGACCAAAAAAAAAAAAAAAAAAAAAAAAAAAAAAAAAAGAATTAAATTCACAAATAAAAATAAATGTTGTCAGTTAAATATATGAAAATTGCAATGCTATGTCCTTTATGAAATTATATTTATGTGTTTTCATATTATTGTGTTCAATACCATATTTTTCTGTGACTGCTTAAAATTGGCTTACTCATTTTTCTCAATAAAAATATCCTCATTTTTATTAAAAAAGTCGTCTTGCAACATTCATCAATAATTTCAGCATTGGGTGAGGGAAAGAGTTTAAGAACAATTGCTGTTATCCCAGAGGACTTGGGTTTTATTTCCAGCATCTACCAACATCCTTGCCAGCATGTGGTATCTTTTGTTTTCTTTTTTTTTTTAATTTTTTTTAAATTTATTTTTGTATGTGTATGAATGTACTGTCTGCATGCAGGTTTGTGCACCCGTGTCGTGCAATGCCGCGGAGGTCAGAAGAGGGTCTCAGATTCCCCTGGAACTGGAGTTCTCCTGCAATTGGAGTTACAGATGGTTCTTAGCTGCCATGTGGGTGCTGGGGATTGAACCCGGGTCCTCTGCAAGAGCAGTCGGTGCTCTTAACTGCTAGGCTATCTCTCCAGCCCCGGTATCTTTTGTTTTCTTGATCTTACTCAGTCTGGGGTAAGATATGGTGTTTATGGCATATACCCAAATGATATACCCTGCCATAGAGATATCTGTAAACCCATGTTTGTTGCTGCTGCTTTCATAGTAGCTAAGAAATCAAAACATGGATAATATAAATATGGTACACTTTTACAATGGAGTTGTACTGAGTAGTTAGAAAAGATGAAATTATGAGATTTGCACATAAATGAATGAAGCTAGATGGTATTGTACTAAGTAATATAAACTCAGAAAAAACAACCAAAGTATGTTCTCACTCATTTGCAAATCGTAACACTAATTACTTACATGGGAGTCTATCTCCTGATGTAACAGCAGGAGGCAGGAAAATGGGAAGGAAGCATGGAAGTAAAGGAAAAGAGAGAGATCTAGACCAAAAGAGAGGGTTAGTAGGGAACAAATGTTGCTAGAGTGGAGGTGGAAGAAGTGGGAGTGGTTTTTTGGAGTGTTGGTTGGGAAGTGACAAGGAAGGAACATGCAGACAAGGGCCCAGAGAAGAGCGAGGGAAATGGATAGCAGGCCAGCCCTAGCCTGGGAACTTTAGGAGACTGATTACCACTGGGTGAGAGAGACTAGGCCTTCCTTAATATCTCTGGATAGGCTGACTAAACTCCATTGGATGACCTTGCACTGAAGGACATCTTGGTATAAATGCTTTTCCAGATGGGTCTTAACATTTGTGGTGGAATACATGATGTCTGGTGGGGAGGGTATTAATTGGGGAGGAGATAAAAATTTGATGAAGAACTGCTGAATGAAACATACAAAAGCTAAATAAATGTTTTTTTTCAATTATCAATCAATTCAGGTTTTAATAAAGAAGTTCTGCAACCGTGTACATTAAAAGATGCATGAGATCACTGACCACAATTTTCAGGAAAAAGCACAACCATAGTTCCACACAGTTACATAGAGCCATGTGGTGCTAATGTTAGGTGAACAAGTCCTCTTCTTGATGAGAAATCAGACCAACTGAAGTTCTGAATCCTTGCCAGTAAGAATGCAAAATGAAAGGCTTTTTGCTGTTGGAAAAACAATTTGAAATTTTCCTATAAAATTAACTGCCAAGTTTAAATATATGTAACAACTTCACTAATAGATATTCATTATGGGGAAATGAAAATTTAAGTACAGAATTACATGATCAAATTTTCTTGGTTGCTAACTGGATACTAGATTTAAACTTCAAAGAGAGAAAATATTCATCCCTTCATGTAAGCTGTGACATAAATCCTTGCTTTAAGCAATGTGATGTTATCGAAAACCACACAATGGCATTTACTAATGACAAACATAATATGCTAAACTGAAGAATTACAGCAAAGACTGAAGAGTTACTACTCAAATATATTAGAAGATAGAGAAATTGGAAAATTATTGTCATATAAAGCTTATCATGTTTAAGACACTGGGGGCAAAGGATTGACACTTAGCTTGTGAGAGAAATTTTAGGTCATAAGTTTGTCAGGAATTATAAAGATATATACAATTAACATATTTTGCCAAATTTTACAATGATTTGATAGATTTGACTGGTTTCATATTATATCTAAATAAAATACATATAATACAAATATATGGCCTATGAGGCCACAAATTTGTCTATAGTAGGAATAATTCTGAAACTTATATATCTTAAATTATGCTATGCTTCTAATAATTATGGCTTCTAAGAAAGATTTCACTGAACATGAGTCTTCCAACTAAAAGACAGTGTTCATTTAAAGAACATCACATCTTTCTCAAGATTCCCATTGTAATTAATATTGTGGTCTAATTGCAAGACAGGCCCATGGTAATCACACAGGTATGAGATGGTTTACATGAATGCGGGATGCTATGGGATAAGTTGAATACCCCAGTCAAATTTAAATGTTAATATCGTTCCCCCCAGCACATTACAATTGAAATAATTTGTACTCAGGATCATTGAAAACACAAGTGGTTAAAATGAGGTCATATTGACAGTGGGTAGTCTGTAATTGAGAATGGGATCCTTGCATTAAAGGCAAATTTATGAGAATTACTCATGGAAAATCACAGGGAGATGTCACAGAAATCTATATAATTCAGAAACTAAAGACACAGAAAGCCAAAAACCACCAGAAGTAAAGACAAACAAGTCAAACACTTTTCCCTATAACCTCAAAAAGACCCACTATGTTGACAATTTCCCCTTGGACTTTTGGCCTCCAGAATAACCCATGGTAAATTCCTGTATTTAATAGTAAATTTTATAGTGCCTTGTTGCAGTATTTCTACCAAAGTAGCAGCACTTCACAGCACTGGAATCTGGGCAGTGCACAACCTGAAATGTAGTTGAATGTCTCTTGCTAAGTCTCAGCTTTTAGTCATATGGAAAAACAAAAGACTCCAAATAGCCAAAGTAATGCTGAGCAAAAAGAGCAATATAGGGGGATCAATATACCAGACTTCAAATTATATTACAGGGCTGTAGTCATAAAAAACAGCCTGGTACTGGCACAAAAACAGACTTGTAGAACAATGGAACAAAATTGAACATCCAAACTTAAACACATACAATTTCAGCCACCTTATATTTGACAAAAGGATGAAGAACACTAAATTGAAGAAAGACAGCATCTTCAGCAAATGGTGTTGGCAAAACTGGATCACCACATTAGTAGAATAAAATTAAAACCCTATTTCTCACCCTATACACAAAACAACTCCAAATGGATCAAAGAACTCAATGTGAAACTCGAAACTCTGAAGGTGAATGAAGAAAAGATTGACAAGACATCGGCATAAGAAAAGACATTCTAAATCATACAGCAGCAGCTGGGGGTGGTGGCACACACCTTTAATCCTAGCACTTGGGAGGCAGAGGCCAGCCTGGTCTACAGAATGAGTTCCATGACAGCTGGGGCTACAGGGAGACCCTGTCTTGAGGAGACCCCCCAAAAAAATCATACAGCAGTAGCTGGGGGTGGTGGCGCACACCTTTAATCCTAGCACGTGGGAGGCAGAGGCAGGCGGATCTTTGTGAGTTCAAGGCCAGCCTGGTCTACAGGGTGAGTTCCATGACAGCTGGGGCTACACGGAGACCCTGTCTTGAGGAGATCCCCCCAAAAAATTCATACAGCAGCTTCACAGGAAATACGGTCGACAATTGTGGGACCTCATTCAACTCAAAAACTTCTGTACAGTGAAAGAAACAATCAGTGAAGTGAAGAGAAAACCCACAGAGTGGGAAGAAACCTTCACAGCTGATATACCTGACAGAGCATTAACTTACAGAATATATAAACTACTCAAGAAACGAAGAAGTAAGAAAAAAAAAATGACTTACTCAAAAGATGGAGTAAAGAGCTGAACAGAGACTTCACAAATAAAGAAATAAAGATGACTGAGAAACATCTTTTAAAAAGTGTTCAACATCATTAATAATTAAGAAAATGCAAATTAAAACCACTTTGAGATATGATCTCACTCTGATAAGACTGGCTACGAACATGAAAACAAAAGTCACCAATTGCTGGAGTGGAAGTAGGAAAGGGGGAACACTCATCCACTGCTGGTGGGAATGTAAACTCATACAATCACTATGGAAAGCAGTGTGGAAAATTCTTAAAAGACTCAAAATGAGCCTACCACCTGACCCAGTCATACCACTTGTGCTGGATAGCTTTGGTGTCAACTTGACACACCTGGGTTGAGGGAGCCTCGGTTGGGGAATTGGCTCCATTGGATTGGCCTCTGGCCACATCTATGGTGTATTGTCTTGATTGTTGAGCAGTGACAGTATAAGAAGGCAGGCTGGGCATGAGCCGGAGAGCAAGCCAGTAGAGAGCAAGCCAGTGAACAGCAGTCCTCCATGGCCTCCAGGTTCCTGCCCTGAGTTCCTGCCTTGGGCTCCCTACGTGATGAAATGTGACCCAGGAGATGTAAGCTGAATAAACCCTTTCCTCCCCAAGTTGGTGTCAGAGTGTTTTGTCACAGCAATGGAAAGACAAACTAGGACAGAAATTGGTACCGAGAGTGGGGTATTGCTGTGACAGACCTGACCTTGGTGTTTTGGGGAAGGATTGTGGAGGCGTTTGGAACTTTGGGCTGGGAAGATCATTGAATGCCTAAAGATTGTTGCTGTGGAGCTTGGAGCAGTTTTGCTGAAGGAGTTGTAGAAGATGGAGGCCTGGCTTGTGAAGTTTCTAGTTTCAAAGGAGAGCAGAGATCATCAGGACTGTGTAATCTGTGGGTTCTGGTCAGCTGGGGCTGTGGAGAATCAGCTGTAAGTAACAAGAGACCAGAACCTGAAGTGAAACTTTTGTGGTACTGGGGCAATTGATGCTGGTTAGCTGGGGCTGAAAAATCAGCTGTAAGTAACAAGAGACCAGCATCACTGAGGTGAAATCTTCTGGGGAGAATATCTTCAAGGTCAGCACACAGAAGCTGTGACCCAGAAAGGGCCTGAGCCTCCATCTCGAGCCAGAAGCCGGACTTGGTAACGTGTAAGAGTCTCCTATATGGTTCCGGTGTTGAAATTTGAGGGGGTCACAGAGAGCAGCCGAGGCTTGGCACTGTGAGAGGTCAGGAAAGACCATTGGTGGAAGTGCACCTCGGTTGCTGTGAAGACCCCAGGATTGCAGGGGTCATGGAGAGAAGCTGAGGCTTTGCACCAGGAGAGGTCAGAAGAGACCATTGGTGAAGGTGCTGCCTCAGTTTCAGTAGCGACCCCAGCTTTTTGGAGATGCCGGTACCCTGGGACGACCACCAAGAGCAGCGGTAGGTGTAGAATGGAGTCGGCCTGGGCCTGCGAGATGAGTGTGCCACGGACGGCAGAGTCGGAGAGGGGGAGCTGCCGAGACCCTTTGGAGCCCAGAAGATCGTGAGTGAATCCCAGGTGTCCAGCCTTGAGCTACTTGCTGGACTTAGGTTTTGTTTGAGAGTGCCTGATTCTTCCCTTTGAAATAAGACAGTACTTGTTTTGGATTTTACAGCAGCCCACAGTTAAGAGACTTTTAATAGACTGGACTTTTAAGTGTTTGGACATTTTAAGGACTGTGGGGCTTTTAAGGATGTACTGTCTTAGGTTGTGATTAGTGTTAACATCATACTTTGGGGATAAGAACTGGAAAGGTGGTTTAATAGTGATGTGTTTGTGTGTCAAGTTGACAAGGGGTCAATTGTGCTGGATAGCTTTGGTGTCAACTTGACACACCTGGGTTGAGGGAGCCTCAGTTGGGGAATTGGCTCCATTTGATTGGCCTGTGGCCACATCTGTGGTGTATTGTCTTGATTGTTGAGCAGTGACAGTATAAGAAGGCAGGCTGGGCATGAGCCTGAGAGCAAGCCAGTAGAGAGCAAGCCAGTGAACAGCAGTCCTCCATGGCCTCCAGGTTCCTGCCCTGAGTTCCTGCCTTGGGCTCCCTACGTGATGAAATGTGACCCAGGAGATGTAAGCTGAATAAACCCTTTCCTCCCCAAGTTGGTGTCAGAGTGTTTTGTCACAGCAATGGAAAGACAAACTAGGACACCACTCCTGGGTATATACCCACAAGACTCATCCTACCACAGAGATACATGCACAGCTATGATCATTGCAGTGCTCTTCAGAATAACGAAGAGCTGGAACCAACCCAAGTGCCCCTCTATTGACAGGTGGGTAGAGAAAATGTGGTACCTCTACACAAGGGAATTGTATGCAGTGGTAAAGAAAGAGAACATCATTAACTTTGCAGGTAAATGGATGGAACTCAAAGCCATTATGCTAAGTGAAGTAAGACAGTCCCAGAAAAACAAATGATGAATGGTATCTCTCATTTGTGGATGCTAGCACAAAGAACCTA
This sequence comes from Rhizomys pruinosus, assembly GCA_009823505.1. Lineage (NCBI taxonomy): Eukaryota > Metazoa > Chordata > Mammalia > Rodentia > Spalacidae > Rhizomys > Rhizomys pruinosus. The sequence continues at coordinate 1,981,438 of VZQC01008131.1, forward strand.
CTTGTAAGGCAAGCTGAGTAATGTTAATGTTATATTTATTTTTAGCTAAAAGCAACTGTTCTCTTATAAAGTGAATCTGTTAATGGGCTCTAGAATTAACCTACTAATTTTCAGGCTTTGTTATTTTGGTATATTGGTGGAGGGCATATATGCATATTTTAGAGTAATAAAAATGAAAAATGTGAATCTTGAAATATGATTTGGAAATAACGTACAATTTATTTTCAGACAAGATTTTGGTATAGGTGTGTGCATATGTGTGTGTAAGTGTTTGTGTGTGGTGTGTGTGTGTGTGTGTGTGTGTATTAAAACAATACGGATTGGAAGGAACAACAACAACCAAAGAACTGGGACAGGGAAGTAACTGAAGCGGTAAAGTTTCCCCGCAAAAATAATTCTCTGCTTTGAAAAACTTTGAAAAGTCTCAGAAGGGGTACAGGACATGTATGGCAGACTACATGAACTTGGGAGGGGTAGGGGGCATGGAGGGGGAAATGAGTCTGGACTGGACTCAGAAGTGATGTATGAAATGCAGAAAACTTCAATAAAATATTTTTTAAAAGATACTTGTTGAAGCTGGGCGTGGTGGCGCACGCCTTTAATCCTAGCACTTGGGAGGCAGAGGCAGGCGGATCCTTGTTGAGTTCAAGGCCAGCCTGGTCTACAGAGTGAGTTCCAGGACAGCTGGGACTACAGGGAGACCGTGTCTCGAAAAGACAAAGACAAAAACAAAAAACAAAGAGGGCTACATAGTTAAGACCTTGCCTCAAAAACTTTTTTAAATGAAATAGAACAGCTGGTGACACACACCTTTAATCTCAGCACCTGGGAGGCAGACGCCAGCCTGGATTGATCTACAATAGCTCCAGGCCAGGTGGGGCTACAGGGGACTCTTAAAACACAAAAACAACAAAACACAAAAATGAAACAATACACTTGTTTTAGAAGGCCTTGCTTGGGCTAAGAATGTAATTCAGTGGTAGAACACTTGTCTAACATGCAAGGGGCCTTGGGTTCAATGCCTAGCACTCCCCAGACAAGAAGGCATTCCTTTAAAAATAAATAAATATCAGGGCATGGTAATGATACAAGTCTTTAATCTCAAAACTGGGGAGGCAGAGGCAAGCAGGTCTGTGAGTTAGAGCCAGCTCAGTCCANTTTTGTCTTTTTGAGACAGTGTCTCCCTGTAGCGCCTGCTGGCCTGGAACTCACTGTGTAGACCAGGCTGGCCTTGAACTCACAAAGATCTGCCTGCCTCTGCCTCCCAAGTGCTAGGATTAAAGGAATGCACCACCACACCCAGCTAATTTCGTTAAGAAAAATGCTGTGAGGACTTTTGCAAGACAATGGTCACATAATTTCATGAATATTTGCATTACTCACTGTTAATACCCACTTCACTAATTCATATGTTTGGGCTTCTAACTAACTGTAAGACACAAGCACGACACTGAACTGAAAGTTTACTATAACTACTATTACTTATTCATTTAAAAATATTTGAGAGATTCTTACAATTGTAGAATGAATTTTCACCGCCTTCATTTCCTAATCCCCTCATTCCCCTCCCTCTCCTGCTGAAATCTTTCTTCCCCACAAATCCCCTTCCAACTTTCATATCTTCTGTTTTTGTGTAACCCACTGAGTTTAATTAGAACTGGTTACATGAGCATGAGTGGGTGGTCATTTACTGGTATATCCTTTAAAATGAATATATTTACTGGAAATAATGGTAGTCCCATGAACACTAAAGGAATCCCTTCCAAGTAAGTGTCCAAAATGACCTATTTACCTCTCACTACTCCAGACTTTTTTTGTCTTTTTGAGTCACGGTCTCCCTGTAGCCTCAGCTGTCCTGGAATTCACTCTGCAGACCAGGCTGGTATTGAACCCACAGAGATCCTCTTGTCTCTGCCTCCTGAGTACTGGGATTATATGTGCCACCATGCCCAGGTAATGGGTGGCATCATGATTATTAGCATTATGATAGGGGACATTTCACACATGAAACTTTTGGGAACAACATCAACCACATAAAGAACATACTACTTTTAAATTACCTTAGATCATAGACTTTCTATTGAAATTCAATCTTGCATTTTAAAGCAAAGGAACATAACCTTTGGTGAAAAACTTCTATGATTGTCATGTATCCCTCAAAAATTCCTGCACTGGAAATTTAACCTCCACTGGTGAGTTAAGAGGTATATCATCACAGGATGAAATTAGACCATGTGATGAAGTCCTCATGATTGTCATTAGTGTCTCTGTCTTTGAGATTACTGAGATGCAATTACCTACTTCTACTACATAAGGTCTCATTGAGAAGACACAACTGTCTAGGAGAAATAGGTTATCATGGAAAATAAATATGAAATTTCATCCCTAAAACAATGAGTAATAAGTGTTTATTTATAATCTATACAGTTTATGGTATGTTATGACTCTAAACAGAGTAAAACAGAAATATCTGAAGATTAATATAGGAGTTTGTTGACTAGATTTAGAAACCACAGGAAGACCCTGTCATAGTTAACAGAAGAAAATGTAATTCATGGATTAACATACCATCCAAACATCTGTGTCTATACCAAAGTAAAATACCATAACAATTAGTACTGTTTAAATACCTATATATCTAATTGCGTGTGCTTCATTAGTAGGATCGAAAGGTTATGCCTGGACAAGATGTCAGCCCATGAAAGAAAACAGCCAGAATTGACTAGAGACCAAGACCACAGCTCCAGAGAAAGTAAACTGTTTTGCTTCTCATCCACCTGTGCCCCTTTTCTAAGCCTAGGGAACAATCTGCGGAAGAGGGGGCATGGTAGAATGTAAGGGCTGCGATTGGGGTGAATGGTGAAACTACAATATAGACTGGACACTCATTTGATCAACTTGATTAAACATAAAGCCCTCCCCCCCCCGCTGGATGGTGGGACCCATGAGCTGTGTGGGTTTGGGCACAACTGCTTGCAAATTAGTTTTACATGAAGGACGCTTGTACTCACAAATTATCACTTATTGTTAAAAAATGAAAACAAACAAAACAAAAAAAAACAGAGAAAAATGCAGAAAATTTAAAGAATATGATCTAAAGGGGTGGGGTGGGGGGAAGGGAAAGGGATATATGCCTGAACTGAATGGAAAATGATGTATGAAATACACAAAGCATCAATAAAAAAAAGAAAAAAAAAGAATCACACAAAACAATTATGTTTAAATCCACAAATGTAACAATGCAAACCTCAATGATTACTCTTACATCTTTGGTAATACTATCATGAAAAATGGATATGTTATAATATAATATATATATATATATATATAATATATATATATATATATACTTGTGTGAATGTTTGTTTCCATGTAATGTGCCTTGATAATACAATATTAACAGAAACAGAACATAAAACATAAGAGAATGTTTCAACTATTACCTGCCCCTATCTTTAATAAAACTCATCATGAAACATTTGCTCAAATCAGCTAATAATAGTAAAGTTTTTAATCTAAAGTTCATAATGTAAAGTTTTTAATCTAAAGTTCATAATGTACATTTGGGTTTATTTTTGATGGTATTAATTTATCTATCATCTATCTATCTCATCTATACACATATATACATACATACATATATGAAGAATTTTATCATTCTATCATATCTCTATCATTATAATACTATAAAAATTCTTTCCCTGCCATATATGACACTGTTTCTGTGAATATTTTCCTTAATCCCTGCAAATAACTGAGTTTCATGTTATCTTCATAGACTTGTTCTTTTTTGAGGATAAAAGTGGTTGGAATAATACAAAGCATTGGCTTTTATTGACATATTTCACTTACCATCACTTACCATCATATCATTTTATAGCTTGACAATTAGTTTTTATCACTTAATGACATCTCATACTCTAGCTATGCCACATTTTATTCAAAAGCTTAAGAACATCTTGGTTCCCTTCAACCCTGCCAATTATGAACACAGTTTCCATGTTTAATTATGTGAAGGATTTCATAAAATCATAATGTTAATGCAGTTGGAAAAATATCAAGATATATGATCACTAAATCATAGAATAATAATTTGTAAGATGCTACTAAACACATTAAATTGATTGTATCATTTGATCTCAGGTCAGTAATAAATAAGAAGATTCTAATGGCTTAGAGAGCACTGGCTTCTCTTGCAGAGAACCAGGTTTGGTTCCCAGCATGCACATGTTAGCTAACAGCCATCCCTAACTCCAGCTCAGGAGAACTATGTCTTCTACTGACCTCTGTGATATGTAGTGCATGGGTGCCTTTACCCACATGCAGTCAAACACTCATATACATAAAATAAATAATGAATAAAATATTAAAAAGAGTGCCTGGTTCTTCAGCTTTTACCAATACTCATAGTGCTAGTGGCAAGTAAGTGTACAATGATATCTTCTGTTTTTTTGAGTAGGAATGTGTTGAAAAAATATGATAAAATTGGTACGAATTGTGTTTCTAACAATATTCTACTTATCCACAAACAAAAAAGAGAGACTTACCAGTACAGTAAGTCTCTGTTATATGATTGTGTTATAAAGCTTTTATAATTTCCATCACACCATTTTTATTTTTTGTGTTTTGGGCCAGACTTCAATACTAAAATCATTCCACTACATTTTTGTGTAATATTTAATATTGCATTCGTTTCGGATAGTGGGCATTGATAATCTGTATCCATTCCTCTGCCCTTCCCTCTGTCCCCTCTCCCTCCTGCTCTCTCTCATTCATCCCCTCTCCTCCACACTCCTCCCTCCTTTCTCCTTCTTCTCCCTTTTCTCCTCCTTACTTTCTCATTTATCCTCCCTCCTTACTCATGTCATTGTCAGATAATGAATTTTATTTATCATTTGAAATGTGATCAACTTCCCTTGTTTACATTTCCACTGTTTTCCTCTGTTTTTGTTTGTTGTTTTTTGTTCTTTGTTTTTTTTTTACTATTTTTGTTTTTATTTAATTAACTTATTTCTACTCCATTTAAGTTCAGTGTGCTCTTTATTTTTCTAAGACTGGACAAGTATTACACTTTCTTTTTCTTTTCTTTTTTTTTTTATATGTCATGAGGTACCCGCTTCATGTAGTTGTGCGCCCGTGTTATGCAAGACCTCAGAGGTAAGAAGAGGCACCGATTCCCCTGGAACGAGAGTTTAAAGACGGTTCTTAGCCGCCATGTGGGTGCTGGGAATCGAACCCGGGTCGTCACAAGAGTAGTCAGTACACACTTAACTGCCTGATCCATCTCTTCAGCCCTACACTTTATTTTTCTAATATAAGCATTAGCACTACAAATTTTCCTTTTAGCTATGATTTCAATATATTTTCTTCTTCAGTTAATCTAATCACAAATTTTCTTTTCAGATATTTTGAACAGCTCTGTGATTAATGATTTAGTTTGTTCTACAAACATTCTGGGGATTTTCCAGGTACCTTTCAGTTATTGACTTGTTTAAATCTATTCTTATTTCAGACTGCACTTTGTATTGCTTCTATTACTTTTCATTTTCAGTCTGTGCTTTCTTGCTTAGAATGTGGTCAATCTTGATGGATGGATGCTTTATATGAGTTTTAGAAGACACAGTATTCTCTTGCTGGTTGGCATATTCTACAACTGTCAGTTAGGCTTGATAGATGGATAGCCAGGTTTTGGGTCATCTTCATTGTTTCTGATATTCTGTCTACTTGAAATATTAATTACAGTGCAGGAATGCTGAGGTTGTTAAGTAGATTAATGGCTATTTTTGTCACTGTTCTATTACAATCCCCAGTGTATTTTGACCTTCTGTTGTTAAGTACACATATTTTCAGATGTGTTTTATATACTAGAGAAATGATTTATTATTTTCATGATATTTCCTGGGTTTTGCAGTCTTATTTTTTTCTGAAATTAATATGGATATTTCAGATTTTCTTTGAACAGTGATGTGGGGACATCCTTGTTTAGTTCTTTTTGAATCACAACTATATCTAAAATGCTTTGTCATTGTAATTTATAACTTGGGTCTTTAAATCTGAAAATCTATCTCTTTGATTTTTTTATTTATTTATGGTTTTGCCAAGGGATTGAATCCAGAACATCATGCAAACACAATTCCAGATATGAATCTTTCAATTGGTATAAATAGGCTATCATATTTATTGTATTAGCAAAGTTTGAATACAGTCTATCAGATTCATATTTTTATTAGTTGAATCATTTCCCTTTCCCTCTTCATTCTATTTCTTCTCTAATATTAATTCTATAAGCTTCCATTTTCTTCTGTCAATGAGGTTTTTTCAATTTTAAATATATTAGAGTATTTGTTCTTCAAATATTCTATTTATTTTCAAATAATAAAAGTAGACTTTTAGCCAGATTATATTTCTTGTTGAAATATATATATATATATATATATATATAATATAATAAAGTTTCTCATTTAATTATTTGCATGATTTGGCACTATCATTCTATTTAAGCAAACCTTATTTTACTAAATTGAATGCTTGTTTTTTATTGTCTGAGTATTTAATCTGCTTATAGAAACAGAAGCATTTATGTCACTCTGCTGAAATATCACCCATTCAAGGCTCATAGCACAGTACAGTAGAGGACCTGTGAAAGTCCCATGATTTGAGGGCTGTCCTGATTAGAATCAATGGGTCACAAACAAAATTGAAAACAAGCCAAAGAAACATGATTGTGAAAGGGAGACATGTTGGGAGTAGTGAAGGTTTGGAGGAGTGGAAGAGAGATAATTCGTGGTATAAAAGTGAGTGTGACCAGAATACATAATGAGTATAAAATTGTTAAGGAATCCACGAACAAAAAGAAGATTCTATTGCTGTTCCATGGTTCATGAAAATTTATGCACAATAGGTAGTTTAGATATTTATTTCTAGAAAAAAGTAGCTATATAACCCTTAAGCAATGTTAGTAAATTTTCTAAGTCCCTTGCATATGTATGCCTTCTATATATTCTCCCAGAATATATAATGTAACTTTCAATTATATTAGCATTCATATTGTTTTGCTAGAAATATTTTAATTTGTGAAATAATTTCAGTGTTTTACTTCAAGATTTTAATCTCCTTGATAATTTTTCTTTTGTTCCATTTGATTTAAGATGTTAGCTGTTGGTCTTCTAAAAGCACACTTGCTAGTGCTGCTATAAAACAGAGAATGATCTATTATGTTGTATGTGTGTGTGTGTGTGTGTGTAGTGTGTGTGTGGTATTAGCACATAACAAATACATATACACATTTTTCAATGGTGTACCTCATGAAATTAAGGAATTTATTTTTTCTTATTTGTTTGTTATTTATTTCGTTTTCTCTTTTGGACAGGGTCTCCCGTACGCCAGCTGGCCTGGAACTCCATATGTAGTCAGGACTGGCCTTGCTCACAGAGTAAGCTTGTCTCTGCCTCAGAGTGCTGGGGTTAAAAATGTATGCCACCACATCTGGCCATATCTTCATTTTCTAAAAACTATTGCTAAAGTGTCAACATACTTGGACATGATTTTACTGAATGCTGTGAATGTTGTTGAATTAAATTTCCTCCCTATCTGCACCCAGGTTATGTCCTCCCACCCAATTTGATATATATAAGTCCAACATATGCTGTCCAAATGCCCTTTGGTGCGATTTGTCCATGGAGCCTGGTCAAGTAGAAGAGTCTCCCCCTTAAATGGAACTGCAGTTCCCCCTCCCCAGAGCATTGGACTACTGACAGCCTCAGTATGTCTGTGTTTCTTACATCCAACCCCTTTCTTTTTTGGATTTTCCATATTGGGTTTTGGTATGATTACTGCATGCTGTCATGGTTGCGGTGATTTACTGAAAATAACTGACCAGTTGTCTTGACCTGCTTCCATATCATCATGTGCAGGAAATATAATGATTTTCCTATTGCACTACACTGGATTTTCTAACCCTTAATTTCAGGAGAAAATATATATCTCTCTGGGAATTGAATTTCCTTTTGGCTGATTTTTACAATTGCATTTATGGTAAGTAAATCAATTCCTGGACTGTTGAACAAAGTTTGGGATATATCCATAGTGATTAAGCCATAATAATAGACACTTACAGATCTTACACAATCTAAGCTCTTAAAATTAGCTTAACTGTTTTTGTCATCAGTCAAACAAAAAATATGTTCTTTAACAGTTCATGATAGAGGAAAGTCAAACATAAATGCAGCATAAGAGACAAAAATCCACCCAATATACATAAATACTGAAATTGAGTGTAATGTGTAGGTTGAGGCTCCACAAGAACACAGTGCCAACAGAGAATTTTCCATCAACGCGGTCAGTAGTCAAAGAGATCTCCAAAAATATGCAGGCTATTACCACAGCAAATTATTATCTCTCAGATCTTTAAGGTAAGACACTTGCTAAAGACAACATATTTCAGATATACGGCTTTCAGCAATGGAATTGGAACAGACCTGGAAGTTTCCTCAGTGAAGACTAGATTCAGTTATAGAGGATATAGCAAGCTGGGAAAGGAGAAAGTCAATGTTTCAACCACAACTTAAATCATATATCAGAAAAATGGTTATCACAACAATTAGAGCAATACAGTAGTGGTACTTTTATCATTGGCATAATAAACAGATATATAAATGGACATGAAACCCTGTCACATATGACAGAACTCATATGTGAAATGGTAAATAGAGCCAAATATATTTGCCTGCAAAAGTCATAGACCTTGAGAAAACCTTAACTTTGTCATAATTCTAGATAAATGAAATTTCTTATTGCATGATAAATATGGATCCTTAACTACACACTGATATAGTATTGTCACTCATTAAAGAGCTTCTTTTTCTAACAGGACTGGTTACACAAAAAGAGTATGTGTCTAAGAGATTCCCAGCCCTGACTGACACAACTACAGTGGAACCTATTATCTGAAGTCTTATTGAACAAATAGGAACAGGGACGGGTAGAGAGATTACTAATGGATGACTCAACTCTGACCAACGAAGTTTTCTCATGGAATAGAGTGTAAGGAACACAAAACGGCTTATTTTGCCCAAGGTGTTAGAAAGACTGCAGAATATATATATAATATATATATATATATAATATATACATTATATGCTGTGTTATACATTTTTCGAAATTTGGTATATTTCATATAATACATGTTTAATCATCTGTATAGACCCCTAGTCCTTGGAGCAGAGTTCATGCATTCTGTCATATATGTTAAGGCCTATCAAATCAATCTTTTGTACCCAGATGTCACCGCAGTGCAAATTAATCTACTGGAGAGTATACCTATTAAAGACATCACTCTTAAAAAAGAAGTCAACTCTCGCGGCTGGAGAGATGGCCTAGCGTTAAGAGCACCGACCGCTTTGCAGAGGACCCGGGTTCGTCCACCAGCACCCACATGGCGGGCCGAGAGCCGTCTGAAACTCCAGTGCCAGGAGAAACTCCAGTTCCAGGGGAAATCCGAGACCCCCTTCTGGACCTCCGCGGCGTTGCACACAGGGTGCACAAACCTGCATGCAGACAGTCATTGATACACATACCGAAATAAAAAAATAAAAAAAAAAAAAAAAAAAAAGAAAGTCAACTCTCAAAAAACAAAGTCAACTCTCCTCCACTCATCGGGTAATCAGTGTGCCAATAGTTTGTAGCTAAGGCTGGAGCTTGATGATAATTTATACAGTTCTATGCAGGGATTTTGTCTGATAGTCTCCTCTCTCTCTCTCTCTCCTCTCTCTAAATATATATATATATAGATATATATATAATATATACATAATATATATTATATATATGAAAAAAAATGTGTACAAAAATATATAATGAAAAAAAATATCTGGCAGGAAGGAGAAACCTCCCTTCTACTTGTTGGTCAGGGTAGTTCAAAAGACCCCCAAAATAACAAAGAGTATTGTCAGAACCTATGACTGCCTCCCAGAATGTGAAGGGAAGAGATGCTACTACTGAAGAAAAGACACACCTTTGTACACAGGACTTGGAGCATCCGGCTGGAACTACCTGGAAGCACCTCCTTGAAGACTAGGCTCTCACGTTATCAGAGGAAACTATGTAACCTGCTGAGGGAGAAAAATAATCAATGGTCTCATCTAGCTGTAAATCCTAATAATCACAACAGTGACTGGCTCAAAAATACTACTTCTATTAGTGCAGTATTTGATGGAACTCTTGTCTTAAGGGTAATCAACAGATTATCAATTGGACAAAGGCCAACTGAATGGGAGAAACTCATGTTGTTATTGAACATAGCCAAATACATATGGCAGGAGAACTCACAGATCCTAGAGGAAATCCCACATTTTTCATATCTTTAGACATATGTGATTTCGTATTCTAAATATGTAACCTAATAGTTGAGACAAGTGTACTTCTCACTCTCATCAAACAGTTTGGGTTTGCAAAAGATGGTAATAATTAAATAATTCTACTGTTGATCAAATGAAGAGAATAAATATCTCTGAAATGTCTAACCCAATGTGAACATCTATAATGCAACTGATTGCAACTAGTACCAACAAGTGGAACAGGGAGCAAGAAAGAATATTAATTTAATTTCTCAACTCTCCACTACACTAGCAAAACTTTCACATGCAATGAATAGCCATTAATCTGCAAAGCTACAAAGTGGCCAAGCTACAGGAATAAGAGACTGAAGAGTGCATATCCCTATGGAGGATTCTCTCTCTTTTTTTCATTTTTATTGAAGTTTGGTGCAATTCATACAACATTTCCAGTCCAGTTTAAACTCATTCCCCTTTCATGCCTCCACTCCACCACAGTCATCATTCTGCCATACATTCTTGCATCTTTTTTTTTTTTTTCAGTCTTTTAAAAGTTTTTCTATGCAGAGTTTTATTGTTTTGGCTGAAGTTTACTGTTTCATTTTTTGATTTTTTTTGTTGTTGTTATTCCTTATTGTATTTGCTCCAAAATATGCATATTGCCCTCCACACATATAACCAAACTACCTAGCTATCTGTTGCCAGGACAGGAAACAGTTGGAGAAAGAGGGAGCAAGAAAAGATTGTAAGAGCTAAGGGAGCTGCATGACCACCAGGTAACAGAGTTTTTCTGAAACTGGAAAGTTGCTCATAGGAATTAGAGCAGAGGTGTCACCAGGAACAAGACTTATGCAAATTCATCCTAAACAAAAAGCAACCAAAGAAGTGGAAAATTGGGAAATGTGGTAATAATATCCAACCTTAGTTAAAGATGTATTGCCAATTGATTATTACTGGAGAGGAAGAGTTGCTTTTCTTTAATGAAGTAACACTAAATAGGTGGACTAGTGTATGAACTCAAACCAAGGGACAGTGGGACACAAACCTAGCTCACTAAGTCTTATCAAATAGGACAGAATGCATGAAACCTTGTGAAGGTTATGGGGAGATGTAGATAGGTAGAAGTAAATAAATATAATCAGAATGTGTTGTATGAAATTCATCACAAAAATTCAAATAAAATAGATCAGAAAGGAAAGAAATCTATTAGGTTGAAGTCCAAACCAAACCAGTAAAGCTGGAACCACTTTCCAGCAGTAAGATGGCTCAGGTAACAATATGTTTTAAAACCCCAGTCCAAACTAGCATGCACATATGACTGTAGGTAAGAAACATGTATCTGGACAAATACCTGCCATCATTCCTTAACAAAAGTAAACACTTGAAACCAACTTTTATTTTACATAATGCAATTGTCAAAACCAGTTATAACAATGCACCAATTTAACATCTTTTAAAAATAAAGAGACTATTAGATTTCTGAATAAAAAAAAAAGGGTGATACTCTCCTAGTCTTGACTTTGCTATGTCACCTAAAATATAATCTTCGGGTGGTCCTTTAAATGCTCATTATGGGTGTGGGCTGCAATTCAGGAAAGGTTCTTCTCCTTGGACTAGGGCTTGCAGCTCTGGGAAGCTGCAAGTCTTGGAAATGCCCCCAGCCAGAGGTCTGATAGTTCCTAGGCTTAAACCCCAGCAAGGAGAGGGAGGGAACAGTGAGAAGTAACACAGAGAGAAAATGAAACTGACTCATAGAGACCAGGAGTAAAAGGACTCCATTTAATGTTGTAACTCAAGGCTTTTTTATACAGATCCTTTGCATGGGCTGGGACACACACAAAATTGGGGGCTGGGGCATGCAATTGGGACAAGGGAACCCCAGGCTTTATTCCAGATCAAAGCTTTTTTTCCCTAAGGGATCAAAGAGGGTCCAGCATCCAGGCCTCACAGGTTTTGCAGAATAACAGCAGGGGTCGAGGTTTGGAGGCTGCTAGCAGACTCTCTTTAAGTGCTTCTGCCAAAAGAATTCCTACATTGCTAATTAGTTTATTTTGGCAAGTATGTAATCTTGTCATAAATCTATAATTTTTATTAATTCTCTAACCACTTGAGTCTATATAGTAAAAGTAATTCAAGTTTCTGGATTTTTAATTTTTTTTTTCTATCAGTGGTGGCTTTTATTGGAGTCTGCATGTTAAATATATAAACATGTGGAGTGAACAATATTTAACAACCTGGTTCGAATTATAAATTAAAAATAACCAATGTTTTTACTATGAGAAAAGAACAAGTTTTGATGTATCAGCCCAATTCATATTGATTATTTTAATAGTTTTGGCTGCTGCTGGTCTCAAAATCATTAAGTACCTTGTAGCTCTCAGCATAAAATATGTTGGCTGCGGTTGTTTGTTTGTTTCTCCTGTTTTGAGACAAGGTCCTCCCTCTATCCATAGTTTCAGCTGGCCTTGATTGTAACTCAATACCAGACTGTTATGTCTGTTTTTAAGAGACATACATATAATCCAGGACAATTAAATGAAATGAAAGAGATTCTCCATAATATTTAAATAATTTCCTCTTACTTATCAAAATTTTTTGTCCTGTGAATTAATGTGTCATGGTATTTTTTCATCAGTGAAATGCGTGTGTCACCACACAGCTAGCATCCCAAATGAAAATGGACAAAACACTATAGTATTTTATTTCTAAGCATAATTCATTTTAAAATATCCCAGTCTGTCATAAAATGTGTGATCATGTTTCACATCTTTTAAAGCAATTTCAACAAGTAGATTCTCCAATCCTAATTACCAAGTATTAGAATTTCTAACAATACATACTCTGTATTTATTTATTTTTTTTAAAAGGACTAAGAATCTCAGAGGGATTTTTTTATGCTCATTATCTCTTCTTTGTCTCTATTTAGACAAAAAATACACATAAATAATAAAATTAATGTAACAGGCTTACTTTGGCTTCAGTTCTTGTTTTCCTCACTGCAATCTTTTTTTTCGTTTTTTTACTTATTCTTTGATCCTTTCATTCATTTCTCTGATATATTTTGATTTGCAGAAAATGAACTGTCCTTAATCTAGAAAGGAATGGAGAATTGTAGAAAAATAAATAAAAATGGCCTAAGAAAAATTATTCACCAACATTACTGATGGGGAATGTAAGGAAAGTGGAATAGTAGAATAAAGTTGATATGTGGAGGAAAGGGAATAATGGGGAGATTTCCCTTGGGAAATGGGAGATGGGTTGTCAGCATGAGGCCAGGATGTTTGAAGATACCTTAAGGAAACCTAAGATTTTATAAGTTTCATATATGAGTGTGACTGTGTGATTGTGCACATACATTCTTCACAGCAGCCTTGGGTTGCTATATAAAAGAAGCCTAGTGCCAGGAATGTGAAACCGCCTTCAGATTTGTTGAGCAGAGATATACTGCATACCCCCGCCCCAAAAAATTCAGGCTACTTCCATTGCTCTTAGTTGACAACCAAAACTTATGGTAAGAACCTAATGCTGAAGACAGGACAACCTTCAGAGACCAGAGAACATAGCGATCAGGAAGGATGGTTCCTACATTCTAGTAATTTTTCAAAGCATCAGAAGTGTAGACTGCTGGGATGTTATAGAAGGAATTAAACAGCATTCCTACCCAGCTGTAAGCCCTGTGAACTGCAGTAATTGCTAGCATGGACAGCCTGGCAAGACATGCTCAGATGTGCAATAATAACACCAATATTATGGTGTAAGCAATGACCGTATGACTGGATTTAAGACCTGTTCCAAAGGAGAAAAATGAATATTTCGTACTGAAAATCTGTCCAAGAACTCTTGTTTCAGAAGCTCATAGGCCTTAGGTGTGACCCTACCAACCTCTATTTGATAAATGAACTTACTAAACCTGACCTCAATTCACATATTTCTCTCTCATTATATAAGTGCAGTGCTCAATCCCCATCAGAGATGTTTCCTTGTACTCTCAATGGTGGCTTATGCAGAAATTCACAACCCAATCAAAGTGCATAAAATGCTCAGCTGCAAATGGAACATCTGTATCAAACCTTCAAAAAACACCTAAGTGTTCAGGGACTATTGTGGAAAATGAGACAGATTGTAAGAGCCAAAGAACTAGGAAGAGCCCAAAAACAAAGCAGTGTAATTCTAGGTATGACAGAGCCACTGTACCCAGGAACTCAGAGCATATGTGATTTTCTGCACACATCAACCCATTCCATATGCCAGCATGGAGGAGAGGAAGGGATTATGAGCCCCAACTCAAAGCTTATGAGGCTAGTTAGATTCAATGCATGTGATATTTTTCTTTTGTACCCCATCAAGTTTATTAGAATTGGTTTGCCTAAGCATGGTGGATAAGTATTTTATTAGAGAATAGGAAACTTCCCCAGTGCTACATACACTGAATAAACTTGATTCCTCTGTCTCCCTGGTAACCATTAATATCTAATAACACCTAAGGAACTGAGGAGGCCTTATGAGCCCCTCCCACATAGAAGGTTTGATGGACCCAATCCTGTGTAGATCTTGTGTGGCTAACCAAAATTGCTTTGAATTCATGAGTGAAAATTTTATATCACATCTCGAAGACAGCATTTCACATTTCCAATTTGTAAATTCTTCCTGAACCATTTCCCAACATGTTCCCTGAGTCTTGTGGGAGATATGTCCAATTTAGGGCTTAACAATCAAGAGTCACTTATTCTCTGTACTCTGACAAACTTATGAGTGCCTCTATTACTCATAACCCACTATAACGAGAATCTTCTTGATCAAAGTTGAGAGTAGCATTTTCTATCGGTATTAAACTAAATATCTAGAAGGCAAAGGTTTTACACAAGCATTTTAGGAAAATGGTAGTTGCAGGTTCATTAATAATATTTATAACCTCCTCTCAGATCATGGATTTTTGCCCAAGCATGAATTTGAAATGTCTTTTAAAGTATCTTTCTTGGGGATAGAGAGAGAGAGCTCAGCGGTTAAAAGCACAAACTGCTCTTCCAGAGAACATGAGTTGCTGTTTTTCCCTGCACTGACAGGTGACTAACAACGATCTGTGAATCCAGTTCCAGGTGATCTAGGGCCATCTTTTCTCTGCCTTCGGCTGGCACTGCTCAACTTGAGCAGACACACATGCCATGCATACACTCATACGCATAAAATAAAGTAATACATATTAAAATATTTATTCCTATTTTATTAATAAACCAGGAGGGGTACTTGAGTTTCATAATTATAGTGTAATTCAGTTTTACATTTATATTATATAGGGAGTATTTTCATAAATGTTTTTCTTCTGTTACATGTTCCTACAAATCCTTTTCTAATAGTTAATCATATTTTTGCGAACAACTTTTATGAAAGGATATCCAGTACTCTGTATTAGCTGTACTAAAGTCAGGAGAGGATGTACAGGTGGTGAGAGACTCAAACATGGAAGAAGAAAAATGGTAACGAGTATTGACCAGAATTACCACAGGTTTGCTTGTCATTTCTTCTGAATATTTTACTTTTTCTTTCTTTATCAAAAATCTCGTTTTATGCATGAAAGCACAGCTCTAATTTCAAAAGGTGGTGATATCATAGTTCTATCCATCCTAAAACTTACAATTTCCTCCTCATTCCCTCACCTGCTAAGGTAATCAGCAGGTTTATTTCTACTTCTCAGTGAGTTGATTAACATATTGAGCAAAATTTGACCTACATTCGGTAGCATTACATACATTTGATGCTTTCTAATGTGATTTTGTATAATTATTCCCCATTTCAGGAATTCATTGTCCTTTCCACAGAATTCTCTTCTAAATTTGCAAACCATCTGTCTTTTGGGTGAAACTTAAACATGACTACTAAAAAAAACCTTTAATACATTTTATAGTCATTGGAAAATCCACATGCTATAACACTGAATCACACATTATGTTGATGTCTATGGTTACTGTTTCCCTATTATCGTTCTCTGTTTGAGAGAAAAGTAGTTCACAATCTTCAAGATCCATTTTATTAGCAATCACCATGTGCCTGGAGAGGAAGTCTGATAAAATCTTTCTTTCCCAGCACAGGAAGGATTTAATAGTTTTGATATTTTAAAGGAGGAAGTCCTTCTGTAAATACAGTGCCTACAGGCCTAATCTAAGGAAGCAGAGATAGAGGGGAGAAATGGTTGAATGGAGAAATTTTTTACATAGATGGTTGTATGAACTTCATGGAAATAGCATGTAAGGAGTGTGCTTCTGGAGAGATGTGGGGTTCTTCCTGAGGAATGTGTGAATATCCTGAAACCAATAATGGCATGAGTAGCTCTGAGCAAGTTTGCTACACATGTTTCCCTCTAGGGTCTTACTAAGTTTCTTACATTTCTACATGAAAAGGCTTAGGAATTATAACTGACTGCTTCTCATCCTGTCTGTCTTCTCCCACCCTCAGCCTCCCCAAATCATTTTTTTCACATGATGATTACCCATGTTTTGCAGCCATCACAGCAACTGGTAGATGAGATGTGTTTTCTTCAGAAAAATATGGGTAGATTTTAGAGCATAGATAGTGTCTCTTTCAAGTTTGTCTCAGTCTAAGCTTGGCAAATTTTTAAAAGACTAATAGAATAAAGCAAAACAAAAACAATATACAGATTAAGGTGTTTCTTTTGAAGTGTTCTTAAACTGTTTCCTGGTGTGTCTGACACCTTTTAATGTCAAATACATCACAAAATGTGGTTTTTTTCTGAGACATAAGATACCTCAGCTGATAGAACTGATTAATATTCATAAATATTGTTCTTTGCACTATTAAGCATGCAACTTAAGAAACTTGTCAGTTGTGATAATGAGAAAATCAGCAAACTTTTGTTTTAGTGTAGACATACATTAATTACAAAAGGAGTCATACATGCTTTGGAAAAAAAGACAAGAAAACATCAGTATTCTTCCCTTTTAGTGACTTTCCATCAAGCAATCTATTCAGATGAGTTTGGGGTTTGGACCATAATATGAGAAAATCCTCATGTTCTGTATGCTTGAGCAGAAAATAGTGATTATTTATAGGGAGAAAACAAAATGTGTTCAGAGGTTTATAAATAGTGGGGAAGGGACTGTCGACATGGCTCAGTGATTAAAATCATGTTGGCGCGTTGCAGAGGCTTGCCTTTCTGGCTTCCCACATGCGATAGTGGCTACAAACCTTTGTGAGCCTAGTACTTGGGAATCCGACCCTCTCTGTGGACCTCCATGGTCATCAAAAGATGAGGGCTCACTTAAATACATGCAGACAACATCATAAATATAAAATAACGTAGTAGTATTTATTTATTTTTTTTTATTATTATGGATTTATTTATTTATTATTTTATGATTTATTTATTTTTATTGGCAGAGTCGCCTAGACCCAGCCTGCTGGTACTCACTATGTAGACGAGTTTGGAATTCAGTCTCTCACAGTGATCAACCTGTCTCTGCCTCTGGAAGTGGCACCGCCATGCCTGGAGTGATTTTATTCATTTTTTTAACTTTTCAAATCTTAATGATTTTTTGACAAAGAGCATTTAATGCACACTCTTGGTCAAAAATTAGTTAATTTGTAAACAAATTAGTAAACAAACTGTGGTAATTTTTCTGGTGTTTTATTCCATGTCCTTTATTTCTTGTGGACGATAATTCCTGAAATAAACCTGCAACTTGCATTGAACATTGTATTATTGCTGGTTGTCTGGTTAGAAGTTTAATAATTTTGGAGTTGTTTGAATATTGTTGGTCCCAAAGCCAAATTATCTTGAGCTATCTTTGGCCCCTTAAATAGCCATTTATTACCTACCTCTGTGTGAAAACTGACATCTACCATGCCCTCTCCGCAGATTGTGTCCTAGGCTTAGAAAAGGGCCAGGTGGATGAGAAGCAAACAGTCCACTCTTTGTCTTGAGCTGTTGTCCCCTTGGTCTCTAGTCAGATCTGGCTGTTTTCTTTCATGGGCTGCCAGCTGGTCCAGCTAAACGTTTCAATCCTACTAATGAAGCGCATGCAATTAGATATATAGGTATTTAAGCAGTATAAATATATAGCCTTTCGATCCACTAATGAAGCACATGCAATTAGATAGTTAGGTATTTAACCAACATCCCCTAATTTTTATGGTAGGTTTACTTTGGTATAGACATAGATTTTTGGATGGTATGTTTATCCATGAATTACAATTTTCCTCCTGTTAAGGAGGGACAGGTCTTCGTGTGGTTTATAACATCTCCTAACCATTTAGAACGGTGCAAGCTTGTGGCATCAGCCGTGGGTTTATTCCTCCAAGGAAGAGCTGATAGCCAATTAATTTTGGGATATACAGACATAGGGCGGCCGCGGTGCAACAGTATTTGCAGGAAGGTTGAGGTGGAGCTGGTGCTGACGGAGGAGTCTTGCTGACTCAAGGAGACCTATAGTTTGCTTTATGGTTTAGTGGCCTTTGGTAACACTCTCGGGTATTCCAGAGACCAACTGTACACTTCCAAATGTAGGTCCCAATACATTTTTCCCATGTTTATATTAGGTCTTCGACAGCAGGGACTTATTGCTTCTCTTCCTGCAGATATTCCTGTTTGGAGGCAAGGAGCTTTTACATTTTGTTGGGGTTGGATCCCCGCCAACATCTCCGTGGGAGAATAATCCATTGTTAATGTCAGAGTCCTTGTAGTAATAATATTTTGCTTAAGTTCGTAGCTTAAGGAGCCTTTAGCATTATATTTAGTTATGAATAGAGATACCCTTTTTCACAGTTTCTATGTCCATTAATAATTAAAGAAGGCAGTTTTAACTGATTTTACAAGAGAATACCTCTATAATGGCTGGCTCCAATCTACAGCGGAGAATGACCTCATCATCATCATATTTCCCTTATGCTATGGGGGGGAGTTAATAAAGTCACTTGTAATTAAAACCTTGGCAGCACCTAGAAGATAAGCTTCATTAGGATTCATTAAAAATTGTTACTAGTAGGATCCCAGTAGAGGGGCCGTGAATGTCTTCAGCAATCTGAGTCATTTCTTCCCTTCAATGCCCCGAAGGAGTCATCCTTCTGCTGGCATGTAGGGCTGCGATGGGGGGTGATGGGGGAACTACAACAATATAGACTGAACACTCTTTGGATCAATTTGATTGAACATACAAGCCCCCTCTGTTGGATGTTGACCATGAAGGCTGTGTGGGTTTGGGAACAAACTGCTCGCAAATTGGCTTTACAGGAAGGATGCTTGTACTCACGATTATAACTTATTGTTAAAAAAATGAAAACAAAACAAAACATAACAAAACAAACAACACAAAAACAGAAAGATGAGAAAAGTTACGGCAGAATACATGATCTAGTATGGGGTAGGGGTGGGGTGGGGGGAAGGGAAGGTGATATATGCCTGAACAGAATGTGTAAATTAGGTATGACATACACAAAGCGATCAATAAGATATACCTAAAGTTCAATAAAAAGTAAAACGTAACATCTGTTATTAACTAGGAAAATCTCGTGGGAATCTACACACACATGCACGTAGCTTCCAGCAAAGTAAAGTGTTTCCTCAGATAGCATCTGAGGTAGAGCAAAATTTCCTTTTCCTCACTTTGCCATAGCCTGCCTATCTGCTTGCCCACCATACACTTGTAAAGTGTGCTAATTTATGATTTTCTTTATTCTGTCAAGGCAAAATATCATGAAATTGTTACCACTTTGGAACATGGAATATAGCTTAGTCTAAACTTCTCAGGCTACAGCCCCTCATATTTGGATATTGAGGAAAGTTTAGTTTTAATGGCCTGTGAGATGGGAAATTCTCTCTCTCTTCTCTCTCTCTCTCTCTCTCCTCTCTCTCTCTCTCTCTTTGTGTGTTTATTATAGCAGTATTATTGTGAGCTGGATATGTGGCTCATTCAAGCACTCTCAATTGTAGTATCGCTGTAAACACTCATGGGCGTCACTGTAAACACATGCAAATCCACATGACTGGAGAGGTTCCTAGATCACCATATCACCACATTTGTAACCACATATAAATTTCTTTCATTGCTAAATAGAGATCCTTATATTTACACACAGGTAGATGTATACACTCAAAAGAAGTTTCTTTTCGGTATTTCTGGGTTTGTTTTTGGGGGGAGTCATTTTGAGGCAAGTTCCCCTGAGCCTCTGGGAAGCTTGGAAATTCACTATAGTAGTTTTGAACTAGCAGAGACCCCATTATTCCCCTGTCTCTGCCACTTGAGTGGCTATCTTTGCCAGCTGAGTGCTGGATTACAGGTATGCACAACCACCCCCAGCTAAGAAAGTTTCTTTTTTGTAACCGACAAGCTACTGCAGAATCCACAACTGGTCAGACATGGATAATATACATTTGGGAGATGCCCAGTACTAAATGACACATCATAGTTGAACCTTTACACCAAGGCTCATGAACATAGCGGAGCAAATGGTAGAGATAAAATTACCACATCCTTCAACTCTAACCAATGAAGATTGCTTATACAACAGAATGGGATGCACACAGAATGCAACTGCTAAATTTGAAAGGAAAAGAGACTGGAGAGGATGTTGTCCCTGGTTAGCATACCTGTATTTAAATTATCCCACCCACAGCTTAAGGACCATGGCAAATGTGTAGGCATAAAGATTGTAAGGAGCCAGGGCTGGTTAATGAACATAGGGAAGCAGAAACTTTCAGGCCATTGGAAGATGCGTGCTCATGTGATCTTATGGTAATGTTGGCTTTGACCACCAGACACATGCCAGTCAACTCAGACAAGATCTCATAGTGGAGCAAGAGAAATAGGTTGTGAGCCAGCTCTATTCTGGGAAGTATTGGAGACATAACTACTGAGTGAGGGAAGTAGGCCTTATGTACATGAGGTATGCTTGGGAGAGTTTGGTGGACATGGCTGAGGGAAAGTGTCCACATTTGACGAAGAACTGTTTGATAAATGTAAACAAAAGCTCAGTAAAAGTTAAAAAGACAATATCCTAAACTCTCCTACTTCTTTAGCATAGATGTAATTTTTATATTTGTCTTCTCATTCCCATGTCTACAATGATAGATAATAGACTAACAGGCCCATCAACAAGAACGATCCAAACCCTAGATCTGTGTCTGAGAATACATTATATAGATAGATAANATATTTTATAAAGATTTTATTGTAGGGGGGCACATGGCTGCAACAGCTCACATGTGGAGGTCAGAGGGCAACTTGCAGGAGTTAGTTCCTTCCTTCTACATTCAGGGTCCCAGGGATTGAACTCAGGTCATCAGGCTTGGCAGCAAGCACCTTACTCAATGAACCATCTTACTGGCCCTGTATTATTTTTAAAATTTTTATGTGTATGAGTGTTCTCCTTGTATATATATATATATATATATATATATATATATATTACTTGTGTGAATGTTTGTTTCCATGTAATTGCCTTGATAATACAATATTAACAGAAACAGAACATAAAACATAAAGAATGTTCAACTATTACCTGCCCCTATCTTTAATGAAAATCTCATCATGAAACATTTGCTCAAATCAGCTAATAAATATAAAGTTTTTAATCTAAAGTTCATAATGTAAAGTTTTTAATCTAAAGTTCATAATGTACATTTGGGTTTATTTTTGATGGTATTAATTTATCTATCATCTATCTATCATCTATCTATACATACATATATACATACATACATATATGAAGAATTTTATCATTCTATCATATCTCTATCATTATAATACTATAAAAATTCTTTCCCTGCCATATATGACACTGTTCTGTGAATATTTTCCTTAATCCCTGCAAATAACTGAGTTTCATGTTATCTTCATAGACTTGTCTTTTCTTGAGGATAAAAGTGGTTGGAATAATACAAAGCATTGGCTTTTATTGACATATTTCACTTACCATCACTTACCATCATATCATTTTATAGCTTGACAATTAGTTTTTATCACTTAATGACATCTCATACTCTAGCTATGCCACATTTTATTCAAAAGCTTAAGAACATCTTGGTTCCCTTCAACCCTGCCAATTATGAACACAGTTTCCATGTTTAATTATGTGAAGGATTTCATAAAATCATAATGTTAATGCAGTTGGAAAAATATCAAGATATATGATCACTAAATCATAGAATAATAATTTGTAAGATGCTACTAAACACATTTATAAATTGATTGTATCATTTGATCTTCAGGTCAGTAATAAATAAAAGATTCTATGGCTTAGAGCACTGGCTTCTCTTGCAGAGGATCCAGGTTTGGTTCCCAGCATGCACATGTTAGCTAACAGCCATCCCTAACTCCAGCTTCAGGAGATCTTATGTCATCTACTGACCTCTGTCGATATTTAGTGACATGGGTGCCTTTACTCACATGCAGTCAACACACTCATATACATAAAATAAAAATAATGAATAAAATATTAAAAAGAGTGCCTGGTTCTTCAGCTTTTACCAATACTCATAGTGCTAGTGGCAAGTAAGTGTACAATGATATCTTCTGTTTTTTTGAGTAGGAATGTGTTGAAAAAATATGATAAAATTGGTACGAATTGTGTTTCTAACAATATTCTACTTATCCACAAACAAAAAAGAGAGACTTACCAGTACAGTAAGTCTCTGTTATATGATTGTGTTATAAAGCTTTTATAATTTCCATCACACTCATTTTTATTTTGTGTTTTGGGCCAGACTTCAATAACTATAAATCATTCCACTTAATTTTTGTGTAATTATTTAATATTGCATTCGTTTCTGATAGTGGGCATTGATAATCTGTATCCATTCCTCTGCCCTTCCCTCTGTCCCTCTCCCTCCTGCTTCTCTCTCATTCATCCCCTCTCCCTCCACACTCCTCCCTCCTTTCTCCTTTCTGCCTTTGCTCTCCTCCTTACTTTCTCATTTATCCTCCCTCCTTACTCATGTCATTGTCAGATAATGAATTTTATTTATCATTTGAAATGTGATCAACTTCCCTTGTTTCACATTTCCACTGTTTTCCTCTGTTTTTGTTTGTTTGTTTTTGTTCTTTGTTTTTTTTTTTACTATTTTTGTTTTATTTAATTAACTTATTTCTACTCCATTTAAGTTCAGTGTGCTCTTTATTTTTCTAAGACTGGACAAGTATTACACTTTCTTTTTCTTTTCTTTTTTTTTTTTTATATGCATGAGTGTACCGTCTTCATGTAGGTTGGTGCGCCCGTGTTATGCAAGACCTCAGAGGTAAGAAGAGGGCACCGATTCCCCTGGAACTAGAGTTAAAGACGGTTCTTAGCCGCCATGTGGGTGCTGGGAATCGAACCCGGGTCGTCTACAAGAGTAGTCAGTACACACTTAACTGCTGATCCATCTCTTCAGCCCTACACTTTATTTTTCTAATATAAGCATTAGCACTACAAATTTTCCTTTTAGCTATGATTTCAATATATTTTCTTCTTCAGTTAATCTAATCACAAATTTTCTTTTCAGATATTTTGAACAGCTCTGTGATTAATGATTTAGTTTGTTCTACAAACATTCTGGGGATTTTCCAGGTACCTTTCAGTTATTGACTTGTTTAAATCTATTCTTATTTCAGACTGCACTTTGTATTGCTTCTATTACTTTTCATTTTCAGTCTGTGCTTTCTTGCTTAGAATGTGGTCAATCTTGATGGATGGATGCTTTATATGAGTTTTAGAAGACACAGTATTCTCTTGCTGGTTGGCATATTCTACAACTGTCAGTTAGGCTTGATAGATGGATAGCCAGGTTTTGGGTCATCTTCATTGTTTCTGATATTCTGTCTACTTGAAATATTAATTACAGTGCAGGAATGCTGAGGTTGTTAAGTAGATTAATGGCTATTTTTGTCACTGTTCTATTACAATCCCCAGTGTATTTTGACCTTCTGTTGTTAAGTACACATATTTTCAGATGTGTTTTATATACTTAGAGAAATGATTTATTTATTTTCATGATATTCCTGGTTTTGCAGTCTTATTTTTTTCTGAAATTAATATGGATATTTCAGATTTTCTTTGAACAGTGATGTGGGGACATCCTTGTTTAGTTCTTTTTGAATCACAACTATATCTAAAATGCTTTGTCATTGTAATTTATAACTTGGGTCTTTAAATCTGAAAATCTATCTCTTTGATTTTTTTAATTTATTTATGGTTTTGCCAAGGGATTGAATCCAGAACATCATGCAAACACAATTCCAGATATGAATCTTTCAATTGGTATAAATAGGCTATCATATTTATTGTATTAGCAAAGTTTGAATACAGTCTATCAGATTCATATTTTTATTAGTTGAATCATTTCCCTTTCCCTCTTCATTCTATTTCTTCTCTAATATTAATTCTATAAGCTTCCATTTTCTTCTGTCAATGAGGTTTTCAATTTTAAATATATTTAAGTATTTGTCTTCAAATATTCTATTTATATTTTCAAATAATAAAAGTAGACTTTTAGCCAGTATTATATTTCTTGTTGAAATATATATATATATATATATATATATATATATATATAAAGTTTCTCATTTAATTATTTGCATGATTTTGGCACTATCATTCTATTTAAGCAAACCTTATTTTACTAAATTGAATGCTTGTTTTTTATTGTCTGAGTATTTAATCTGCTTATAGAAACAGAAGCATTTATGTCACTCTGCTGAAATATCACCCATTCAAGGCTCATAGCACAGTACAGTAGAGGACCTGTGAAAGTCCCATGATTTGAGGGCTGTCCTGATTAGAATCAATGGGTCACAAACAAAATTGAAAACAAGCCAAAGAAACATGATTGTGAAAGGGAGACATGTTGGGAGTAGTGAAGGTTTGGAGGAGTGGAAGAGAGATAATTCGTGGTATAAAAGTGAGTGTGACCAGAATACATAATGAGTATAAAATTGTTAAGGAATCCACGAACAAAAAGAAGATTCTATTGCTGTTCCATGGTTCATGAAAATTTATGCACAATAGGTAGTTTAGATATTTATTTCTAGAAAAAAGTAGCTATATAACCCTTAAGCAATGTTAGTAAATTTTCTAAGTCCCTTGCATATGTATGCCTTCTATATATTCTCCCAGAATATATAATGTAACTTTCAATTATATTAGCATTCATATTGTTTTGCTAGAAAATATTTAAATTTGATGAAATAAATTTCAGTGTTTTACTTCAAGATTTTAATCTCCTTGATAAATTTTTCTTTTGTTCCAATTTAGAATTTTAAGATGTTAGCTGTTGGTCTTCTAAAAGCACACTTGCTAGTGCTGCTATAAAACAGAGAATGATCTATTATGTTGTATGTGTGTGTGTGTGTGTGTGTGTGTGTGTGTGTGTATTAGCACATATACAAATACATATACACATTTTTCAAATGGTGTACTCTCATGAAATTAAGGAATTTAATTAATTAATTATTTATTTGTTTGTTAATTTATTTCGTTTTAGTCTTTTTGAGACAGGGTCTCCCTGTAGCTCCAGCTGGCCTGGAACTCCATATGTAGTTCAGGCTGGCCTTGAACTCACAGAGATAAGCTTGTCTCTGCCTTCAGAGTGCTGGGGTTAAAAATGTATGCCACCACATCTGGCCATATCTTCATTTTCTAAAAACTATTGCTAAAGTGTCAATCATACTTGGACATGATTTTACTGAATTGCTGTGAATTTTATGAATTAAAAATTATCCTCCCTATCTGCACCCAGGTTATGTCCTCCCACCCAATTTGATATATAAAGTCCAACATATGTCTTCCAAATGCCCTTTGGTGCAGATTTGTCCATAGGAGCCTGGTCAAAGTAGAAGAGTCTCACCCTTAAATGGAACTGCAGTTCCCCCTCCCCATAGCTATTGACTACTGACAGCTCCTCAGATATGTCTGTGTTTTCTTACATGACACCCATTTCTCTTTTGGGATTTTTCCATATTGAGTTTTGGTATGATTACTGCATGCTGTCATGGTTGCGGTGATTTACTGAAAATAACTGACCAGTTGTCTTGAAAATCCTGCTTCCATATCATCATGTGCAAGGAAAATATTAAAATGATTTTTCCTATTGCACTACACTGGATTTTAAAAACCTATAATTTCAGGAGAAATATATTTCTACTGGGAATTGAATTTCCTTTTGGCTGATTTTTACAATTGCATTTATGGTAAGTAAATCAATTCCTGGACTGTTGAACAAAGTTTGGGATATATCCATAGTGATTAAGCCATAATAATAGACACTTACAGATCTTACACAATCTAAGCTCTTAAAATTAGCTTAACTGTTTTTTGTCATCAGTCAAACAAAAAATATGTTCTTTAACAGTTCATGATAGAGGAAAGTCAAACATAAATGCAGCATAAGAAGACAAAAATCCACCCAAAATATACATACAATATCTGAAATTGAGTGTATGTGTATAGTTGAAGGCTACACAAGAAACACAGTGCCAACAGAGAAATTTCCCATCAAGCTGTCAGGATAGTCAAAGAGATTCCAAAAATAATGCAGGCTATTACCACAGCAAATTATTATCTCTCAGATCTTTAAGGTAAGACACTTGCTAAAGACAACATATTTCAGATATACGGCTTTCAGCAATGGAATTGGAACAGACCTGGAAGTTTCCTCAGTGAAGACTAGATTTCAGTTATAGAGGATACTATGCAAGCTGGTAAAGGAGAAAGATCAATGTTTCAACCACAACTTTAAATCATAATAATCAGAAAAATGGTTATCACAACAAAGTAGAGCAATACAGTAGTGGTACTTTTATCATTGGCATAATAAACAGATATATAAATGGACATGAAACCCTGTCACATATGACAGAACTCATATGTGAAATGGTAAATAGAGCCAAATATATTTGCCTGCAAAAGTCATAGACCTTGAGAAAACCTTAACTTTGTCATAATTCTAGATAAATGAAATTTCTTATTGCATGATAAATATGGATCCTTATACTTACACACTGATATAGTATTTGTCACTCATTAAAGAAGCTTCTTTTTCTAACAGGACTGGTTACACAAAAAGAGTATGTGTCTAAGAGATTCCCAGCCCTGACTGACACATCTACAGTGGAACCTATATACTGAAGTCTTATTGAACAAATAGGAACAGGGACGGGTAGAGAGATTACTAATGGATGACTCAACTCTGACCAACGAAGTTTTCTCATGGAATAGAGTGTAAGGAACACAAAACGGCTTTATTTTGCCAAGGTGTAGAAAGACTGCAGAATATATATATATATATATATATAATTATATATATATGTTATACATTTTTCGAAATTTTGTATATTATATATAACATGTTAATCATGTTTAGACCCATAGTCTTGGAGCCAGAGTTCATGCATTCTGTCATATATGTTAAGGCCTATCAAATCAATCTTTTGTACCCAGATGTCACCGCAGTGCAAATTAATCTACTGGAGTCTAGTTAACCTATATAGAATCACTCTCTTAAAGAAAGTCAACTCTCGGGCTGGAGAGATGGCCTAGCGGTTAAGAGCACCGACCGCTCTTGCAGAGGACCCGGGTTCGATCCCCAGCACCCACATGGCGGCCGAGAGCCGTCTGAAACTCCAGTTCCAGGAGAACTCCAGTTCCAGGGGAATCCGAGACCCTCTTCTGACCTCCGCGGCGTTGCAAGACACGGGTGCACAAACCTGCATGCAGACAGTACATTGATACACATACCGAAATAAATAAAATTAAAAAAAAAAAAAAAAAAAAAAGAAAGTCAACTCTCAAAAAACAAAAGTCAACTCTCCTCCACTCATCGGTAATCAGTTGCCAATAGTTTTCAGCTAAGGCTGGAGCTTGATGATAATTATACAGTTCTATGCAGGGATTTTGTCTGGATCTATCTCTCTCTCTCTCTCTCTCCTCTCTACAATATATATATATATAGTATATATATATATATACATATATATATACATATATATATATATATATATAAATAAAATGTGTGTATAGCTGAATGCTATATAATGAAAAAAAATACTGGCAGGAAGGAGAAACCTCCCTTCTACTTGTTGGTCAGGGTAGTTCAAAAGACCCCCAAAATAACAAAGAGTATTGTCAGAACCTATGACTGCCTCCCAGAATGTGGAGGAAAGATGCTACTACTGAAGAAAAGACACACTTTGTACACAGGACTTGGAGCATCCGGCTGGAACTCACCTGGAAGGCACCTCCTTGATGACTAGCTCTCACAGTATCAGAGGAAACTATGTAACCTGCTGAGGGAGAAAAATAATCAATGGTCTCATCTAGCTGTAAATCCTAATAATCACAACAGTGACTGGCTCAAAATACTACTTCTATTAGTGCAGTATTTGATGGAACTCTTGTCTTAAGGGTAATCAACAGATTATCAATTGGACAAAGGCCAACTGAATGGGAGAAACTCATGTATAGTACTCTGAACATACCCAAATACATATGGCAGGAGAACTCACAGATCCTAGAGGAAATCCCACATTTTTCATATCTTTAGACATATGTGATTTCTGTATTCTAAATATGTAACCTAATAGTTGAAGACAAGTGTACTTCTCACTTCTCATCAAAACAGTTTGGGTTTGCAAAAGATGGTAATAATTAAATAATTCTACTGTTGATCAAATGAAGAGAATAAATATCTCTGAAATGTCTAACCCAATGTGAAACATCTATAATGCAACTGATGCAACTAGTACTCAACAAGTGGAACAGGGAGCAGAAAGAATATTAATTTATTTCTCAACTCTCACTACACTAGCAAAACTTTCACATGCAATGAATAGCCATTAATCTGCAAAGCTACAAAGTGGCCAAAGTACAGAGAATAAGAGACTGAAGAGTGCATATCCCTATGGAGGATTCTTCTCTTTTTTTCATTTTTTATTGAAGTTTTGTGCAATTCATACAACATTTCCGTCCAGTTTAAACTCATTCCCCTTTTCGTGTCCTCCACTCCACTGGAGTTCATACATTTTGCCATACATGTCTTGCATCTTTTTTTTTTTTTCAGTCTTTTAAAAGTTTTTCTATGCAGAGTTTTATTGTTTTGGGCTGAAGTTTACTGTTTCAGTTAGTTCTTTGACCCAGTCCTTTTGTTGTTGTTTCCTTTAATTTGTATTGCTCCAAAATATGCATATATGCCCTTCACACATATAACCAAACTACCTAGCTTCTGTTGCCAGGACAGGAAACAGTGGAGAAGAGGGAGCAGAAAGATTGTAAGAGCTAAGGGAGCTGCATGACCACCAGGTAACAGAGTTTTTCTGAAACCTGGAAAGTTGCTCATAGGAACTTAGAGCAGAGGTGTCACCAGGAACAAGACTTATGCAAATTCATCCTAAACAAAAAGCAACCAAAGAAGTTGGAAAATTGGGAAATGGGTAATAATATCCAACCTTAGTTAAAGATGTATTGCCAATTGATTATTACTGGGAGAGGAAGAGTTGCTTTTCTTTAATGAAGTAACACTAAATAGGTGGACTAGTGTATGAACTCAAACCAAGGGACATTTGGGGACACAAACCTAGCTCACTAAGTCTTATCAAATAGGACAGAATGCATGAAATCCTTTGGGAGGTTATGGGGAGATGTAGATAGGAGAAGTAAATAAATATAATCAGAATGTGTTGTATGAAATTCACAAAAATTCAAATAAAATAGATCAGAAAGGAAAGAAATCTATTAGGTTGAAGTCCAAACCAAACCAGTAAAGCTGGAACCACTTTCCAGCAGTAAGATGGCTCAGGTAACAATATGTTTTAAAACCCCAGTCCAAACTAGCATGCACATATGACTGTAGGTAAGAAACATGTATCTGGACAAATACCTGCCATCATTCCTTAACAAAAGTAAACACTTGAAACCAACTTTTATTTTACATAATGCAATTGTCAAAACCAGTTATAACAATGCACCAATTTAACATCTTTTAAAAATAAAGAGACTATTTAGATTTCTGAATAAAAAAAAAAGGGTGATACTCTCCTAGTCTTGACTTTGCTATGTCACCTAAAATATAATCTTCGGGTGGTCCTTTAAATGCTCATTATGAGTGTGCTGCAATTCAGGAAATGTTCTTCCTCCCTGGACTAGGGCTCACAGCTCTGGGAAGCTGCAAGTCTTGGAAATGCCCCCAGCCAGAGGTCTGATAGTTCCTAGGCTTAAACCCCAGCAAGGAGGGGGAGGGAATGGTGAGAAGTATCTGGAGAGAAAAGGAAACACTTGCAGTCCAGGAGGAAAGACTGAATTTTAATGTTGTAACTCAAGGCTTTTTATACAGATCCTTGCATGGGCTGGGACACACACACAATTAGGGACTAGGGCAGGCAGTTGGGACAAGTGGAACCCCAGGTCATTTGGTCCAGATCAAAGCTTTTCCCTAAGGGATCAAAGACAGTCCAGCATCCAGGCCTCACAGGTTTTGCAGAATAACAGCAGGGGTCGAGGTTTGGAGGCTGCTAGCAGACTCTCTTTAAGTGCTTCTGCCAAAAGAATGCCTACATTGCTACATTAGTTTATTTTGGCAGTATTAATCTATGTCTATAAATCTATAATTTATTAATCTCTAACCATCTTGAGTAACTATATATTAAAAGTATTTCAAGTTTCTGGATTTTAATTTTTTTCTATCATTGTGTCTTTATTGGAGTCTGCATGTTAAATATATAAACATGTGGAGTGAACAATATTTAACAACCTGGTTCAAATTATAAATTAAAAATAACCAATGTTTTTACTATGAGAAAAGAACAAGTTTTGATGTATCAGCCCAATTCATATTGATTATTTTAATAGTTTTGGCTGCTGCTGGTCTCAAAATCATTAAGTACCTTGTAGCTCTCAGCATAAAATATGTTGCTGCTGTTGTTTGTTTGTTCTCCTGTTTTGAGACAAGGTCTCCCTCTAGCCATAGTTCCAGCTGGCCTGGAATTTACCAAGTACACCAGACTGTTATGTCTGTTTTTAAGAGACATACATATAATCCAGGACAATTAAATGAAATGAAAGAGATTCTCCATAATATTTAAATAATTTCCTCTTACTTATCAAAATTTTTTGTCCTGTGAATTAATGTGTCATGGTATTTTTTCATCAGTGAAATGCTTGTGTCACCAGCTAGCATCCAATGAATGACAAAACACTATAGTATTTTATTTCTAAGCATAATTCATTTTAAAATATCCCAGTCTGTCATAAAATGTGTGATCATGTTTCACATCTTTTAAAGCAATTTCAACAAGTAGATTCTCCAATCCTAATTACCAAGTATTAGAATTTCTAACAATACATACTCTGTATTTATTTATTTTTTTTATAAAGGACTCATATTCTCAGAGGGATTTTTTTATGCTCATTATCTCTTCTTTGTCTCTATTTAGACAATAAAATAAGCACATAAATATAAAATTAATGTAACAGGCTTACTTTGGCTTCAGTTCTTGTTTTCCTCACTGCAATCTTTTTTTTCTTTTTTACTTATTCTTTGATCCTTTCATTCATTTCTCTGATATATTTTGATTTGCAGAAAATGAACTGTCCTTAATCTAGAAAGGAATGGAGAATTTTTAGAAAAATAAATAAAAATGGCTAAGAAAAATTATTCACCAACATTACTGATGGGGAATGTAAGGAAAGTGGAATAGTAGAATAAAGTTGATATGTGGAGGAAAGGGAATAATGGGGAGATTTCCCTTGGGAAATGGGAGATGGGTTGTCAGCATGAGGCCAGGATGTTTGAAGATACCTTAAGGAAACCTAAGATTTTATAAGTTTCATATATGAGTGTGACTGTGTGATTGTGCACATACATTCTTCACAGCAGCCTTGGGTTGCTATATAAAAGAAGCCTAGTGCCAGGAATGTGAAACCGCCTTCAGATTTGTTGAGCAGAGATATACTGCATACCCCCGCCCCAAAAAATTCAGGCTACTTCCATTGCTCTTAGTTGACAACCAAAACTTATGGTAAGACCCTAATGCTGAAGACACCAAACACTCTAGCCATAGAACATAGCGATCAGGAAGGATGGTTCCTACATTCTAGTAATTTTTCAAAGCATCAGAAGTGTAGACTGCTGGGATGTTATAGAAGGAATTAAACAGCATTCCTACCCAGCTGTAAGCCCTGTGAACTGCAGTAATTGCTAGCATGGACAGCCTGGCAAGACATGCTCAGATGTGCAATAATAACACCAATATTATGGTGTAAGCAATGACCGTATGACTGGATTTAAGACCTGTTCCAAAGGAGAAAAATGAATATTTCGTACTGAAAATCTGTCCAAGAACTCTTGTTTCAGAAGCTCATAGGCCTTAGGTGTGACCCTACCACCTCTATTTTGATAAATGGAAACATTACTAAACCTCCCTCTAAATTCATATTTCTCTCTCATTATATAAGTGCAGTGCTCAATCCCCATCAGAGATGTTTCCTTGTACTCTCAATGGTGGCTTATGCAGAAATTCACAACCCAATCAAAGTGCATAAAATGCTCAGCTGCAAATGGAACATCTGTATCACACCTTCAACCCCTAAGTTTCAGAGACCATTGTGGAAAATGAGACAGATTGTAAGAGCCAAAGACTGAGGAAGACCAAAACAAAGCAGTGTATTCTAGGTATGACAGAGCCACTGTACCCAGGAACTCAGAGCATATGTGATTTTCTGCACACATCAACCCATTCCATATGCCAGCATGGAGGAGAGGAAGGGATTATGAGCCCCAACTCAAAGCTGAGGAGCTATTGAGAGTTCATGATGTGATATTTTTTTGTAACCCATCAAGTTTAATTAGAATTGGTTGCATAAGCATGGTGGATAAGTTATTTATTAGAGAAAAGGCAACATTCCAGTGCTACATCACTGAATAACATGATTCTCTGTCTCCCTGGTAACCATTAATATCTAATAACACCTAAGGAACTGAGGAGGCCTTATGAGCCCCTCCCACATAGAAGTTTGATGGACCCAATCCTGTGTAGATCTTGTGTGGCTAACCAAAATTGCTTTGAATTCATGAGTGAAAATTTTATATCACATCTCGAAGACAGCATTTCACATTTCCAATTTGTAAATTCTTCCTGAACCATTTCCCAACATGTTCCCTGAGTCTTGTGGGAGATATGTCCAATTTAGGGCTTAACAATCAAGAGTCACTTATTCTCTGTACTTTGACAACTTATGAGTGCCTCTATTACTCATAACCCACTATAACGAGAATCTTCTTGATCAAAGTTGAGAGTAGCATTTTCTATCGGTATTAAACTAAATATCTAGAAGGCAGTTTGACAGCAAGCATGTTTAGGAAAATGGTAGTTGCAGGTTCATTAATAATATTTATAACCTCCTCTCAGATCATGGATTTTTGCCCAAGCATGAATTTGAAATGTCTTTTAAAGTATCTTTCTTGGGGATAGAGAGAGAGAGCTCAGCGGTTAAGAACATTCAATGCTGTTGCAGAGAACATGCGTTCTGTTCCCTGCACTGACATGGTGACTAACAACGATCTGTGAATCCAGTTCCAGGTGATCTGAGGCCATCTTCTGCCTTCTGCTGGCACTGCTCAACATGGATGCACATACACACATGCATGCAATACACTCATACACATAAAATAAAGTAATACATATTAAAATATTTATTCCTATTTTATTAATAAACCAGGAGGGGTACTTGAGTTTCATAATTATAGTGTAATTCAGTTTTACATTTATATTATATAGGGAGTATTTTCATAAATGTTTTTCTTCTGTTACATGTTCCTACAAATCCTTTTCTAATAGTTAATCATATTTTTGCGAACAACTTTTATGAAAGGATATCCAGTACTCTGTATTAGCTGTACTAAAGTCAGGAGAGGATGTACAGGTGGTGAGAGACTCAAACATGGAAGAAGAAAAATGGTAACGAGTATTGACCAGAATTACCACAGGTTTGCTTGTCATTTCTTCTGAATATTTTACTTTTTCTTTATCAAAATCTCATTTTATGCATGAAAGCACAGCTCTAATTTCAAAAGGTGGTGATATCATAGTTCTATCCATCCTAAAACTTACAATTTCCTCCTCATTCCCTCACCTGCTAAGGTAATCAGCAGGTTTATTTCTACTTCTCAGTGAGTTGATTAACATATTGAGCAAAATTTGACCTACATTCGGTAGCATTACATACATTTGATGCTTTCTAATGTGATTTTGTATAATTATTCCCCATTTCAGGAATTCATTGTCCTTTCCACAGAATTCTCTTCTAAATTTGCAAACCATCTGTCTTTTGGGTGAAACTTTAAAACATTACTTTAATACATTTTATAGTCATTGGAAAATCCACATGCTATAACACTGAATCACACATTATGTTGATGTCTATGGTTACTGTTTCCCTATTATCGTTCTCTGTTTGAGAGAAAAGTAGTTCACAATCTTCAAGATCCATTTTATTAGCAATCACCATGTGCCTGGAGAGGAAGTCTGATAAAATCTTTCTTTCCCAGCACAGGAAGGATTTAATAGTTTTGATATTTTAAAGGAGGAAGTCCTTCTGTAAATACAGTGCCTACAGGCCTAATCTAAGGAAGCAGAGATAGAGGGGAGAAATGGTTGAATGGAGAAATTTTTTACATAGATGGTTGTATGAACTTCATGGAAATAGCATGTAAGGAGTGTGCTTCTGGAGAGATGTGGGGTTCTTCCTGAGGAATGTGTGAATATCCTGAAACCAATAATGGCATGAGTAGCTCTGAGCAAGTTTGCTACACATGTTTCCCTCTAGGGTCTTACTAAGTTTCTTACATTTCTACATGAAAAGGCTTAGGAAGTATATACTGACCTGCTCTCATCCTCGTCTTCCCACCCTCATTTTTTTCACATGATGAATTAACCATGTTTGCAGCCATCACAGCAAACTGTAGATGAGATTTGTTTTCTTCAGAAAAATATGGGTAGATTTTAGAGCATAGATAGTGTCTCTTTCAAGTTTGTCTCAGTCTAAGCTTGGCAAATTTTTAAAAACTAATAAAATAGCAAAACAAAACAATATACAGATTAGTTGTTTCTTTTGAAGTGTTCTTAAACTGTTTCCTGGTGTGTCTGACACCTTTTAATGTCAAATACATCACAAAATGTGGTTTTTTTCTGAGACATAAGATACCTCAGCTGATAGAACTGATTAATATTCATAAATATTGTTCTTTGCACTATTAAGCATGCAACTTAAGAAACTTGTCAGTTGTGATAATGAGAAAATCAGCAAACTTTTGTTTTAGTGTAGACATACATTAATTACAAAAGGAGTCATACATGCTTTGGAAAAAAAGACAAGAAAACATCAGTATTCTTCCCTTTTAGTGACTTTCCATCAAGCAATCTATTCAGATGAGTTTGGGGTTTGGACCATAATATGAGAAAATCCTCATGTTCTGTATGCTTGAGCAGAAAATAGTGATTATTTATAGGGAGAAAACAAAATGTGTTCAGAGGTTTATAAATAGTGGGGAAGGGACTGTCGACATGGCTCAGTGATTAAAATCAATGTTGCTCTTGCAGAGGCTCCTTTCTTGGCTGCCCACATGCATATAGTGGCTACAAAACCTTTGTGAGCCTAGTACTTGGGAATCCGACCCTCTCTGTGGACCTCCATGGTCATCAAAAGATGAGGGCTCACTTAAATACATGCAGACACAACACTCATACATATAAAATAACGTATTTATTTATTTATTTATTTATTATTATTTATTTATTTATTTATTTATTTATTTATTTATTTATTTTTATTGGCAGAGTCGCCTAGACCCAGCCTGCCTGGTACTCACTATATAGACGAGTTTGGCATTCATCTCACAGTGATCAACCTGTCTCTGCCTCTGGAGTGCACCGCCATGCCTGGAGTGATTTTATTCATTTTTTTAACTTTTCAAATCTTAATGATTTTTTGACAAAGAGCATTTAATGCACACTCTTGGTCAAAAATTAGTTAATTTGTAAACAAATTAGTAAACAAACTGTGGTAATTTTTCTGGTGTTTTATTCCATGTCCTTTATTTCTTGTGGACGATAATTCCTGAAATAAACCTGCAACTTGCATTGAACATTGTATTATTGCTGGTTGTCTGGTTAGAAGTTTAATAATTTTGGAGTTGTTTGAATATTGTTGGTCCAAAGCTAAATATTTGGGGCTATTTTAGCCCCTTAAATAGCCATTTATTACCTACCTCTGTGTGAAAACTGACATCTACCATGCCCCCTCTTCCGCAGATTGTTCCCTAGGCTTAGAAAAGGGGCACAGGTGGATGAGAAGCAAAACAGTCTACTTTGTCTGGAGCTGTTGTCTTGGTCTCTAGTCAATTCTGGCTGTTTTCTTTCATGGGCTGCCAGCTTGTCCAGGCATAACCTTTCAATCCTACTAATGAAGCGCATGCAATTAGATATATAGGTATTTAAGCAGTATAATATATAGCCTTTCGATCCTACTAATGAAGCACATGCAATTAGATATATAGGTATTTACACATCACTAATTTTTATGGTAGGTTACTTAGGTATAGACACAGATGTTTGGATGGTATGTTAATCCATGAATTACATTTTCTTCTGTTAAGTATGACAGGGTCTTCGTGTGGTTTATAACATCTCCTAACCATTAGACGATGCAAGCTTGTGGCATCAGCCGTGGGTTATTCCTCCAAGGAGAGAGCTGATAGCCAATTAAATTTGGGATATACAGACATATGGCTGCCACGGTTGCACAGTATTTACAGGCAGGTGAGGTGTAGCTGGTGCTGACGGAGGAGTCTTGCTTGACTCAGGAGACCTATATTTGCTTTATTGGTTTAGTGGCCTTTGGTAACACTCTCTGGTATTCCAGAGACCAACTGTACACTTCCAAGTGTGGTCTCAATACATTTTTCCCATGTTTATATCAGGTCTTCAACAGCAGGGCCTTATCGCCTCTCTTCCTGCAGATATCCCAGTTAGGAGGCAAGGAGCCTTTACCTTTTGTGGGGGTTTGGATCCCCTGGCCAACATCTCCTTGGTAGAATAATCCATTGTTAATGTCAGAGTCCTTGTATTAATATATTTTGCTTAAGTGCATAGCTTAAGGAGCCTTTAGCATTATATTTGGTTCTGAATAGAGAATACTCCTTTTCACAGTTTCTATGTCCATTAATCAATTAAAGAAGGCAGTTTTACTGATTTTACAAGAGAATACCTCTATAACAGCTGGCTCCAATCTACAGCTGGAGAATGACCTCATCATCATATTTCTCCTTATTCTATGGGGGGGAGTTAAGAAAGTCTCTTGTATTAAAACCTTTGCAGCACCTAGAAGATAAGCTTCATTAGGATTCATTAAAAATTGTTGTTACTAGTAGGATCCAGAGAGGGGCCTGATGTCTGCAGCAATCTGAGGCATTTCTTCCCTTCAATGCCCAGAGGAGTCAATCCTTCTGCTGGCACTGTAAGGGCTGCGATTGGGGTGAATGGTGAAACTACAACAATATAGACTGAACACTCGTTTGATCAATTTGATTGAACATACAAGCCCCCTCTGTTGGATGGTGGGACCCATGAGCTGTGTGGGTTTGGGCACAACTGCTCGCAAATTGGCTTTACATGAAGGATGCTTGTACTCACAAATTATAACTTATTGTTAAAAAAATGAAAACAAAACAAAACAAAACAAAACAACAACAAAAAAACAGAAAGATGGAGAAAAGTTACGGCAGAATGCATGATCTAGGATGGGTAGGGGTGGGGTGGGGGGAAGGGAAGGGGATATATGCCTGAACAGAATTGGAAAATGATGTATGAAATACACAAAGCATCAATAAAAAGAAAGAAAGTAAAAAAAGAAAACTAACATCTGTGAGTACTAGGAAAATCTCGTGGGAATCTACACACACATGCACGTAGCTTCCAGCAAAGTAAAGTGTTTCCTCAGATAGCATCTGAGGTAGAGCAAAATTTCCTTTTCCTCACTTTGCCATAGCCTGCCTATCTGCTTGCCCACCATACACTTGTAAAGTGTGCTAATTTATGATTTTCTTTATTCTGTCAAGGCAAAATATCATGAAATTGTTACCACTTTGGAACATGGAATATAGCTTAGTCTAAACTTCTCAGGCTACAGCCCCTCATATTTGGATATTGAGGAAAGTAGCTTTTATGGCCTGTGAGATGGGATCTCTCTCTCTCTCTCTCTCTCTCTCTCTCTCTCTCTCTCTCTCTCTCTTTGTGTGTTTATTATAGCAGTATTATTGTGAGCTGGATATGTGGCTCATTCAAGCACTCTCAATTGTAGTATCGCTGTAAACACTCATGGGCGTCACTGTAAACACATGCAAATCCACATGACTGGAGAGGTCCTAGATCACCATATCACTCACATTTGTAAACATATTAAATTTCTTATCATATGCTAAATATAGATCCTTATATTTACACACAGGTATATTGTATATTACTCATAAAGAAGTTTCTTTTCTGTTTTTCTGGGTTTTTTGGGGGGGAGTCATTTTGAGGCAAGTTCTCCCTGTAGCCTCTGGAAGCTTGGAATTCACTATAGTAGTTTTGAACTAGCAGAGACCCCATTATTCCCCTGTCTCTGCCACTTGAGTGGCTATCTTTGCCAGCTGAGTGCTGGGATTACAGGTATGCACAACCACACCCAGCTTAAGAAGTTTCTTTTTTGTAACCGACCAAGGCTACTGCAGAATCTCACAACTGGTCAGACATGGATAATATACATTTGGGAGATGCCCAGTACTAAATGACACATCATAGTTGAACCTTTACACCCAAGGCTCATGGAACATAGCTGAGCAAATGGTAGAGATAAAATTACCACATCCTTCAACTCTAACCAATGAAGATTGCTTATACAACAGAATGGGATGCACACAGAATGCAACTGGCTAAATTTTAAAGAATAAGAGACTGGAGAGTATGTGTCCCTGGTTAGCATACCTGTATTTAAATTATCCCACCCACAGCTTAAGGACCATGGCAAATGTGTAGGCATAAAGATTGTAAGAGCCTGGGCTGGTTCATGAACATAGGGAAACAGATACTTTCAAGCCAGGAGAAGCTTGCTCATGTGATCTTATGGTAATGTTGGCTTTGACCACCAGACACATGCCAGTGCAATCAGACATGGGATCATAGTGGAGCAAGAGAAATAGGTTGTGAGCCAGCTCTATTCTGGGAAGTATTGGAGACTGATTACTACTGAGTGAGGGAAGTAGGCCTTATGTACATGAGGTATGCTTGGGAGAGTTTGGTGGACATGGCTGAGGGAAAGTGTCCACATTTGACTAAGAACTGTTTATGAAATGTACAAAAGCTCAGTAAAAGTTAAAAAGACAATATCCTAAACTCTCCTACTTCTTTAGCATAGATGTAATTTTTATATTTGTCTTCTCATTCCCATGTCTACAATGATAGATAATAGACTAACAGGCCCATCAACAAGAACGATCCAAACCCTAGATCTGTGTCTGAGAATACATTATATAGATAGATATTTGATTCACTTTAGGTCAAAGAGAGGCTTGGAAATTGTTCAAGTGAGGATCAGAAATTTTGAACTACTTTCTGAGCGAACTAATGTTGTGAATGTAAAGCTCCAATTCTCATAGACATCCTGACAAGTGAATTAGAAAGGAGGAAGCTGATGTGTTAATTCCTTTAAGGATTGGCAAATATTGCTGATGAGTAGAGATAGGGCAGGAGAGTAACTTCTAAACGTTGAACTTCAAGCACTTAGTACTGGCTAACTTCCTTTAAATTTCATGCGGTGGAGTTGTATTTGTATTAAAATCCTCATACTTTATTCCCAGGATTGTTCAAATAGTATTTCTTCTGTTTGTAACTATACTAGTGCTTACAAATATAACAATCTGACGTTCCCTGGGACTGGCAGAGAAAACTAATTTTGGGGAAGAACAAAATAGGAAGACAAAATGGGAAAGCACTGGGAGATCTTATACTAAGCAATTCCTAACCCCAAGAAAATAATACATAAAATTGAGGGCCAGAATCCCTACGACCTAAATTTTTTTTCTCTGAAATTTTAAAAATCAAAAATATAATCAACAAACGTGTAATCATTGCTGAATAAAGAGTAGTAAGAGTTAAAAAAAAAACAGGAATGAATATTGTCCCAAATGAAAGACAATGAGGAAATATAACTAAAAGTATTAGCAAAACAGCAATGTTCCAACTTCCAAAATACCCATAATTAAAGTTCACATGAAAAATAATCATAACTATTTGAAGAACAAATAAACAAAAAGTTTTCAGATTCGGTCAAAATGAAAAAAAAAAATCATTTCAAAGAGCCTCAGTTAATCTGAGAGTAGACCAAGGCATATATAAGATGGCAATGACAAAATGAAAAAAAAATGACAAAAATATTCAAGATCAATTAAATAAATAATAAATCAGTAAGTAAATAAATAAGTAATCTGAAGTTAAGCAAAAGAAAGACACAAATGTGAAGTTTAATATAACAGCCTTATCATGAAGAATAAAAGTGTGATGGCAAAATCTAGTAACCATAAAGTCCATAAAAGAAACAGCCTTTCTGGAATTCTTAATTCAATAAATTTATCTTTCAGGGTGGAGAGATGACTCAGTGTCTAAGAACACTGACAGCTCTTACAGAGGACAAGAGTTTGATGCCCAACCCCCACATGGTGGCTATCAACTGTCCCTAACTCCAGTTACAGGGGTCCAATTCCCACTTCTGACCTCCACAGCTATTGGATGGGAAAGGTGTACTTACATACATGCAGGCAACACACTCATATACATAAAATGAAAATAACAATAAAAATATTTTAAAGAAGAAAAATATGAACAATTCTGTGTAGGTTTTACTACATATGATAAAGCAAAATGTAAAAACAAATAAAAGAGAGAAAACAACTCAACAGCTTAGAGGAGGGAAATAATGTATACTTGTGAGGTATAAAAGTAAAAATTGATCATAATAAAGTAAAGATCAACAGTTACCCAAGTAACCATTAATATAAAAGTATAGAGTGCCTCACCCATGGCTCAGAAATTATACATAAATGATTATTGTAATCCACCACATAAACAGACACAAGAAACCAAATGATCATCTCACTAGATGCAGAAAAGGTCTTTGAAAAAACCCAACATCCATTCATGATAAAGTCATGGGGAAAATAGAGATGCAGGGGACATATCACAACATAATAAACTTCCAACATTATATTAAATGGAGAAAAACCTAAAGGCATTCCCATAAAACATGAAAAGACAAGGATATTTACTCTCCGTTTATTTTCAGTATAGTACTTGAAGCCATAGGCAGAAAAATAAGAAAAATGAAGGAAGTGAAGAGAATACAAATTATAAAGAAAGAGACTAAAGTAGCTTTATTTGTAGATGATATGGTTCTATACATAAAGAACCATAAATACTCCAACAGAAAAGTTCTAGAGGTGACAAATATATTCATCAAATCAGTACAATGTAAAACTAACCCCTCTAAATCAGTACACTTTTTATATACCATACTGTAGTAAGTCTAAAAAATGGATTGAAGTAATTGCATAACTAAACAAACAAACAACAAACAAACAAAACACTTTAAAACATTAAATAAGGTTTTAGAAGATGGAAGGTCCTACTATGCTCAGTAACATACATAAGAGCTTCTAGTACTAAGAAAAGCAGCCAGCAGTTCAACACCAGCTGGATTTCTCCTGGTTAGTTCTGCAACTCAGATACATAGAGAAACCCATTAGTTCTGTTAGATAATCAATTAAATAGCAATAGCACTATTATTGGAGGGTCTATGGGAACGCTCTGCTCAACAACTTCAAGAGGGAGTCCTGACACTAGACTATTATTATTATTTTTTTGTCTATTTAGGTCATTAAATCCTAGTTACAGGGTAACTGTCTGTAAACACATTTTACATGATGGTGTGTGTGTGTGTGTGTATGAGTGTGTGTGTGTGCGTGCGTGTGTGTGTGTAGAAGCTTCCATAGTAGATCTCCAAACTTTTTCAAATGCATAATGTCCCAATGATAAGAATAGAATTCCATTCATCTACTTGTTATCCAGTTTGACCAACATGACTTGTCTTTATTTATTCCACTTCTGCCCACCCGCCCATTTCACACACCATTATATCCAGATTTTCTATTATTAACCTTTCCCAATTATATTACTGCATTCTATTACTAGTCCCATGAACCAACCCTATTAACTTCTTTACTCCTGAGGACTTTTCCCAATTGAAACATATCTATATAAGGATTCAGAGCTAATATACATTTATAAGGAAGGACATGAGATCTGTGTCATTTTAAGTCTGGATTGTCTCTCATAGAGTGATTGCTTCAATTACATGCCAATATCTACAATTTTGTAATTGCATTTTATCAACAACTGGTGCTGATGGAAGAGCCTTGCTTGACACAAGGGGAACTATATTTGCTTTATTGGTTTAGTGGCCTTTGGTAACACTCTCTGGTATTCCAGAGACCAAATGTACACTTCCAAGTGTGGTCTCAATACATCTTTCCCATGCTTACATCAGGTCTTTGACAGCAGGGCCTTATCGTCTCTCTTCTTGCAGGTATCCCAGTTTACAGGCAAGAAGCCTTTACCTTTTTTGGGGGGAGGGGGGCTTGGATCCCCTGGCCAACATCTTCTTGGTAGAATAATCCATTGCTGATGTCAGAGCTCTCCTGTATTGAAATATTTTGCTTAAATGCATAGCTTAAGGAGACTTTCATATTATATTTGGTTCTGAATAGAGAATAATCCTTTT
The DNA here is from genome assembly GCA_009823505.1 of Rhizomys pruinosus. Taxonomy (NCBI): domain Eukaryota; kingdom Metazoa; phylum Chordata; class Mammalia; order Rodentia; family Spalacidae; genus Rhizomys; species Rhizomys pruinosus. The sequence continues at coordinate 2,024,610 of VZQC01008131.1, forward strand.
CACAGTTCCTATGTCTATTAGTCAATTAAAGAAGGCAGTTTTACCAGTTTTATAAGAGATTACCTCTATGACAGTTGGCTCCAATTTACAGTTAGAGAACGACCTCATCATCATCATATTCCTCCTTGTTCTATGAAGGAGAGGTAAGAAAATCTCTCCTATTAAAACTTTGCAGCACCTAGAAGGTAAGTTTTATTAGGACTTATTATAAATACTTGTTACAAGTAGGATCCACAGAGGGTTGATGCCTGCAGCAGTCTGAGGCTTTTCTTCCTTTTCAATGTTCAGATGGGCCAACCTTTCTGCTGACACTTCCTGATACATCCTACACAATTGCAAAGTTGTGTCTTTTTCTTTCTCAGCATTGAAGTTGGTGATGTTTTGACCTGTGGAACATACAAATCTTTTCCCATAGTTAGTTTTAAGATTTGAATTGCCCAAATTGACAAAAAGTTCATAATATATCTCTGTATGCCCCCATTTCAACCAACCTCATATTTGACAAGGGGGCCAGAAGAAGACAATGGAGGAAAGACAGAAATCTTCAGTAAGGTGGTGTTGGCAAAAGTGGAATCACCACCTGTTAGAAGAATGAAATTAAACCCCTACCTCTCACCCTGTACAAAAGTCAATTCCAGATGGATTCAAAGACCTCAACATGAAACCCCAAAACTCTGCAGGTGATAGAAGAAAAACTTGGCAGCAGAGAACAAGACATAGGTATATGAAAAGACTTCCTAAATCAGACAGCAGCGGCACAAGAAAAGCTTCTGTACATCAAAAGAAACAATAAAGAAAGTGAAGAGAAAACCCACAGAGAGGGAGGAAACCTTCACAGCTGACAAAGTATTAATTTCCAGAGTATACAAGCTATCAAAAAAACAAAGAAGAAAGAAAACAAATGAACCACTTAAAAGATGGAGGCAAAGAAAACTGAATAGAGGATTTTCACAAAGGAGGAATTAGAGATGGCTGAGAAACCATCTTTAAAACTTGTCCAACATCACTAATAAATTAGGGGAAAATGCAAATTAAGCCCCACCTAATGATATCATCTCACTACGATAAAGACTGGCCAGGATCAAGAAAACAAAGGATATCAAGTGCTGGGATGAGGTTGTGGGGGAAAGGGAACACTCATCCATGCTGGTGGGAATCTAAACTTTGTACAGCCACTATGGAAATAGTGTGGAGAACCCTTGGAAGACTCAAAATGAGCTTGGCATTTGACCCAGGTCATACCACTCCTTGGGTATATAACCACAAGGACTCACTTACTGCAGAAATACGTGCACAGCTATTTTATTGCAGCTCTGTTCACAATAGCAAAAAGCATGGAACCAAACCCAAATGCCCCTCAACTGACGAGTGGATAGACAAAAAATGTGGTAACATGTACACAATGGAGTTATGCAGTGGGTCAAAAAAGATTTCATCATGAACTTTGCAGATAAAGGGATAGAGCTAGAAGATATATATTAAGTTTGAAAGTAACAGTCCCAGAAAACAAATGGCGATGTATCCTCATCTGTAGATGCTTACCACCAATAACCCAGTTGTAAATACTTCTCTTGTGGGAGTGATAGCACATTAAAGAACAACAGAAAGACTGCCTCAAAAGACTGACTGATAATGGTGATAGGAGAGGCTTGGAAGGGCGAGTGAGGGACACGGGTCTATATTCACATTAATTATTTTAATTTGATGTGAGCTTCAACAAGTAATCAATTTTTTTCCCAGACTCTTGCCTACAGGTACATTGGGTTTACACTTGTAGTAAAAGCTACAAATAGTGTATATTCAATACAACACATTAGGTTTTAGAAGGTTCTGATAAAACGTAATACACCTTAGCTTACATTGGAATATTAATAATTATATCCATATTTGTTTTACTGATATATGATTATGTATAACAATAACTTTGGATTGGCGCACATACAAAGTTCTCTATTAATTTTTCTTTGTACAGTATCACTTGTAGCATCATTCTTCTTTTTTAACCGCGTTAGTGATTTAACTTAAGAAATTAAGTTTTGCTTCCCAAGTTTAATTTGCATCATTACGTCACAAACAGTTGGGTAAATTTTGATGATATCTGCACTTGATTCATGCCTATAGGTACGATGTACTGCAACTGAGCCTTTTTGGACTCATGGGTTCAGTGTATCTTTACTTATATCAGTACCCATGCCTGGTTTTCTTACTAATACCTCTGTAGTTATATGCTTGCAACTAGAGATGTTGATGCACTTGCATTTTTTTTCAAATCATTTTGGCCCTGTCTGTGATTTTTTTCAGTAGCACAATGTTTTATTGATATATATCTTATATATTATACTATTACTACTCATACTTATAACCAAGTAACATTAACTATTTCATAAAATCGAGCACATAACTATGAGTTTTATAAATTAAGTTAACTTAATTTCATACTATAAAAATTTCACCATTTTTTTCACACCCCGAAAACAACACTTCAAGGGCATAACAGATCTCTCAAATCTGATCAGTTTTGTGCAAGTAAACCATTTTCTTATTTAAAAAGGCTTGTGGCACTGTTTCCAGGCTCAAGGATATTGAAATATAGACATAAAACCCATTTACTAGAGGTAGAAAAAACAGGAATATACTATTACGGAGAACAACCATCAATTACAGCTAATGATCTTCTATAACAACCAAATGGATAATCTAATTATTGCAACAACTCAAAATTACTGAGCAAAGTGCATTTCTACAATAGTTCAGGTTTCTATTCAGTTTATCTAACTTTAAACAGCCTATGATAACTGGCGCAAAGAAGATCCTTGCAATAGACAATGCCTCTGTCTCAAGAACTTATGTGTTAATTATTGCATGCTGCTATATGTATCTAAACATTAAAGATCTATCCTAAAATATTTGATGTAGATGATGATTAAGACATTACACTACAAAAAAACCCTATGCAGAAGGAAACACTTACTGATGGGCCCCCAAATGAAGTCAGTACAGCAAGCATTCCTGTCTGGATGCCCCCTGCATTGTCTTCCTCGTACTGCCAAGGTAATCCAAAAATATCAGTCCATCTTCTGAGGAGGCTGAATTTCCCTTAGCTGCTGAAGCTCACACAGCTGGGTATCTCAGCAGTCCTCAGTCCACACTTGAAGGCTAAAAATTTAATAAAAACAAAAAAGCGGATGTATCTCATTGTCCTTGAGGAGTGCCAAAGCAGTGGCTTCCACAGTGCATATGCACCTGCCTGTAAGAATTTAAGACAGGCCAAACCAATGCTGCTCTTTTTTTTTTTTTTTTTTTCTTTTTGTCTTTATTTTTAAATTTATTTTCATATGTATATGAATGTATTGTCTGCATGTAGGTTGGTGTACCCTTGTCGTGCAATGCCGTGGAGGTCAGAAGAGGGTGTCGGATTCCCCTGGAACTGGAGTCAAAGACGGTTTTCAGCCGCCATGTGGGTGCTGGGGATCGAACCCGGGTCCTCTGCAAGAGCAGTCTGCGCTCTTAACCACTAGGCTATCTCTCCAGCCCCTTCTTTTTGTCTTTTTACTAAGATCTCAACTTTCGTGTCTGCATTACAATTTCTCTCGTCTTATTGATTATTTATTTCTGGTTGTACTTTCCTTCTGGATGCATAAGCCCATACAGATAGCCCAGATTAACCAAGATTTTGTTTTGTTGAGGTCAGTTGAGGATCTGGTCCTCAGGGGTCTCTTGGGTTTTTTGTGGGGCAGGTGGGATCCCCTTGTTTCTTTCAGCTCCTCATCCACCAGTTCCATCCACATGAGGACAAAATCAGGTCTTGCTAGACCAGGCTTCCTTTTCTGAAGGATAAGCAGACTTTCCTCTTTATAGACAGGACACTGGCTGAAGTCCCCTTAGTGGCTTTCCAAGACCTTCCTGAACAGGAAGACTCATGACCCACCTCTGCAAGACTTTTCAAGAGATGCCCCCACGTATAATACCCTAAAACTTGTCTGACTTCTGAGGGCAGGGAACAAAGTTGTCCCCCAGGTCCCTTGGCCAAATTGGTAGGGACTTCAGGTATGGTCTTTAAGGATGCAGAAAGGCTAAGTTGCACCAGCCTGTTACAATGAACCTATATTAACATTGTATCCTTTGGAAACAAACTGAATGTTATGTCCATAGCATATTTCTTGATTCACATCTTTCCATTTTAATCCCATGTTATTCTAAAAGATACACACATATCCTCCATCATATATTAAAAGTCCAAGGTCTGAAAATACATGTTAGATCAGCTCTAGAATCCATGTTGGGGTTCCCAATACAAGAGCACAGTTGTCTTTAGATCATGAGGAATATGATATTGACATTGCTCATTTTGTCTTACACCTAGGTACTTGGTACTAGCATCCACAGATGAGAGATACCATTCATCTTTTGTTTTTCTGGTACTGTGTTACTTCACTTAGCATAAAATTTTCTAGTTCCATACATTTACCTGCAAATTTGATGATGTCATTTTTCTTTATCACTGCACAGTAGTCCATTGTGGAGATGTACATATTTTCTGTAACCACTCATCAGTTGAGGGGCAACTGGGTTGGTTCCAGCACTTCGCTATTGTGAAGAGAGCTGCAATAAACATGACTATACATGTATCTCTGCTGTAGGAAGAGTCTGATGGATATATACTCAGAATTGGTATGGCTGGGTCAGGTGGTTGGCTCATTTTGAGTCTTTATGGGTTCTTCATACTGCTTTCCATAGTGGTTGTACAAGTTTGCATTCTCACCAGCAGTGGATGAGTGTTCCCCTTTCCCCACACCCTCTCCAGCATTTGGTATCATTTGTTTTCTTGATCCTAGCCAACCTTATCGGGGTGAGATTATATCTTAAAGTGGTTTTAATTTGCATTCCCTTAATTATTAGGGATGTTGTACACTTTGTAAGATGTTTCTCAGCCATCTTTATTTCCTCACTTGTGAATTCTCTGCTGGTTTCATAGAAGGAATTTGGGAGAATTCCCTCTCCTTGTATCTTTCTGAACAGTTTGAGTAGTAATGCTTGTAAGTTCTCTTTAAATATTTTATAGAATTCTGCTGTGAAACCATTTGGGCCTGGGCTTTTTTTAGTTGGGAGGTCTATTATTACATTTTCAATTTCTTCATATATTATGGGTTTGTTTAAGCTGTCAGTCTCTTCTTTATTTAGCTTTGGTGATTCCCTGGATTGTAGATATTCATCCATTTCTCTTAGGTTTTCAAATTTGGTAGAGTATAAGTTTTTGAAGTACTCCCGTATGATTGTCTGGATCTTTTCATTGTCTGTTGTGATATTTCCACTTTCATCACAAATTCTATCGATTTGAAGTTGCTCTTTCTTCTTTTGGTTTACTGGGCTAGAGGTCTATCTATCTTGTTTATTCTCTCAAAGAACAAACTTTTGGATTTGTCAATTTTTTGTATTGTTTCCTTTGTTTCTATTTCTTTGATTTCTGCTCGATTTTTGTTATTTCTACCTGTCTGTTGCGTTTAGGGTTCATTTGCTGTTGTCTTTCAAGTGTTTTTAGCTGCAGTGTTAGCTCACTTATTTGTGCTCTTAAATATTCCCACATACATGACACATATATGTCAAAATTATGCCATCTGAAAATAAACTATAGGTCAATTCTAAAACATGTTCAGGGATTCACATTTTGACAGAACAGATGCATTCAGGTAAAGAAAAATATGCATTACTTTACATTCCTATATTACATAGCAGGTTGATGAGTAACATCAGGTGTTATATTTACTAAAAATAAGAGTGAAAAAAAGGAATTATTCAGTTTCCCTTATTAAAGAGAGATTAGGTGCTAGGATCCACAAATTAGGCACACCATAAGTCCTTTGTTTTTCTGGGACTGAGCTACTTCACTTAGTATAATGACTTCTAGTTCCTTCCATTTACATGCAAAGTTCATGATGTCATCTTTCTTTACCACTGCATAGAATTCCATTGTGTAGATGTACCACATTTTCTTTATCCAGTCAGTAGTTGAGGGACACTTGGGTTGTTTCAGGCTTTTCACTATTGTGAAGAGAGATGCAATAAGCATAGATGTGAATTTATCTTTTTTTTTTAAGAAAATGGTACTTTATTAATCTTTGAGAGTTTTCTGCAATGTATTTTGATTATATTCAACCACACTCTCACATCTCCTCTCAGATCCACCTAACTTTGTGTCTTCTTTTTGTTTCTGTATTTTTTTATTGATGCTTTGTGTATTTCATACGTCATTTTCCAATTCAGTTCAGGCATATATCCCCTTCCCTTCCCCCCACCCCACCCCTACCCATCCCAGATCATGCATTCTGCCATAACTTTTCTGCATCTTTCTCTGTTTTTTTGTTTTGTTTGTTTTCATTTTTTTAACAATAAGTGATAATCTGTGAAGTGAATTTATCTTTATGATAGGATGCATCTTGTGGGTATATACACAGGAGTGATGACTGGGTCAGGTGGTAGGCTCATTTTCAGTCTTTTTTTTTTTTTTTTTTTTTTTTTTTTTGGTGTTTTTGAGACAGGGTCTCCCTTTATAGTCTCAGTTGGCTTGGAATTCTCTATGTAAACCAGGCTGGCCTTTTTTTGTTTGTTTGTTTTGGTCTTTTTGAGACAAGGTCCCCCTGTAGCTCCGGCTGTCCTGGAATTCACTATTGTAAACCAGGCTGGCCTTGAACTCACAAAGATCCACCTGCCTCTGACTCCCAAGTGCTAGGATTAAAGGCATTAAAGGCATGCACCACCACGCCCGGCCAGGCTGGCCTTTAAATTACGGAGATACACTTTCCTCTGCTAGACCAGCCAGGTCTGAGAACCAATCATTTTTGTTGTTGTTTTAATTTATTGTTTTACATATATTTTTTGTACAAGATGATGTTACAAATCGAATATAGACCTGTGTCCCCCTCCCAACGCCCCCAACCCACCAGATTAACTCTTTCAGTCAATTCTTTGATGCGGTGTTTTCTGTTGTTGGTGTTGTTGTTCTGTCCATTATGCATCACTCCCAACAAGAAATGTTTACAACTAGGTTATTGGTGCTAGAATCCACAGATGAGGAATACCATTCATTGTTTGTTTTTCTGGGACTGTATTACTTCACTTAACATAATATCTTCCAGTTCTATCCATTTATCTGTCATCTTTCTTTAACTGCTGCATAGAACTCCATTGTGCAGATGTACCACATTTTCTCTATCCACTCATCAGTTGAGGGGCATGTGGGTTGGTTCCAGGTTTTTGCTATTGTGAACAGAGCTGCAATAAACATAGCTGTGAATGTATTTCTGCAGTAAGATAAGTCTTGTGGGTAGATACCAAGGAGTGGGTGTTCTGGGTCAAATGGCAAAGTCATTTTGAGTCTACCAAGGGTTCTCCACACTGCTTTCCATAGTGGCTGTACAAGTTTACATTCCCACCAGCAATGGATGAGTGTTCCCCTTTCCCTCATTGTCAGTCTTTTAAGGTTCTCTGAGTCAGGGGTGCACACATTCCGTGACCATGCCCAGGTGAGTTTGTGCCATGCAGGCCATTTGGCAGCCCACCTCCGAAGCCAAGCCCCAATGCTAGAACCATATAGAGGAACTGCCTGTATGGACAGTAGGTCAGCCAAGTATGCACACACTCCATGCCCAGTTCTCCAGGTGGGGACTGGTGTGTGGGCGAAAGTATTCAACCCCCCTCCCCCCACTCAAGCTACTGATACTGTGGTGGAAAGTATAAACTGTTGGTGTTGTGGTTTACTGCTATTGGGAGGATCCAGCAGTGTCAGAGATTTGAGGCTGCATAGTCAAACTGAGGAAGAAACCAACAGGAAACAAACTGAGTGACCAACCAGTCCTCCATATTAACATTTGAGATTAGCAACAGAAGGCAAACAAGTAAACAAAGGGGGAAAACAACGACAACAACAACAACAAATACACAAGCTGAAAACACAAGGCAAAAACAACGATATGGAAAAAGCTCTAAATAAATCCCCACCAAACTCAACCAATCCTGTAGAAGACCCCAAGAATGAGATCTCCCCGGAAGGAAACCAAGACACTGACCTTAGAAGAACAGTTGTAGACATATTCAAAGATTGTAAGGAACAAATCAGAGAACTAAAGGGAGAGAATGAAAAACTCATGAAGGAACTAGAAGGAAAGAATGATAAACTCCAGAAAGAAATAAAAGGAGAGATTGACAAACTCAGAAAAGAATTAGAGGAAGATAAATACAAACTCCAAAAAGAACTAGAGGAGGAGAAATACAAACTCCAAACAAAACTAGAGGGAGAGAATGACAAACTTGGGAAGGAAATGGAAACATTGAAAATATCTGAGGTGGAAAGGAAAAAAGAAACTGACAAGCAAAGCAAGGAGCTACAAGAAGGAAATGAAAAGCTCCAAAAGGAAGTAGAAATACTGAAGAAATCACAGGATGAAATAAAAAAGGAAATTGAACATTCACCCAATCAGCAGGAAAGGATGGGAAAAAGCCTCAGAAGCAGAATGGATGAAGCAGAAAAAAGGATATCAGACCTACAGAATAACACAGCACAGCTAGAAACCTCAAGTAAAGACCACGAAAAATTAAAAAAAAAAAAATGAAACACAAGAGTGGAACAACCAGGAAATGTGGGTCACTATGAAAAGACCAAACCTCCACATCATAGGGATAGAGAAAGGAGAAGAATCCCAAGAGAATGTTATTGATCAGATCTTCAACAGAATAATAGAAGAAAAGTTCCCCAAACTGAAAAAAGACAAACCCATAGAAATACAAGAAGCACACAGAACACCAAATAGACAAGACCAGAAAAGAAATTCCCGTCATATCATAATTAAAACACTAGATGCTCAAAACAAGGACAAAATACTGAAAGCAACACGAGAAAAACAACAAGTTACATGTAAGGGGAAACCCATCAGAATCACACCTGAATTCTCAGTGCAAACTATGAAAGCCAGAAGAATATGGACCAAAGTATTCCCAGTGCTAAATGACTTTAGATGCCAACCCAGATAATAATTGCAAAAATGTCAATCAGAGTTGAAGGAAAAAGAAAAATCTCTCATGACATAAACAAAATGAAAGAAACATATCAAAATAACTGACACTTCAGAAAATACTCAAAGCAATTCAAAGAACAGAGGAAAGGACCAACTGTTCTTAAGCAACCTAAGAGAGAAATTACCAAAAGGATAACAAGAGTAAATAAATACCTAGAGCAAGAATGTAAACGAAAAATAAGTTGAAAGGAAACAACACATATTTCTCAATAATACCTTAAATATCAATGGTCTAAACTCCCTAATCAAAAGAAATATCAATGGTCTAAACTCCCCAATCAAAAGACATAGTCTGGGCCAGGCATGGTGGTGCATGCCTTTAATTCTAGCACTTGGGAGGCAGGGGCAGGCGGATCTTTGTGAGTTCAAGGCCAGCCTGGTCTACAGAGTGAGTCCCAGGACAGCTGGAGCTACAGGGAAACCCTGTCTCGAAAAGGCCAAAAAAAAAAAAAAAAAAAAAGACAAGAGTTGGGAGAATGGATTAGGAAACAGAATACATCTATATGCTGCCTCCAAGAAACCCATCTCACCCTCATGGACAGAAAGCACCTTAGAGTGAAAGGATGGGAAAAAAATTTTCCAAGCAAATGGTACCCAAAAGCAAGCAGGAGTGTCTATTGTAATATCAGACATAAAATAAACCTCATAGTAAAATTAATCAGAAAAGATAAATAGTGCCATTATATCCTTATCAATGGAACAATTAACCAAGAAGATCTCACAATCTTAAATATTTATGCACCAAACTCTGGTGCACCAAACTTTATAAACACAATCCTTCAGGACCTTAAGACACAGATTAATCCCAGCACACACTAACATTGGGGGACTTCAATACCCCACTGAGACACCTGGATAGGTCAACTGGACAAAAAATAAACAGAGAGACATCAGAACTGAACCACACAATACATCAAATGGACCTCACAGATATCTCCAGAATATTCCATCCTAACACCAGAGAATATACTTTCTACTCAGTGCCCCATGGAACATTCTCCAATATTGACAAGATACTGGGGCACAAAAGAAACCTCAACAAATACAAAAGGATTGAAATTATTCCGTGCATTCTATCAGACCACAGTGCAATAAAGCTCAATATTAATACCAGGAAAAACATTACTAACTATAAGAACACATGGAGACTAAACAACACAATCCTGAACAATGAATGGGTCAGAGAAGAAATAAAGAATGAAATAAAAGCATTCCTGGAACTAAAAGACAATGACAATACAACACAACAAAACCTGTGGGATACATTAAAGTCAGTCCTAAGAGGAAAATTTAAATTGCAAAGTGCCAGCTGGGCATGGTGGCACATGCCTTTAATCCTAGCACTTGGGATGCAGAGACAGGCATATCTTTGTGAGTTCAAGGCCAGCCTGGTCTACAGAGTGAGTTCCAGGACAGCTGGGGCTACAGGGAGACCCTGTCTCTAAAAGACCCAAAAAAAAAAATAAAATAAAATAAAGTGAAAAGTACCTACATTAAAAAACAAAAAAAACAAAAAAGAGAACAAATAAATGATCTAACACTGAAGCTATAAACACTTGAAAGACAATAACAAATTAACCCTAAACCCAACAGACAGGAAGAAATAACAAAAATCAGAGCAGAAATCAATGAAATGGAAACAAAGAAAAGAATTAAAAAAAAATCAATGATTCCAAATCTGGTTCTTTGAAAAGATAAACAAAATAGACAGAACTCTATCCCAGTTAATCAAAAGAAAGAAAGAGCAAGTTCAAATCAATAGCATTTGTGATGAAAGGGGAAACATCACGATAGATAAAGAAAAGATGCACACAATCATATGAGAATACTTCAAAAACCTATACTCTACTAAATTTGAAAACCTAAGAGAAATGTATGAATATCTGAAATCCTGGTGTTCACCAAAGTTTAACCAAGAAGAGATTGACAGCTTTAACAGACCTATAATACTTGAAGAAATTGAAGATGTAATAAAAAGCCTACCAACTAAAAAAAGCCCAGGCCCAGATGGTTTCCCAGCAGAATTCAATAAAACATTTAAAGAAGTCTTAAATCCATTCATACTCAAACTTTTCAGAAGAATACAGTCAGAGGGAAATACCCCAAATTCCTTCTATGCAGCCAGCATCACTCTAATACCAAAACCAGGCAAAGGCACAAATGAGAAAGAAAACTATAGACCCATATCATTAATGAACACAGATGCAAAAATTCTCAACAAAATACTTGCAAATCACATACAGATCAAAAAGATCATCCAACATGACCAGGTTAGATTCATACCAGAGATGCAGGGATGGTTCAACATACATAAATCAATAAATATCAGAAAACACATAAATGGACTTAAAGACAAAAAACACAATCATCTCAATTGAGGCAGAAAAAGCTTTCGTTAAAATCCAGCATCTTTCATGCTTAAAGTCTTAGAGGGAATTGGACTGGAGGGATCATTCTTCAATGTAATCAAAGCTATAAACAAGAAACCCACAGCCAACATCATCCTAAATAGAGAAAAGTTGGAAGCATTCCCCTTAAAGCCGGGAACATGACAAGGCTGTCCACTATTGATACTCCTCTTCAATATAGTGCTTGAAATGCTTGCTACAGCAATAAGGCAAGAAAGCAAGATTAAAGGAGCACTAATTGGAAAAGAGGAAGTAAAACTATCCCTTTTCGCAGATGATATGATAGTTTGCCTAGGGGATGCTAAAATCTCCACCAGAAAATGCCTAGAAATAATTAAAAGTTTCAGTTAAATGGTGGGATACAAAATAAACCTAGAAAAATCAGTAGCCTTCCTTTACACCAACAATAAGCAACTGGAGAAGGAATAGAAGGACACCTTCCCAATCAAAATAGCCTCAAAAAAATAAAATACCTAGGAATAAACCTAACCAAAGACACCAAAGACCTCTAAAACAAAAATTTTAAAACCCTGAAGAAGGAGATTGAAAATGACATCAAAAGATGGAAAGACCTCCCATGCTCATGGGTTGGAAAAATTAATGTAGTAAAATGTCCATTCTACCCAAATTTATATACGATTCAATGCAATCCCAATCAAAATCCATGTGAGCTTTTTCACAGACTTAGAAAAAAAATCCTTTAAATACATATGGAAAAACAAAAGACCTTGAATAGCTAAAGCAACCATGAGTGAAAAGTGCAATATTGGGGGTATTACATTACTGGACTTCAAGCTATATTACAGGGCTATAGTCATAAAGACAGCCTGGTACTGACAAAACAAAAAGAACCATTGACCAATGGAACAAAATTGAAGATCCAAACTTGAGTTCATATAACTTCAGCCATTTCATATTTGACAAAGGGACCAAAGAAGCTCAGTGGAGGAAAGATAGCATCTTCAGCAAATGGTTTTGGCAAAACTGGATCACTATTTGTCGAAGAACAAAACTAAACCCCTACCTCTTGCCCTGTACAAAAATAAATTCCAAGGGGATCAAAGATCTCAACCTAAAACCTGAAACCTTAAAGGTGATAGAAGAAAATTTGGCAGCAACCTACAAGACATAGGTATAGGAAAATACTTTCTAAATCAAACAGCAGCTGCACAGGAAATAAGGACAACAGCTGACAAGTGGAACCTCATCAAACTCAAAAACTTTTGTAAAACTAAAGAACCAATCAAGGAAGTGAAGAGAATACCCACAGAGTAGGAAGAAACCTTCACCACTGATACATCTGACAAAGCATTAACATCCAGAATATATAAGCTACCTAAAAAACAAAGAAGAAAGAAAGCAAATGACCTACTCCAAAGATGGAGTAAAGAGCTGAACAGAGACTTCACTAGTAAGGAAGTAAAGATGACTGAGAAACATCTTAAAAAGTGTTCAACATCATTAATAACTAGGGAAACGCAAATTAAAACCACAGTAAGCTATCATCTCACTCCAATTACACTAGTCAAGATCAAGGAATCAAAAGACACCAATTGCTGGAGAGATTGTAGGGAAAGGGGAACACTCATCCACTGCTGGTGGGAATGTAAACTGGTATAACCACTGAGGAAAGCAGTGTGAAGAACCCTTAAAAAACTCAAAACCTGCCACCTGACCCATCCATATCACTTCTGGGTGTATACCAGAAGACACATCCTACCACAAAGATGCATACACATCTATGTTTATTGCAGCTCTCTTCACAATAACAAAGACTTGGAACCAACCTAAATGCCTCTCAACTGATGACTGGATAACAAAAATGTGGTACATCTACACAATGGAATTCTATGCATCAGTAAGAAAGATGACATTATGAACTTTGCAGGTAAATAGATAGAACTGTGTGATATTATGTTAAGTGAAGTAACACAGTCCCAGAAAAAAGAAGGTAAATGTTTTCCCTCATTTGTGGATGCTAACACCAAATCCCCAGTTGGCAGGCAAATTGAGCAACTTTATTATTATAATTCATTGTATCTGAAAGCAACTGCGCTATTATAATGTGAATCTCTAAATCAGCTCTAGAATTGTCCTACCACTTATATTCACACATTGTTATTACCATATATGGATGGAGGATATGTAGTTATATTCTAAAAAAAATGTAAAGTTACACGTCTTTATAGCTGCATGCAAATTTACTGTTAAAATATGAATCTCTAAATGTGTTTAGGAATCAACCTATAGTTTATTTTCAGCGTTTGGACTTTTGACTTATGTGTGGAGTGTATATATGCATATTTTGGAATAATATAAAATAAAAAAATATTTAAAAAATTTTAAAAATCAAATAATGCTTGCAGCATGAGCATACAGTGGCTACAATCCCATAGGAGTCATGAGCTCCCTTTTAATCTTAGATGAATACCCGAGATACAAGTTTGTTCATTGAGCAAACCCTCCTTGTGCTGTGTATGACTGCATCTAAGTCTGATTTTAATGTTTCTGGATTAAAAGTAGAACCTCTCCTTCAGATGGTAATGATAGGTTTAACTTGAGAAATCACTAAACTGTTTCCATAGTACTAACAATTTGCTTTTGGGAAAAAAGCTTTCCTTGGTTAACAGACTGTTCCCTCTTGATTCTCTCTTTCAGAGTCACAATGTACCTTTAACATGGCAAAGGCCCTGAGATGTCCTGAAGCAAAGACTTTGGTCCATCAACTCCAAACTAATTTGACAGTGTAGCCTGCTTGGTAGAGTAACTGGGAATGTGCCATTCCCTGCTGGTAAAGGAAACAGTGCTGAGCTTTGCAGGCCTATGTGGAAAGGGCTGTGGCTCTGGGACAGTAGATCATGGAAACGCTATTCAGAAAAGAGAAGGGACTATCTCCATTCCTCCAATTAGCATGCTGAGTAACTTTTATCTCCTAATAGATCTGCTTATTGAAGTTCTATTAGTCCTTCAGGACTTGTTCTGACACCGTCTCCTTCTCTCTGGCAATTATAACACTGTCCTCCTTCCTTTTTTTAGGCAGGAACTTAAAGACTCTCTGGCTGAACTCCACACAGAGTTTCCCACTATACCAAAGCTGGCCAATGTACGTTAAGTCAAAAGCCTCCTGGAGAACTTATTAAAAATATACTTCACTAAAAAAATAAAAAAATAAAAATATAACAATAAGTAAATAAATAATGAGTTCTCCACACTGCTTTACATATGGATTGTACAATTTTGCAGTCCCACCACCAGTGGATGAGTGTTCCTTTTTCCCCACAATCTCTCCAATATTGGGTATCCTTTGTTTTCTTGACCATAGCCTGTCTTATCAGAATAAGATGAAATCTTAGAGTGGTTTTAATTTGCATTTCCTTAATTATTAGCAAAGCTGAATACTTTCTAAAGATGTTTCTCAGCCATCTTTACTTCTTCATTTGTGAACTCTGTTCAGCTCTTTACTCGATCTCTTAAGTGAGTCAGTTGTTTTGTCGCTCCTTTGTTTTTTGAGTAGTTTATATATTCTGGATGTTAATGCTCTGTCAGATCTATCATTAGTCAAGGCTTCCTCCCACTATGTGGGATTTTTTTATCCAGGGTATTTTGTTTTGGTCTGTGAAGAAGCTCATGGGGATTTTAATTGGGATTGTATTGAATCTGTGTATTACTTTGGGCATCATTTTTACTACATTAATTATTCCAACCCATGAGCATGGGTGGTCCTGCTATCTTCTGGTGCCTTCTTCAATCTCCTTCAGGGACTTAAAATTATCTATGTAGATATTTTTAGTGTTTTTGGTCAAGTTTGTTTCTAGATATTTTATTTGTTTGGAGGCTATTGTGAATGGGAAAGTCTCCTTTTATTCCTTTTCCAGTTTTTTGTTATTGGTATAAATGAAGTATACTATTTTTTTCTAAGTTAATATTGTATCCTGCAACATTACTGAAACTGTTAATCATTTCTAGAAGATTCTCATGAAGCATGAAGTTTCTGATGTAGGTTCTGGGATCCCTTAGGTAAACTATCATGTCATCTATAAAAGGGGACAGTTTGACTTCCTCTTTTCCAATTAGTACTCCTTTGATTTCATTTTCTTCTCTTATTGCTCTTGCAAGCATTTAAAGCATCATTTTCAGATGACATAATTTTAGTATAGGTGATATATATATATATATATATATATATATATATATATATATATTTGTGCAATATATATATATATATTGCACAAAACTTCAATAAAAATATTAAAAAGAAAATCTTAAGAGGAATGTTGGGCTTAGGCATACTACATAAGTGTGCTCACCCTGCTTTTCTGATGCTGCCATCACCTGTGACTCTGTCATTTGATTCTGAAAATGCTTGGTGGACACAGTGAGCATGGAAGGATGCAGTTAGATAAATGTGGAACACATCATGACAGATGTCTTACTTTTTAAAATAATTCTGATAAAAAATTGAGCTGGTCAAATGGAAAAAAAAGTGTGGGGATAGGGGCAGACTTACTGGGCTCCTAACTTTAAGGGGAACACTTCTAATTTTTCCCCATTTAGGACACCAAATGGACCTAACATTCATCTACTGAATATTCCAACCAAACACCAAAGAATATACTTTCTACTCGGCACCCCATGGAACATTTTCCAAAATTGACCATATACTGCAACACAGAGCAGACCTTAAAAAATACAAAATAACTGAAATAAGTCCATGAATCCTATCAGACCATGGTGCAATGAAGCTTAATATCAACACCAGAAAGAGCCCTACAAAGTACAAGAACACATGGAGAATAAACAACACACTTCTGAATAACAAATGTATCATAGGAGCAATAAAGAAGAATAAAAGCATTCCTGGCACTAAATGAAAGGGATGATACAACACAGCAAAACTTATGGCATGCCTTAAAACCAGTCCTAAGAGAGAAATTTATAGCCCTAAGTGCCTACTTTAAGAAAAGAGAAAGAGCACAAATAAACAATCTAACACTGCAGCTAAAAACACTGAGAGGCAACAACAAACCTGGCAGACAGGAAGAAATAACAAAAATCAGGCAGAACTCAATGAAATAGAAACCAAGCAAACAATACAAAAAATCACTGAATTCAAGCTGGTTCTTTGAAAGGATAAACAAAATGGATAGACCTTTAGCCCTGTTGACCAAAAGAAGGAAAGAGCAATTCCAAATCAAGAAAATGAGAGATGAAAAGGGAAACCATAACAGATATCAAAATGATCCAGAAAATAATACAGGAATACTACAAAAACCTATACTCTGCTAAATTTGAAAACCTAAGAGAAATTTATGAATATCTGAAATCATGGAATTCACCAAAGCTTAATCAGGAAGAGATTGACATCTTAAACAGACACATAATAAAGGAGGAAATTGAAACTGTAATTAAAAAAAACACCCTCCCACCTAAAAAAAAGCCCAGGTCTAATGGATTCAGGGCAGAATTCTCTCAGACATTTAAAGAAGACCTAGAGCCACTACTACTAAAATTATTCAAGAGGATAAAAACAGAGGGAAAATTTCCAAATCCCTTCTATGAAGACAGCGTCAGTCTAATACCAAAACTAGGCAAAGATACAATCAAAAAAGGAAACTATAGACCCATTTCATTAATGAACATAGATGCAGCAATTCTCAACAAAATTCTTGCAAACTGCATACAGGCACACATCAAAAAGATCAACCATCAAGACCAAGTCAGATTCAGACCAGAGATGCAGGGTTGGTTCAACATATGTCAATCAATAAATGTCATAAAGCACATAAACTGACTGAAAGACAGAAACAAAAAAAAACAACAACAACAACAAAAAAAAAAAACGCATGATCATTTCAATTGATGTGGAAAAGGCCTTCGACAAAATTCAACATAGCTCCATGTTTAAAGTCCTAGAGGGAATTGGACTGGAGGGAGCATTCCTCAATATAATTAAATCCATATACAACAAACCAACAGTACTAGAAATTTAATAGGGATTGCAGTGAATCTTCAGATTGCTTTTGGTAGGATGGCCGATTTCACAAAATTATTCCAATTCATCAATAAGTTTGAGAGTCCTTTCCATATGCAGTTAAATTTTTTTCCTCAATACCTTGAAGCTTTATTATTAAGTCCTTTACTCCCTTGGTTAGATTTATCTCAAGATATTTAATGTTATAGGATTCATTGTGAATGGGTTTGTTTCCATAATTTATTTCTTTGATGTGTTGTTGTTTATGTACAGGAAGACTACTGATTATTACATCTTTATTTTTATAATACTAGTTTGGTGATTGGGTTGTATTTTTCAGGTCTAGCAGTTTTCTCATTGAGGTCTTAGGCTCTTTTTATAAAGAATTATATCAACTTGAATACAGATGCTTTAACTTCTTTCAAATTTGTATCCCCTTTATGTCTTCATTTGTCTAATTGTCCTAGATAAATTTATTGTTCTACATATGAGAATGTAGCTTCTTGTCTTTGAGTCTGTTATGTGATCATTTACATTTAATTATTTACATATTTTGAACCATCCGTGAATCTCTGGGATGAAATTGATTTGATCATAGTAGATAATATTTTAAACTATTCTTTTATTCAATTTGTAAGTATCTTATTGAATATTTGTGAACATCTTCATCAGAATACTTAGGCTATAACTTTTTATGTGGGATCTTTATCTGGTTTGGGTATTATTGACTTGATAGAAAGCAATTGAAAGAGTTCCTTCATTTTAGATTTTATGGAATATCTGCAGTATTATTAGCATCCATACTTGTTTTAAGGTTTGGCACAATTGTAAGCTGTAAACATCTGATCTTGGGCTCTTATTAGTTAAGAAAATTTTAATTACTCTACATCTCTGGTTGTTAAGGGGGCTTTTAAATTATTTATGTCATTGTGATTTAGTTTCATTTCTCTCTCATATATATATATATATATATATATATATATATTTCCATTAAAATAGAATATAAGTTTTCAAAGTATGTCTTTAAGTTTTTTAAAAAAATTCATACATGTTTTACCTGTCTAAGTTTATCAATTTTGATTTTATTTCTTTTTTTTAATAAATTTTAAAAATTTTATTTATTTCTGTATGTGTATGAATGTACTGTCTGCATGCAGGTCTGAAGACCCGTGTCGTGCAATGCCGCGGAGGTCAGAAGAGGGTGTCAGATTCCCCTGGAACTGGAGTTCTCCTGGAATTGGAGTTTCAGATGGTTCTCAGATGCCATGTGGGTGCTGGGGATAGAACCCAGGTCCTCTGTAAGAATGGTCGATGCTCTTAACCGCTAGGCCATCTCTCCAGCCCTTGATTTTATTTCTATTCATTAATTTGGCTAGCAATTGTTAATCTTGTTACTATTTTCAGAAAGAAAAAAAAAAACCAATAGTTTGATTTTTTGCAGTCTTTTTTTATTTCTATTTCAATAATATTAGCCTTGATTTTATTTTTCTCTTTCTCTCTACTTTTCTTTTTTTTTTGTGGGGGGGGTCTTTTCGCGACAGGGTCTCCCTGTAGCCCCAGCTGTCCTGGAACTCACTCTGTAGACCAGGCTGCCCTTGAACTCACAAAGATCTACCTGCCTCTGCCTCCCAAGTGCTAGGATTAAAAGCATGTGCCACCACGCCCGGCTCTACTTTTCTTAAATGTGGTTTGGTCTTTTAATTGTGTTCTAGTCCTGCATATTCCATTTTTCAATTACTTAGATATGACATTCTCTTTGCATGGTCCCCAAGTTTGTTGTTAAGATCAGAAATTATCTGTTTCCTTTCCTTTAGTATATTTTGAATTCTTTGCTCTTATCGTTTTCCCCTTTAATTTTATATTACTCTAAGATATGAATGTAGGCCTTCCACCCATACCACATTTACAGAATCTGAAAATAAGTGGTAGGTCAAATATAGATCCTGTTAAGAGATTTACATTATAACAACACAGTTGCTTTCAGATAAAAAGAGATATAACAATAATGTTGTTCAGCTTGCCTTTCAAATAGGGATTTGCTGATAGCATCTCCAAATAAGGGAAACCATTCCCCATGGGATTTGCTGCTAGCATCTCCAAATGAGGGAAATCATTCCCCATTTGTTTTTTCTGGGACTGTGTTAAATTCACTTAGACATAATGGCTTCGAGTTCATCCATTTCTGCAAATTCACGATGTCATCTTTCTTTTTTTTTTTTTTTTTTTTGAATTTTATTTATTTTTTATGTGTATGCATGCAGGTCTGTGCACCCAAGTCCTGCAATGCTGAGGAGGTCAGAAGAGGGTGTCGAATTCCCCTGGGACTGGAGTCAAAGATGGTTCTCAGCCACCATGTGGGCGCTGGGGATTGAACACGGGTCCTCTGCAAGAGCAGTTGTCACTCTTAACTGCTAGGCCATCTCTCCAGCCAGATGTCATCTTTCTTTACTGCTGCATAGAACTCCATTGTGTAGATGTACCAAATTTTTGTTATCCACTCATCTGCTGAGGGGCATTTGGGTTGGTTCCAGCCTTTTGCTATTGTGAAAAGAGCTGCAATAAACATAGATATGCATGTATCTTTGCAATTGGAGGAGTCTTGTGGTTATGTACCCTGGAGTGATATGACTGGGTCAGGTGGTAGGCTTATTTTGAGTCTTTTAAGGGTTCTTGACATGCTTTCCATAATGTTTGTACAGATTTACATTCCCACCATCAGTGGATGAGTGTTGCCCTTTCCCTACAACCTCTCCAGCATTTGGAGTCTTTTGTTTTCTTGAACTTAGCCTGTCTTATTGGAGTGAAATGATATCTGAGAGTGGATTTACTTTGCATTTCCTTAATTATTAATGATGTTGAACACTTTTTAAGATGTTTCACAGCCATCTTTACTTCCTCACTGGTGAAGTCTCTGTTCAGCTCTTTACTCCATCTTTTGAGTAGGTCATTTGTTTTCTTCTTTTTTTGTAGTCTATATATTCTGGAAGACAATATTCTGTCAGATGTATCACTGATGAAGATTTCCTCTCACTTCATGGGTTTTCTCTTCACTTCCTTGATTGTTCCTTTTGCTGTACAGAAACATTTGAGTTTGATGAGGTCCCATTTGTCAACTGTTGACCTTATTTCCTGTGCAGATGCTGTCTGGTTTAGAAAGTTTTTTCCTACGCCTATGTCTTGTGGGTTGCTGATAAATGTTTTCTTCTATCACCTTTAGGATTTTGGGTTTCATGTTGAGATATTTGATCCACTGGGAGTTGGTTATTGTACAGGGTGAGAGGTAGGGATTTAATTTTGTTGTTCTATAAATGCTGATCCAGTTTTCCCTGCACCATTTGCTGAAGATGCTATCCTTCCTCCATTGAGATTTTTTTCCCCTTTGTCAAATATGAGATGGCTGAAATTGAATGAGCTCAAGTTTGGATCTTCAGTTTTGTTCCATTGGTCGATGAGTCTCTTTTGTGCCAGCTGTCTTTATGACTACTGCCCTGTAATATAGACTGATGTCTGCTACAGCAATTCCCCCTGTATTGCACTTTTCACTCAGGGTTGCATTAGCTATTCGGGGTCTTCTGTTTTTCCATATGAATTTAAGTTTTTTTTTTCCACATCTGTGAAGAAACTCATGGGGATTTTGATTGGGATTGCATTAAAATCTGTATATCAATTTGTGTAAAATGGACATTTTTACTATATTAATTTTTCCAGTCCATGAGCATGGGATATCTTTCCATTTTTTGATGTCATTTTCAATCTCCTTCTTCAGGGATTTAACATTTTTGTTGTAGAGATCTTTGGTATCTTGGTTAAGTTTGTTCCCAGGTTGTTTCTTTGTTCATTTGTTTGTTTTGAGGCTATTGTGAGGGGAAGGTTTTTTAAATTCCTTCTCCACTTGTTTGTTGTTTGTGTAAAGAAATGCTACCAATTTTTCTAGGTTAATTTTGTCTTCCACCACTTTACTGAAATGCTTAATCATTTCTAGAAGTTTTCTGGTAGATGATATCATATTTTGGTAGATGATATAATTTTTCTGGTAGCTGATATCATACCTAAGGAATGCTAAAAACTCCAACAGAAAACATCTTTTCATTGAGTCCTGAATTTTTGACTTCAAGATTCATTGCAGCTTGTATTTTCTTCAGGAATTCTATCTCTTTATTGAATTCTAACTTCATACCTTAAATTATTTGAAATATTTTATTCACATGGTTGTGTTTTCATCATCTTTAGTCATTTTTCATATCTTCTTTGCATTCCTTGAACATATCAATATTTGATATTTTGAAATCTTTGTCTTATGCATTAAGATAATTTGCCATTCCTAGGAAATATTACAATGGGGTCACTGCTTCTGGGAGACATATACTATCTTGTTTCTTTTTCATGTTTGTGTTTTTTCAGTGATATCAAGGTTTCTGGATTTATGTCCATGGTGGTGGGTATTTTTTGTTTGTTTGTTCCCTTATGGGTAAGTGATCTTGTCTTTATTGAGTGAGTGCTTCTTATTTTGGTATTTCCTCAACTATTCGGCTTATGTCCCAGTTTAGTGGTGCTTGTTTTTCATTCTTAGGTCTATTGTTTATAGAGAGGTGGGTAGTGTGTAAGAAATGGTATTAGATCATCTAGGAATAGGTTCAAGTTTTGAATCTGAGACCTCAGGACTGACTCCTTAGAATCCTGGAGCATCAGTTTGAGTGCTCTGACTTCTAGATTAGCAGGTTTTCTGGAAGGTCTGGGGGAACCCACAAGTCTGGGGTATGAATGGATCTCAGTGACCAGAGCAGGTTGGAGAGCTGAGATGGCAGTGTCTGGGGAGTTCTTTGGATCATGAAATAACTGGGTGGGATTGAGGAATTCCCATGTGTTTGCAATGCATGGATCCCAGTGTTCAATCAGCTTTAATTCTATTTCAAAAACAAACAATTACCAATAACTGCTGTCATCTTTACTCAAACATTAGATGGCAAATTTCAATTATTACCTAAAATATTGGCAATTCAAAATGGTAACAAAAGATGATTTTTGTCTTCCTGTATTGAAACTATAACAAGGTTGACACACAAGGATTCGGTTCATTTTTAAAAGTTTATAAAAAGAAAATCATAATATCATAAAAAAGTAAGAGGCTCATAAAAAATAAGTAAGAGGCTCAGAAGTCATGATCACTGGTTGTTCTTGAAAGGGACCTGGGTTCAATTCTCAGCACCTATAAGGTGGCTAACAGTTGTTAATAACTAGAGTTTTAGGGGATCTGAAGCATTGTATGACACCAGTGCACCTACCTACATGCAGGCAGTACACTCACATACATGAAATTAAAAAAGAAAAAAAAATAAAAATATGTAAAAGAAAAAAGAATCTATTTTCCACGGAAAATAGTAGGGTTATTTTGATGTTATGTTAATACTGAAGAAAATATTTCAAATCATTTTAAAAGCTAACGTGATGAATATGAAAATTTCCTTCTCATGTCTCCCAGTAAAATCTACAACCATAAAAACAGAATAAAAATACTAATAGTAATCAGTCTGTTCCAAGATAGAAACGTGTTTTCCTGGCCAGTCAAATAGAACATCTCTGTTTTCTAACAATTACATTTTGCCAACCATGTGGAGAGAATAATCAGGGAGATGTTATTTCAGTTTTTCCATCTAATTTGGAAGTGGTGCTTGAGCAGTCTAAAAGGAAGAATTCAGATATTTACACACTGTTGAACTATTTTCTGAGGAATTCCAGACATTCCCCACCATCCACAGAATGATTTCATCTGAACTCAATTTGAATGTTAATCAATACGCAAATGAAATATTGAGTAGCCAAGATTTAAATAATTTTCTTGTTTGGATATTCTCGGTAAATTATTTAATCAATGACATTATAGTCTAGTAAATGTAAACATATCATCCAAAAATTACATATGTTTTAAATAAATAGTTGTTTATTGGTGGTAATCTAATTCAAGCTGTTTTCCCTAATCTAACTAACTAAAGATAACAGTGGTCATAATAAGAAGTGATGATCATTTTAAAAACAGAATGGTAGCGTTCTCTTTAGAGGACTTTGCTTTAAAATCAAGTAAATGGCTATAGGACTTATTTACTTCATATTGTAACTTACTTCATCCTCTTCGACTAGTGGTCCAGTTCCTATACCTTGTCACACCGTAATTTATTTTGATTTCACAACCCACATCTAGAACATAAATAAACAATGGTATTGGAAATACTTATAATTGTATTTTAGAGCTGTCTAAATATGAAAGAGTAGAATAATGTATATTCCAGGAAGTAACTCTATCACTAAAAACACTATGCTGGGTTAGAGAGATGGCTCAGCAGTTAAGAACACTGACTATTCCTGTAGAGGAGTCATATTCAGTTCATTCCCACATGGCAGCTAACAACTATCTAGATCTCCAGTGCCTGCTGATGCTCTCTCAGGTTTCTGTGGGTACTGTGTGCATGGGGTGCACTTATACACAGGCAGGCAAAACATTCATAAAATAAAAATAAATAAATATTTTTGAAGCTGAAGTATTCAGTCTCTTAAATAAAACACCATACCCAGGTATACTACTTCAAACAAGAACAATGCCAATAAGGGTATAGTCTCTTCAACTTTAGGCTCTATTTCACAATGTAGCAAGGCTTCTAAATTCCTCAGTAAGGTCTCTTTCTTCTTTGGTAGAAGTAGATTCTAGGCAAATGCAGTAAAGTAAAACATTAAATTCCCAAGTTAAAATATTTTCATACATTTGATGAATACTGTTAAACATTTTAAACCAAAAATAGAAGAGAATATAGTTTGGTGTCTGCATGAAGAAATATGGACCATTCTTTTCTCCAACATCATGAACAAGTACTACTTCAATCAATAGATGCTCTTGCTTGATATTTTACTTCTTTCATTTGAATTAAACAACATTTTTAAATAACGTAGCATCTTATATAATTCATAATCAAAGATAGGAAATATTAACATTGAAATTATATAATATATAGAGTTATCTGAGGTTCAGACTAGTATGGAGATATTAAAGAGAGCCCAGACATACATGGCATAATTCCCATACCAAATTCCACAGCCTTCCCATCAAATCTTCTGAGGTGTAATGAAGGCAAATGATACAAGGACCACACCTAAATTGTCATATTAATTTTACATTAAGGCATCATAGCTCTGCACAGAATTACTTGTATTTTGGAACATAGAGTATTTGGGAAAGCAGATGTGGCAATTCAAATTCAAACCCTGAGTATACAGCTGGTGTTTTTGAAGGGTAGTGAGGAATGGAGCAGGATAGGAATTAGAGGCTTAGACCCACCCTGAATGTAGGCAATACTTTCTGATGGCAGCCATTACACAAAGACTTGACAGAAAGTAGCTTTCTCTTTTTCCCTGTTTACCTTCTCTCTCACTGGATTATAGTAGAACCAACTTCTTTAGATTCCAACATAGACTGAAGAATAGCAGAGTTCTAACAATGCTTCAGATTGGGGCTATCCAGCCTCCTGAAGAAAGCAAGGAAGTAAACAGAACTCCTTCATAGTCTGTTCTACAGTTCCTCCCCTGAGCTCCTGCTCTGTCTACCCTTGTGATGAACTATAAGCTGAAGGGGAAAAAAACTTTTTCCTCCTCAAGATGTTTTTGGTCATGCTGTTTAACACATAAATAGAAAGGTAACTATGACATATGGGATAATCATATAATTAATTAGGCCCTGCTGTCCTTTTGGAATTGACAAACATTTCAGTCCATGTGTAATACTCACTTTTGGTCCTTTTTTCTTTTTGAGACAGGGTCTCCTTATAGCCCTAGCTGGCCTGGAACTTACTTTGTAGACCAGGCTGGCCTT
Source organism: Rhizomys pruinosus (assembly GCA_009823505.1). NCBI lineage: Eukaryota > Metazoa > Chordata > Mammalia > Rodentia > Spalacidae > Rhizomys > Rhizomys pruinosus. Next base: position 2,049,912 of record VZQC01008131.1, read on the forward strand.
GAACTCACAGAGATCCATCTGCCTCTGCTTCCTGAATGCTAGGATTAAAGGCATGTGCCACCATGCCCGGCTTAAAGATGGTTCTTAGCTGCCATGTTAGTGCTGGGAATCGAACCCAGGTCCTATGCAAGAGCAGTCGATGCTCTTAACTGCAGAGTCATCTCTCTAGCCCCACTTTTGTTCTTTCTTAATCCAGCTTCTTTCTGCTTCTTCGAGGTAGGTCATAGCTTTCTTCCAAAAAAAAATTATCCTGAATCGAAAATTCTGCCTAATTATGAATTCTGGGGAAATCAGTCAAATTTGATGTTAGGAGTTGATTCTTAAGATAAAATGGTATTTTTGTCACCTGCCATTAAGTATGCAGAATACAGCTATACTGAAATAATGCAATCATACCCAGGTTAAGCTTTATATAGTAAGTTAATATTATGTAATGGTTGACTACTAGTAAGGTGAAGATCAAAGATGATAAAAAACTTCTAATTGATTGAAATGGAATTATATCACTGAGAGTAGAAAGACAGGTGTTTGTAGATTTCACTTTTTGAATAAGATTCCTATACATACGGATATACAAACAAACATGTATAGGCATGTGCAAATACATATGTTTACATATGTATATATGTCTGTATGTTTATATCTCCCAGGGTCCATTACAATCTATTTTTGTCTACCAGGCAATAAAAATTAGTTAAAATGTAGTAATACTCTGTTGGTACCAGAGGAGAAGAGAGTAAATGGAACTCAAAGAAGTTGCTTGATGCAAACCATATCTTAACTTTAGTGGAGACAAAATTGACACAATTCTAATAGTACCTGAAAATTGGACCACAGCACCAATTTTGTGTAAATTTGTAATAGGTTATATGCATTCTGTTCAAATTCAGAATTTAACAGATAGAAAGAATTCCATGGTAAGATTACTAAAGTGACTGGTAAATATGAAAAATTAGTTTTTCTAAATGAGGCTATAATGGTCCAACCTGACCTAATAGATATAAGATGGGATTAAAGGATTGATAGAAAATGTCATACAAGACCAAAGTCAAAGGATACATGAACTCATATAAGACACAAGCTTTAAAGACAGCATTGTGTGTAAAAATTTCTGTAAAAAATTCTTTCTATGGGTCAATATTGATAATAATAGAGACTGTTATTAAGGCAGGATGAGTAGTTATAAAAATAATGAGAACTCATCAAACAAGAGGTACAGGGTAGCAATAGATTACTCTCAGGGGCTATTATATGAAAGAGAAGTTGTAATAGTATTAATGAATATTGGCCCATTGGTATTTATGCAGATGACTGATAGACCAAAAAAATCCATATTGGTACTTTAAATGAGTAGCCAACAAGCAACAAACAATATAAATATATTACTATTACTCCTAAGGATTAATCATAGTTTTCTTGTTACAAATGTGAAATTATTTTCCTCTACACCTAGTTTGGGGGCTTAGAATCTATTAAACTCATTGAACTGTAAATCCCCAGAAGGAAAGACCCATAACACTCTGATGTGTGATCAGAGTAAACTATCTCTAGTCCTCCAAGGCCATTTACAACCGAGATTCCACATAACTATACACTTGAGAAAGGATATATCCACACAGTTAGGTGACTGCTAACTACAGACTGCATTTTGAAATGCATACTCAAGAGCAAGGAAGGTCACATTATGCTTTCTCTGTTGAATCAGAAGCACCTAGGAGTTAGCCAAGAGTGGGATCCTGGTTAAACTCATAGTTCCACATGTCCACTGGGCCAATCAATCACTAGCATGTTTAGAGCATTTACAATAAAATGGACATATTTACATTTGTATGGTCTTCATAGGAATATGACTTATGGGGAAATTATTAGAGTATACTAGGACCACTTGAAATCTATAAAATTCTTATACACTCAAATAATCCTGTTGACTATTGAGAAGCAATAAATATATCAGTATCACATGAAGAAGGTAAAGTTCTGAGAAATCTATGAGACCATAAAAGAGTTCCAACATGGAGGGAAAGTTTTATAAAGATAGCACCATACTTTAAGCCATATCAATTGAAGTAAAAAAAATACTAATATTTGTGTTACCTCATAATTCATGGATATGCTAGCTAAGGATTTGAAGGATAACTGGACTATTTCTAAATAATTATAGTTATTGATAGCTACAGAGATTATTATCACCAATGAAACACCATATAGAAATATAACTGGAAGTTTCTTTTTTATAATTTTATTTATTATTTAAATTTTATTTTATGTGAATGACAGTATTGCCTGCAGGTAGGTCAGAATGCTTATGCAGGCCAGAAGAGGGTGTCAGATCCCCTAGAACTAGAGTTATTATGGATGGTTTTTAACTACCATGTGGGTGCTAGCATTCACATCCAGGATCCTCTTCCTGAGCTGCTAATTGCTGACCCATCTCCCCAGCCCCAGAACTGGAAGTTTCTATTTTTGGCTGTGGCTTGTGTAATTTGGATTTCACCATCCATGAGAATAAAATATCAGTTAGAAAGCTACAATCGGCAATGATACTTCTGATTGCTAGACAAATGTTGTTAGAAAAAGTATTATGTGCCAGGTACTAACACTGAAGATGAAAATGCTTTTTGTTCTTGCTTCAACTAGAATCTAGTGCAAGGAAATTAAATGATAATCACAAATTATTACAATGGTAATGAGAGTAAAAGAATTATTAAAAAACAATCACTGGTCCACATGAGTGGAATTTAGATTATTGAAAAAGTAAATTACTAGAATGTGAAACGATGATGGTATAGGAGATAATGGTCTATAAAGTGCTTGCTTTGCAAGCATAAGGATGTGAATTCAGTCTCTAAAATTCATGAGAAAAAGCCGTGCATGATGGTACATGCCAGCAATCCCAGAACTGAGTTGGTCGAGACAAACACATTCCTGTGACTCACTGGCCAGCCAGTCTAGCTGACTTAGGAAGCTTCAGGCAAACAAAAGATATTTTCTAAGAAAACAAGATGGGCAAGCTATAAGGAATGATATTTGGGGGTGTCCTCAGGCTTCCCACACACACATAAACCCATAGGCACCCCCACATATTTGTTCACTTACACATACACAAATGAATGCATGTGTACACACCCTGTATACAAATATATAAACATATCATTTAATATGTATGTATATGAAAAGGAAAAGAGCAACTGAAGAGCAGAGTCAGGAAAGAGGTAACCTAGGTATTGTCAAATTGCAATGGTAATGACGATAACTAACAAGAAGCCTCTCCTTTCACAAGGAGGTAATGTTTTAACATCTGCCTTCTCATTGCTGCTGCCACAAAGCAGAGCTTATTTCAAGAGAACTTCCACTTCAAATCATTAGGCAACCTTAGCCACACAAACTCAATTTTTGTTGCATAAATCACAGGAAATATCTTTTGTAATATCGGTTTTCTCTACAGCATTGCAACTTATGGCAGGATTTTCTAGAACTTTCTACAATAAAATCTGATGTTTTTATTTTCAGTATCTGATGATCCACATGAAGGCTCACTTTTTTATGCAAGTGAAACTGTCAACCCCATCATGTGTGAGAGTTGCACAAATTAACTTCTCAAAAGTGAGCGATGTGCCAAAGTGCAAAAAACTGTAACTAAAGCAAATTTGTTTAAATTGGACATTTGAATATAATGGTGTGACACACATAGAAAAGAGCAGCATAGAACTAAAGAAATGGGCAACAAGCACCAACATTAGCCAAATAACTATTAGTAACTGATTAATGCTGGATGAATGAGCATTGCACTTCTTTAAGGGAGAGACTTTAGATAGGGTGTATAGACCCCAGTGAATGAACTTATACTGAGGGAAGTGTGGGTACACTAACTTGACCTGATAACATATATGACAGAATGCATGACATCTGGTTGGATGCTATGGAGGATCTAGATGGGGAAGGAGGCATATAAAGATTAATGTTTTTATGAAATGCATAAACTTTCAATAAAATATATATTAAAAGTCCTGTAATGTTATCTATAGTGTAAAGCATGATTTTGCATGAATACTCATGGAGAAGCCACATATAACCTTGTTTTGACAAACTTGGTTATTTTTCTATTATTTAGAGGAATAATATTGCTTTATGCATGATATCAGAAATTTTTCCTCATTTTAGTTTCCCCTGTGGACAAAAAATTAGGATAATCTGAGCAAAACAATGCAAAAATATTGTTTATTTCAAATACAATAATTTTACTATTTTGTCACTAAAGCAAACAAGAATATTTTAGCTGTAAATTATAAGAAATTTGAGGAAATCTTTCAAATATCAAAATAAGGCTTTTATAATCTACAGCATGCCATATCAGCTTCTAGCAACTCAAAATTTTACCTGATTGGTAAAATCTCTTCCATCTTACTCGAAATTGCTGAAATGAATGGGTTTTCCACTCTTAAGGAAAGTCAAAAAGCTCATGAATACTAAAAGAAAAAGCTTGGAATTGTGGATTGACATTCTTGATATTAGCAACTCATTTATATTACATTGTCTGGAAATGCAATTATCTTGCTAACATATATAGTCTAAGTGTTCTGTCAGAACTAGCCCTATAAAATGTCCACTGGCAATCTGAGTCTATTTATTTTCTATCCAGCCCAATTTGTTATTCTTTCCCACCATCAATTGATTCAAACCTCTCTGGCCAATTGTAGTAAACTGTTCTCTGTCTTTGTACAATGTTACAAGCTACTCACATTTCCATTATCTCTCCTTTAAAACTGCTCCTTGTTTTTGTATCCTGCTTTTATGTTATATCAGCCTCTATTTCTCTTCTTCATTTTTGTGTTTAAGCTTTATGATCACTTTAGTGCTCAAACTGAATTATTCCTTCAATTTAAGAGAGTTGTTTATTTCAGTTTCATGGCAATGATATGGAGAAATACTGAGAAATCACTTCTTTATAGGCTTTAGAATATACATTTCCCATATTGCATTAGTCTCATAATAATCAAATTCTTAGAAATAGTTTATAATTTTTGCTTCATATGTCTGAATGCATTATTTCCCTATGTATAAGTGCACCCATGTCATGGAATGCCCACAAATGTGAGAAGAACACATTTATCCCCTAGAGCTGCAGTTATGGACAGTTGTAAAGCACCATGTGGGTGCTGGGAATCAAGCCTAGGTCTTCTGCAAGAGCAGCCATTGTTCATACACACTGCACTGTCTCTCCAGTGAAAGTAATGTTAACATATGCTTTTAAAATTCAATTTAAAAGATTATCTCTTTGCAAACAACCTGGAAGTATACATGTTCTCTTTTTAATTTTTTATAGAAGACTGATTTTCTTCAAAATAAAATATTTGGAAAGGATGTAAATAACAGTGAGCTGGTTGGTTATGATGCCAACTTGTCACAAATTAGAGTCACTTGTTTAGGAACTGACAGAGGAATTAAAGTTTGCCTTTACTGATGTGAGAAGATCCACCCCAAGTGTGGGAAGCATCTAGTGGTGGCAGCCTCCGTAAAGTAAGGCATAGCAGAAGAAAAATCATTCACTTTTTACTTGATCTTGACCCCAAGTTCATTTACGTTGCCGCTGCTGCTGCTGCTACTGCTGCTGCTGCTGCTGCTGCCGCCATTGCTACCACTGCCAATTTTTTGCTGATATCAGAACCAGTGTTTCTAAGCTTGTGTTCAGCTTCTTGGGCTAAGATAGTATTTGTTTGTCTGTCTTTTCAGAATGAGAAAGCACTATGCAACTTCTCCAACTGCTGAGGCACCTAGTCTCAAGAACCAAGTAACAACTCTGTTCCCAGGCTCTCCTGTTGAAACAAATGTTATTAGTGTTTCAGTGTATGCTGACTTAATATCTATATGTGTGTGTGTGTGTGTANTATATATATATATATATATTACATCCTATCTGCTGTTCCTCTAAAGAGTTCTGACTATTACAAACAAGTAGCAATAAAAATTAGTTGAATTGAATTTTTCTGTTACCAAATTTTTTTTCTGGTCTTTTTGAGGCAGGGTCTCCCTGTAGCTCTGGCTGTCCTGGAGCTCACTATGTAGACCAGGCTGGCCTTGAACTCACAAAGATCAGCCTGCCTCTGCCTCCCACGTGCTAGGATTAAAGGCGTGCACCACCACACCCAGCTTATTTTTTATTTTATTTTATTTTCATATTTTTAAAATAATATATGGAAACCACAAATTCTAATAATGTTAAACTCATAATTCATATTGTGTCCGTGAGAAATGTGCGAAGACATTTTCTAAAATTCCAATAAAGATAAGCTAAAGTTATGAAATCTACCAAAGTTTCAAAGAAATTCAATTTTGAAAGCATTTTTAAAACCAATTTTTGTAACTTTCGAACTTCACAGCTCTTTTCCTCTTCATTCAAAGCAGAGTACTGTCAAAGTTGAAGAAATAGTACCTTAAGTAGCAAAGCACATCCATGCTTCATGTGTCATATATCACATCCAATGTCATACTGCACAGTTCCCAGCAGCAGAAATAGGTTTTAGTAGGTGGTGAAAATCTCATCCAAGGTTTCTAGAGCCCCATACAAATTTAGGCATTGGCAGTTCTGATATTTTTCGGCAAAAACAAAGAATATATATGAAAGTCAAATGTGAAAGCCTTATTAAATATTGATTAGGTATCCACTAACTATTTTACCCAATGGAAGCAATCATACCTTTCTTTTCTCCATTACCAGTAGTAGGTTTTTATACCATACATTGGAATTTATGATTTGTTGTGTACTTTAACTTTCATACATAAACCTCATTTATACTCATTGAAGAAGGGTGCTACATTGATCTATTTTATTATTTTATTACTGTTCCCAGTGTAAATATTATAGACCAGTATTTTTTCCCTAATTTATCTTTCATGTTTCATTTACATAATGAGCTCAGTAAATTGAGATTTTATTTTTGCCTTAAAAATATTGCAAGCCAGTTGAAAAACAAAGTACTTTGAATTCTTTTAATCCAAAACTCTTATGATTGTGAAATGAAGAACATAAAACAAAGCTAAAGATTAATAGGTAAAGAAGTCAGTTATTAAGTGGACCCTGTTTTAGAACAATTAGCTTATAATTTTGTGCTTTCATACTGCAAGTGCTTGGTGAAATTAAGGGTAGCAAGCTAAAAGTTCTTTACAAAATGATTCACATTGTGTCAATGATTAAGGAAAATAGAAAATAGTGTCTATGAAATTGATTTCTGAATGTGAATTGCTGAACTTTCAAATTATTAATGTAAATATAAACATTTCCAAAATATATAACTACAAGTGGACCAAATAATGGGATTTCCTAGTAGGTTAAGATCACCAAATCACAATTTTTATGAGCTCCAATATAATACAAATAAATACATCCCACAGAACAGTGTTAAAATCCTGTACTTATAACATTTTTTAAAGAAAATTTGCATCTAACAAATGTGATTATATGTTATCATTCAGAGCTTTAGTTTTAGAGTGTAAAATATTCTCATACCAGCTTGGAATTCAGAGTCAGATAAGTGAGGAGAGGAAGAAAAACATTTCTTTGAACTCAAAGAAACACCATCCAAAAAAAGATGAAATCTGTCTCCTTCTTTAAAACCTGAGCAACAACAGTGTTTAAGGCTCACCTCCTGTCATCACTGGAAAAAAGATTATTGTGTGTATGCAATTAAAAAACAAGTGTTCGGGGCTGGAGAGATGGCCTAGCAGTTAAGAGCGCTGACTGCTCTTGCAGAGGGCCCGGGTTCGATCCCCAGCACCTACATGGCGGCTGAGAACCGTCTTTGACTCCAGTTCCAGGGGAATCTGATGCCCTCTTCTGACCTCCATGGCATTGCACAAAATGGGTGCACAAACCTATATGCAGACAGTACATTCATACACACAAAAAATAAATAAAATAAAATAAAACTTTAAAAAATAAATAAAAAAAACAAGTGTTCAAGGACTGATGTGGTGGCACATACCTTTAACCCAGTACTCATGAAGGAGAGGCACACTGATAACTGTGGGACTAAGGCTAGCCTGGTCTACATAGTGAATTCCAGGCCAGCTGGGGTTCAGGGAGACCCTGCCTTGAAATACACACACACACACACACACACACACACACACACACACACACACACACACACTGCAAAACAAAATTAACACAAAAAAGAGTATTTAAGAAAGAACTGAATAAGACTCTTAATTTGGAGCATATCACACTTTCTTATTTACTCCATTTTCCATATTGAAAGTATTTTGCTAGTTGGTTTAATGGGAGTCTAATAATAATTTTCCGAAGATTATAAATACCAGTTTCAATAAATTCTGTTAGGGACATAACAACACTGGCTACTATAAAGGACTTTTTAACATAAAATGGCATAATTTGTATCTACTTTTATGGTTGATGCTATAAAAAGAGACATTTCTCTTTTTTTCTTACATAAACATTATCAACATACAAACTTGTAACTCTCCTGTTACATATAGTCAATCATGTAAATTCAAGACAGCCTATTTTATGAACATTGGATTTATTGCTAAATGTAGATTGATATTTTAAATGCAATTATTGTTTAGATTGATCACTGTAACAGATGAGTGAAATTGTGACATTTACATACCTGCTTGTTACTGATTGGAACACTCTTCTTCCGAATGTGCACAGTTGTCTCTGTGTAGCATGCTAGCTCTGGAAGCATGGGGACCCGAGCGGAGAACCCCAGAAGATTTGTAAATAGGCTGGTAATCCCAGCACTGGGGACTGGAAGTGTGGAGACAATGATGACTAGCCTTTGCTAATGTCAAACCTAGCTAAACAACAGTGAGCTCCAGGTTCAATGAGAGACAATATCTCATTGGAAAAAGGCAGAAAAATATAGATGATGGAAGCTGAATATCTATCCTTGTTTCTTTTAAGTGCACAAGTGTGTGCATTCCATATCCAATGCAAAGCATAAATACAAACATTAAAAAAGAAAACAGGTATGAAAACTCCAATATGTGTCTATGAAATAATTATGATTTAACATGTCATATGTTAATAATGAACTGAATAAATTAAACTATTCTCTTAAGATATGTAACTATGGCATTGCAATTTATCTTTGGGTGGATTTAGAAAGAGGAAAACTTGACTTGGACACTGTGATTCTCAGTCTTTAATGGGATTGCTAAAATGACTAAAACTTTAAAGTGCATGATAATCTTTCACTTTGTTTTTAAATGCACATGTATTATACACAGGTAAGCATGTAACAAGTAATTTGATATTTCCAAGAATGTTTAATTAAGCTTAAGCTTTCTTAATATGCCTCAGTGACAAAATAAGACCAAATTAAAATTTCAATGATTAGGAAAAGAAATTGGGCTAAAGAAATTTATTGCATTTCATTTAAAGCAGTTATTTCTGTTTTTGTCGCCTTCTTTAATGACAAAATCATTCAATGTTTTCCTGATGAAAAATGAAATATTTGTGCCCCAGTGGAATAATATTAATCTATTTCTAGAAGGGAAGAAATAAGGGGTGTCAAAATATTCCAGAACAAAAAAAGTATATTTGAAGAAACAGGATAAAAAAAATCAATAGAGTCAGTCATTGAGTGATACAGAAATATGAGTGTCAAATGTTAAACAGAAGAAAATATGGATTCTGATAAACTAAGGGAAATTTACCAAATATGTTTGTCTTATTTTTATGAAATCTCTACTAAAGAAATCTCAGACAAAATAACAAAATGATTTGAAAATTTTCAGCACACCCTACCTATATCACTGACAGTAATATTACAACTCCTGTTGGAAAATTATTTTAGAAACCTCACAAACCAAACAAATAAGAAGCAAATGAACACACAAGTTCACAGACACCAATAGGTATACCAAAGATCAAAACAGAAATTATACAAAATTGCCAAAGCCTTTATGGCATGGGAACTTCTGCCTTTTGCTTGAAGGTCAGAACCCGTCCATTAAAAAGGGGAAAAAAAGTACCCATTTGAGATTTCTCAGTACAAGCCCTTTGTGAAAAATAAAATCAGCTAAAATGAGAAAAGAATTGTGATGAGCAAGAAATAACCATAGCTAAATCTCAAACTCTGCCCTTTGACATATTCAGATGGCCCTATGCTCAAGAAATCTCTGTTTCTGAGCAGGTTTCATCATTCTGGTTTTGAAGCAGCTTGCACATTGATCATACTGGGAGTTAATTCTGGCAGAAATCCATTTGATTTCACTTTTTTGCCTTGGTAAATTCTCTTTGTCTCTTGGTGCTCAGAATGACTGTGAATAATTCTGATTATTGACTACCACTGTAGTTGGAGCAGGAGCTGCTAGAGTGGGCTAAGCAGACCTCTTTAGGATTGGATGTTGAATTGCGTTCAGCAAAGTTTTGGACAGTTGAGAATATATTTCCTGCCACATCTCACTGCTCACCTAATTTCTCTTCTCTGGCTGCCACTGCTGATCGCTTCTCATGCCAACAAGCCTCAGAATTGCTCAGCCTGAATGGACAAATCACCAAATATTGGATAGAATGGAGAGTGGACAAGCACTGTAATTCCAGTTTTGACTGCAGTTGGCCAGGGCTCTAAAAGAAAGACAGAATCAACCACAGTTCGAACAAGGCATGGAAGGCTATTTTTCACTTTGTACAACTATGGGGACTATGAATCACTATTGAAGTCAGATTGAGAAGATACAAAAGCTAAGGGCCAGGCTGCATACCCACAGGTGTAACTGGACTGACCCTTTGCTGAAACCTATGATTATCAACTATTCTTACTTATTTTTCTTTAATATAAGACTTTCCTCAATGTGAAACGAAAAACTCTTTGGCTTGCCCAATGTCTCTGTCAGGAGGGTGTTTGATATGCAAACATAAGGACCTTGGTTGACATTTCCAGGATCCATGTAGTAAGACCTATTGGGCAGTGAATACTGTTATATCTACCCTGGGGAGACAGAGGCAGGAAGATCTATGGGAATGGGTTTTGTAGGTTGTGGCCATTGACTGAAACACCTGATGTCAACCTCTGGGCTCTGAACATGTGTGCACTTGTATGTGCACATACATGCACATACACAGATATATCACACATGAATTATTAGTTTTCTGAATACATACTAAAATTGGACTGTACGCCAGAATTGGCTAGTGATATTCTGTTTGGGATCTCTGAGCTGAAAACTCAAGAGTCCTGGCCAGGACATGTTTCACAAACACCTACAAACAGAACAAGGCTTCCTAAGACACTCTATCCATTTGAAGTTCAAGTGAGCCTATTGAGACTGGGAAACTGTCTCTGGAATAAATACTAGACTTTCTAGAAATCTAAAATTTTCCTTCAAAGTAAAACTACTCTATCAGGAATCTCATCTTTATTTTATGTGAGTTTGTGTTTTTCCAAATATACTTTAAGTACAGAAAGAATTAGTTTGACCATGTGTTTTTTTTTTTTTTGTTTTTTTTTTTTTGACACTTTGTGTATTTCATACAACATTTTCCAATTCAGTTCAGGCATATACCCCCTTCCCTTCCCCCCACCCCACCCTTACCCATCCCAGATCATGCATTCTGCCGTAAGATTTCTGCATCTTTCTCTGCTTTTTTGTTTTGTTTTTTCCTTTTTTTTTAACAATAAGTGATAATTTGTGAGTACAAGCATCCTTTATGTAAAACCAATTTGCAAGCAGTTGTGCCCAAACACACACAGCTCATGGGTCCCACCATTCACCGGGGGGGGGGGCTTGTATGTTCAATCAAGTTGATCAAATGAGTGTCCAGTCTATATTGTTGTAGTTTCACCATTAACCCCAATCAAAGCCCTTACATTCTACCACACCCCCTCTTCCGCAGATTTTTCCCTAGGCTTAGAAAAGGGGCACAGGTGGATGAGAAGTAAAACACTCTACTTTCTCTGGAGCTGATGTCTTGGTCTCTAGTCAGTTCTGGCTGTTTTCTTTCATGGGCTGCCAGCTTGTCCAGGCATAACCTTTCGATCCTACTGATGAAGCACATGCAATTAGATATTTAGGTATTAAACAGTATAATATATAGCCTTTCGATCCTACTAATGAAGCACACACAATTAGATATATAGGTATTTAAACAGTACTAATTTTTATGGTAGGTTTCTTTGGTATAGACACAGATGTTTGGATGGTATGTTAATTCATGATTTACATTTTCTTCTGTTAAGTATGGCAGGGTCTTCGTGTGGTTTATAACATCTCCTAACCATTAGGGGATGTAAGCTTGTGGCATCAGCCATGGGTTATTCCTCCAAGGAGAGAGCTAATAGCCAATTAGTTTTGGGATATACAGACGTATGGCTGCCACTGCTGCACAGTATTTCCAGGCAGTTGAGGTGTAGCTGGTGCTGACGGAGGAGTCTTGCGTGACTCAAGGAGACCTATGTTTGCTTTATTCGTTTAGTGGTCTTTGGTAACACTCTCTGGCATCCCAGAGACCATCTGTATACTTGCAAGTGTGGTCTCCATACATCTTTCCCATGTTTATATCAGGTCTTCAACAGCAGGGCCTTATCACCTCTCTTCCTGCAGATATCCCAGTTTGGAGGCAAGGAGCCTTTACCATTTGTGGGGGCTTGGATCCCCTGGCCAACATCTCCTTGGTAGAATAATCCATTGTTGATGTCAGAGCTCCTGTAGTAACATATTTTGTTTAAGTGCATAGCTTAAGGAGACTTTAGCATTATATTTGGTTCTGAATGAAGAATAATCCTTTTCACAGTTTCTATGTCCATTTGTCAATTTGATCATGTGTTCTTAAAACACAAAAAAGTGCTATGGACTTACCTAAATGCGAAAACATACACCATATCCTCAAAATAACATTGTCATTAAATAGCAAACCTCTCTTTTTACTTGAAATTGCAGTGTACTTTTTGATTCTATGGATATACTTAAATATCTTTTCATAATCTAAAGAGATTTTATGTTTTGTTCTATGAGTTCAAGATGTATAAGTTGATCCTTTACTGCTAGAAATGTAAACTTCATATATTGAATATGGCATAATTTTAATGTATTTCTTATATTTGGTGTAAAACTGTTTTGGAAAACACTCATTTGTGTTACTTTATCTTATTTTCTTTGACTTTAGAGATTTATTTTGTTGTTATTTATGTGTATGTATGTGTGCATGTATTATTGTGTGTAAATGTAAATATGCATAGTTGCCCACAGGGGCCAGAAGAGAACAGATCCTTTGGAGCTGGAGTTGTAGTTAGTTGTAAGTAGACCATGGTGGATGCTGGATTTAAACATAGGTCCTCATGTTTGAGCAGGACGTACTCCAGAGCCTTCTCCTTATCTCCTCTTTCTTGCTCTTTAATATTTAGAGATATTTTTTTACTCATGTTCCACTTTGAACAGCCGTATTTAGCTACTGAAGAAAATATATGTGACAAAAGAAAAAAATCACATCAAGTTATTTACTATCAGGCTGGATTATTCCATGTGATTCTGCTATTATATACATTCTATATGCAAAAATACTTTTTTGCTACTTATCTAGAATTCTGTTTTATATGAAACTTCTCAGAAAATAAGCTTGATACATGAATTTCTGAATAGCCCCATAAGATGGGAAGAACACTATAAATATGTGGAGAGTCTCAAGACTCATGTAAAACAGCAAAATGAAACGTACCAATATGTGCAATACTGTTTTCCAGGGGAGCTAACAAATCAGATCTGTTTCCTTGTACAAAACATCTTTTTAGAGTTTAGAATAAGAATGGAGGGAATACAGTCATGTGTACTTGAAATAAGCAATATTTGTTTTATTTGACAAAATTCCAGTAGACATGGCATGGTCGTTGCAAACATCACCTCACAACAGCTGTGGTTACCTGCAAAGTAAATGCAGAAGATCAAGCCAGTTAACATGCTAGCATGGATGGAGGAGATATCACCAGGGCCCCATTCCTATTGGAGGGGTTTTCCAAAGTTGATGGTCACTGAGGAAGAGAGAAACATTCTTCTTTTGGAGTTTGGCTGATGGTAGGTTTGCCCACACCACAATGGATATCTACACACAAATGCGTATGTAGGCAGTACCAATTATATTCTGGGGATCATGAAAAACAACACAAAATAAAATGACTGTATGAAACTGAGGAGATGAGTTGGGTGGCAAAGGGGCAGTTGGAAAGAGGTAATGATAGTTGGACATAATCAATATAGGTTGAATAAATGTATGGAATTTTCAAATATATGTATAATAGAGTCCACACTTTATATATGAACAATTAAAAGGATGCAGATATGAGTAAGGTATAATACTGAGCTTGAAATTTGAAGTTATTATGAGAGAAGCATGTAGTCTATCATTACATTGTATACAGGGTATGCTAGCTAATAGACATAATTTTAATATATATTTTTATTTAATTTTGTGCATTTCATACAATAAATCTTAATCATCTTTATACACATTACATCATTTACACCCTCATCCACCCATACTATATTTCACACATTCTGTCATACGTGTTAAAGCCTATTGAATTGTTTCTGTATCTATATGTGCCTCAGTATAAGTTCACCTACTGGAGCCTAATTTAGACTATTTACACTGACATTACTAATAATTTAAAGATGCCAGAAGCAGAGTTACCAGCCAAACAGGGGACATAATTTCATGTAGCATCTTGTGCAACTGAACAGCCTGAACTTCGATGAATCCTGTCTTGGTATTTGTTATAGCACAACCAGTCATGAAGTCAAATCCTTGGATCCATGAACAAGCCATATTGTTTATCTTTTTATTTTGACTATTCTAGGACTATCATATCTGATTTGATATGATAAAACTTTCTCCATTTTCTAAAAAAATGAGATAAAAATCATGTTCAGTCATTTTCATATGCGCTAAGTGTAATACTTCTGATACACTACATGCTGTGGTCAACTGTCATTTCTATTGTAATATTTTTATAATCAAAACATACATATTTCGGAAGATGTATTTATTACATCCTCTTATTGTGTGACTTTCATTTTTTTTCTTACTGAGTTGTTTGTAACACAAAGACATCTTGTTGGGTTGGCTTTTGGTTGTTTTTAAATTTTTTATTTAATTTTTGTGTATTTCATATATAACATCTCAATAAGTTTTAATCGCCTTTATGTGAACTCCTCTATTAGTACCCTCCCTCAACTACCCAGTGGAATTCACTCATTCTGTCAATTATGTCAATGCCTATTAATTTTCGCAAAATTAATCTTCACCAAACTTTCCATCAAGGAAGTTTATCCACTGAGCTCTAGTCAGCCTGTCCAGAGTCCCTTCTTTTGAAAGACCATCTTTTCATCCCCCAACAGTAATCAACAGCTGATATTTCTTCTTAAGATTGGAGTCTGATGAGCATTCCCCAGTTCCCTTCTGGGTTTTTGTCTGTTTGTGCTGTTTGCATGGATCTTGCACATGCTGAGACCAATGGTGTAGGTTCATATGAGCAGGGTGCCAGGAGCTTGGAGGATTCTATTTCCATATGGTCATGCATCTCCTCTCTGTCTGTTACTATCTTTCTATCCAACTCTTTCTCAAAAATCCCTGAGCCCTGGGTGACTGGAGCTTAATGGAGGAGAACTGTCCATGGATCCACACTCTGCAGACTTCTACTCTCAAATGTTTGGCAGTTTGTTACCTTTTAAGTTCATACCCTCTGTTGCGTAAGGGAACTTCCATAATGAGAGTAAAAAGATTCATTAGTGTCCTATTGGCCCTCTCTTTTATCCTGCATGAGCCTTAGGTAGATGTGCCAGTTATGATTGGGAAATGCAAAGGAAATGTCTGTGTGAGATCAGTTGTGATACTCTGTAATAGTCTTCATCTGGTGCAAAAGAAGCTTCTTTGATGAGTGACGTCTGTGATATTTGTCTGTAAATATAAGAATACATATTTGCACTTAGTAGGAAGTGATATTAGCTTAGAGATGTGACAACCTAGGGCATTTCTCTAAGAACTGTGACCCCTCCAGTCATGTGTATTTGGCAATGTTTGTAGTATCACACACTAGTTTTCTCCCATTTAGTGTGTTTTAAGACCCATGCCATTGATTGCCCCAAAGAAAAATGCACCACTACTTTACCAATATCATATGTTTTGGAGGACATTGATGTAGATAAGTGGTCTTAAATCTGGTATTGTACCATCAATTGCTATTCTCCCTGTAGAAGCTTGCAGGGTGCTCTCCAAAGCTATAAAAGCTGCCCTTGCTGGGAGGTAGATTCCAGGTCAGTTCCAGCTTGATTGCTCCAATGTATGTTCTGTCTTCAGCAATAGGGTCTTTTTTATATATAC
The DNA here is from genome assembly GCA_009823505.1 of Rhizomys pruinosus. Lineage (NCBI taxonomy): Eukaryota > Metazoa > Chordata > Mammalia > Rodentia > Spalacidae > Rhizomys > Rhizomys pruinosus. The sequence continues at coordinate 2,066,248 of VZQC01008131.1, forward strand.
TTTTATTGATGTTTTATGTATTTCATACATCATTTTCAGTTCCATTTAAACATATTACCCTTTCCTTTACCCCCACCCCAACCCAGATTATGTATTCTGCAATACATGCCCTGCATCTTTCTCTCAGTCTTTTTTTTTTTCCCCACTGGTTCAGTCAGTTCTTTGATGCAGCCTTTTCTGTTGTTGTCAGCAATAGGGTCTTACTTTCCATTTTCATCACTATATCCCACCCCATGGGTGTGGCCATGGAGGTCCCATTGGTTTAGAATGCCACCTGTCTAACTACATTTTCCACAGAGTCTCCCAGATCTTGAAAGTGACGATAGTGATGAAAATGTTTAGGATTTGGCCCCGGGTGTTGAGTCATGTTGTCTATATAAGCCAGACATTTTGGAATAATGCTCTCTTCGTATTTGGACTTTAACATGCATCCATGTGGTGTGCTTTCTGTCCATGTGGTGTGCCTTCCTGCATGTGTTTTCCACATGGGTTTTCCACATGGATTGTCCTTGGAATAAATGGGATACCCCACAAAGGGTGCCCAGACATGGGGGTGGAGGAAACCTTGAGAAATTAGGTATGCAAACCTCTAAATCTTGACTTTTTCTTTTCTCCCTTCTCTCTCTCCTTTCCCAAAGCCTAGAGAATAATGTGCAGAAGAGGAGAATGTAAGAGCTGTAAAGATTGGGGTGAATTGTGAGACTACAGCAATATAGACTGGACTCTTACTTGATCAACATGCTTGTGCATACAAGCTTCTCCAATTGGACTATGGGAACCTTGGGTTGTTCAAAATTTGGACATAGATACTTGCTAATTGGTTTTACATGGATGTTACTTACATTCATTGCTTATGCTTGACAATTGGCTCACTACATGGTTGGGTTTTTTGGATATTAATTAGCCTTGGTGTGAAAATAAAGTTTCAGGTCTGACCTGCCCCCCACTGCCTGGCACTCAAAACAGGCAGCTAGGTATTCAAAACTCAGATTCCTTTGTGTTGTTAGCCTCTCCCATGGGTTCACCTGCCTCTCAGGGAAAAAAAAAAGTTAAAGGGCGAGATGTGGGCAAACTTATTAGATGGGTAGCATTCTAAACCAATGGGACTTTTCCCTGGCCACACTCATGGGGTGGGATGTAGTGATGAAAAGGTTTACGATTTGTCCCTGGGAGTTGAGTCATGCTGTCTATATAAACCAGACATCTCTGTATTTGGAGCTTAACATGCATTCATGTGGTGTGCTTTCCTGTGCATTTTCCACATGGATTGTCCTGGGAATAAACGGGACACCCCACAAGACTCTTCATGAGCTATGGCAATAGCCTGTGTAATTTTGGGAGACTCTTGGACTATCCTGGCCAACAACTCAAAGGGAGGTTTCTCCTGTCTGCCACTGTTTATTGTTATGTAGTCTTCAGGTATGCACATGTACTCATGTAGAGACATTGTTTGTGTAAATTGGCATTAGACTTGTATGATTCCCTAAGGTTTCTGACACTAGGTAGGGGTTATATCTTTCTAACATTCCCATTTAAAATGTCCCCATTTTTTTCCATTTATCTCTTTATAATACATTTTCCTATGGTCAAGCCTCTCTTGAGAGCCTTCTTTCCCTTTATCCCTAAGTTCTCTTATATAGCCCTCCCTCTCCTCTCCCATTTGTCTATTTCTCCCTTAGAAACACCTCTCTCGCTGGGCATGGTGGCTCATGCCTTTAATCTTAGCACTTGGGAGGCAGAGGCAGGCAGATCTTTGTGAGTTCAAGGCCAGCCTGGTCTATAGAGTGAGTTCCAGGACAGCTGGAGCTACAAGGAGACCCTGTCTCAAAAAGACAAAAAGAAAAAAATAAACCCCTCTCTCTAATAGTCTTCTCTCTCAGGTTCTCTCTTTTTCTTTACCTCCCTAGACCCTTTCAATTTTCCTGGTTATGTCAGTTACTTCAGAATATATACTCACGTGACTATTTGGTGCTAAGATTCACAGATAAGAGAGAATATAGATCATATTTTCTCTAAGTCTGTGTTACTTCACTTAGCATAACAGCTTTTAGTTCAGTCCCATTGCCTGCAAATTTCATGATGTCATCTTTCTTTACCACTGGGAAGAACTGCATTGTGTAAATGTTCCACATGTTCATTATCTATGTGTCAGATGAAGGACACTTAGATCACTTCCATCTCTCAGCTACTGTGAAAACAAAAGCAATAAGCATGGATGTGCAAGTGTCTCTGCAATAGAATGAATCCTTTGGGTATATGCCAAGGAGTAGTATAACCAGGTCAAATGGTAAATTCATTTCTAGTTGTTTTTTATAAGAGTTTTCCACACTGTTTTCCATAAGAGTTGCATGAGCTTTCAATCCCACCAGCAATGAATGAGTGCTCCCATTTCCCCACATCCTCTCCAGTATTTGGTATCATTTGTTTTCTTGATCTTACTGGAGTAAGCCTTAATTACTAATAATGTTGAACACCTTTTTAAAAATGTTTCTTAGCCATTTTTATTCTTTTGAGAATTCTATTATTTTTTTAAATTTTATTTATTTTTGTGTGTATCAATGTACTGTCTGCATGCAGGTTTGTGCACCCGTGTTGTGCAATGCAGCGGAGGTCAGAAGAGGGTGTTAGATTCCCCTGGAACTGGAGTCAAAGACGGTTCTTTGCCATCATGTGGGTGCTGGGGATCAAACACAGGTCCTCTGCAAGAGCAGTCAGCACTCTTAACTGCTAGGCCATCTCTCCAGCTCAGAGAATTCTATTCTTATATCCTTATCCCATCTTTAAATTGATTCTTTCTTTTTTCCGAGTTCTTAATATATTCTGGATGTCAAACCTTTGTCAGATGTGCTGATGTTGAAGATTTTCTCCCACTCTGTGGTTTTTCTCTTCGTTTGTTTGTTTCTCTGCCTGTACAGAAGCTTTTTAGTTTAATGAAGTGCCACTTGATGATTGTTGATCTTAATTTCTGAGCAAATGTTATCTGATTTAGAAAGTAATTTCCAACACCTATATCTTGTAGGTTACTGCCAATGTTTTCATCTAACAATTTCAGAGATTCAGGTTTCATAATTAGGTCTTTGATCAGTTTGGTGTTGGCTTCTGTTAAAGTGAAAAGTAAGGGTCTAGTTTCATTCTTCTACAAGTGGAGATCCAGTTTTGGCAGCATCATTTGCTGAAGGTAATATCTTTCTGGAGATGGGGGTGAATCTGAGAGGGGATGGGGAGGGGATGAATATGATGAAAATATATTGTAAGAGATTCTCAAATAATAATAATATATTAGTTAAAAGAGAAGTTTGTATGCCTTGAAATCACAATTTTCTTATTTTCCTTTAACAACTTTTTCCCCTCAACAATAATTTCTGCAATGTGTTTTCAGTCATCCTAGTACAGGGTGAGGTATGGCATCTTCTTTCTGTACTCTCTTTATCAATGTGGGAATATAGTACACTGTGAAGGTCATTTTTCCTTAAATGATTTATTTTGATAGTATTCTCATAACATCTGAATATATGTACAGTCCTGGTCTCTGTGGATTTCTTGTTTTCTATATGCTATCACTTGGGCAGCAACACAATTTTCAGACTGTATCCTTAAATTCTGTGTGAATACATGCAGATAACTATGTCTGCCAACATTAATCTTTTATAAAATTGTTTGCAATTTTAGATCATTATTACTTGCCAGTAAATTTAGAATCAACTTGCCTATTTCTATAAAATATCTGATTAATCTTAAAATGTAGGGCCAGGTGTGGAAGCACATGCTCTTAATCCCAGCACTCAGGAGACAGAGGCAGATAGATCTCTGTGAGTTCAAGGCCAGCCTGGTCTACAGAGCGAGTTCCAGGCCATCTGGGGTTACAGGGAGACCTTGTTTCAAAAACACCAAAAAAAAAAAAAAAACAAACAAAAAAAAAAAAAAAAAAAAAATATATATATACTATATATATTCTATATATATTATAGATGATAGGTTTGATAGTCATTGGGCATATCAAACCAGGGACACCTTGTAACTCTGTACGTCTATCTCGATGTTACATTTTAACACTGTTCTTATCTGAGTTTTGGCTAATGTAGAGATTGTAGTTCATATGTACGGGCCCCGTGCCCGTTTCGCAGCCACTTACCACCCCCGGAGACCCATTGCAGGCCACACACACACACACACACACACGCACACATTCTCTCTCTCTCTCTCTCTCTCTCTCTCTCTCTCTATATATATATATATATATATATATATATATGCCTATAAAATAAAATTTGTGAATGTCCTTCAGAATGGGACTAAGCACTGTGGCTTTGAAATCCAACTAACATTCTCATCCACAAATTAGACTGACTTTCCCCTTCTCGGAAGCCATTGGTTGCCAATAGTTCTCAGGTAAGGTTGGGGTTTCTTATCCAATTTTTCATGTCTGTGCTGGCATACTGTCTCACTGAGTATATGTGGGACTTTTGAATGCTATCACATTTGCTGTGAAATAATGTGAATAATTTCCCAGTTGTCTGGAAAATCCCATATTGCTGTGGTCTTCCACTACTGCTGCCTCTTATAGTCTTTCTGCCCCTTCTTTCTCAATGATCTCTGAGCCTAAGAAGGCAGGATTTGATATAAATGCCCCATTTGGAGAGTGTCCAGATGTGATTTTCAGAATCAATCATGATATTCTACATAAGGAACTATTTTGTTGAGAGTTGACAGATATAATCTATAAATATAACAATAAGTCATTATGAGTTACTATAATACTGTATCTATTTAGTAGAATACCAGTAATTAAATTTAATTTTGAACTTATCTCAAGCCCACATTTAGCAGGCTTTTGTTACAAAGGCAGTATTTTGCTACATTTATCTGTAGCTGAATTATTTCAGGCTTCCAGGGATTTGTCAAATTAAAGTTAAAAATATAGCATATTTATTTTATCATTGATTTTATAGAAAATATAATGTTATGAAGAATGGATCTTGTATTTCTCAATCGTATGAAATTCCAGATTAGTTTTAGTGACATTTTATTGTTTAATATTTTGCATAAGTACAGTCATTTTACATTTTTTAAATTTTAATTTATGCTTTAATTTAAAACACTTTCTTTTCATATTGCACTGGATGATAGAACTGAACTGAATTTAAAAGACAGAAGATTCATACTTTGTACTGAATTTTGCACAGTGGAAAACATTATTAGAAGTTATATTATATGATAGATGTCCTTAATCAGAGAGGAGATTTTGAAGACTTTTCTTAGTTCACCCAAAATGTCATTATGATTGATACCTTTATTTCTCACTTATTGAGAACAACAATGAAACTAGAAGAAGGAAATTTGAAAGCTAGTATGAGTTATTAGCTAATTAATTAGTTTATGGGACATTTTTATGCTGATAAAATATATGGTAAGGGCATCTCTAATAAAGTATAAAGCTGTAGATATAGCCATTATCTAAAAATCCTGTATACTGACATGATCAATGTCCCTCACTTGAAATGTACACAATGTTAATGCAGAAGAGATTATTAAAACTATGTCATTTATGTGACCATACAGGACGTCAGAGCCATCACTAGTTTGTAATACTCCTGAAATCAAAGAAGGCACATTTGTCAGAGGCAATTTGTTTGCTCTGAAATTAGCTATGCATATATTGGTTCTGCCATTTGAGTTTGTGATTATTTCATTTTAGTTATCCTTCCAATATTTTTGTATAGTTCACTTAAATTATAATATGATTGCATATGTTTGGGCAAGTGAAAGACATTATCCTTTTATACATCTTGTCTTTTTTCAGTTCAAACAGAAACAGATATGCCTTCACATGATGCATGGTAGCATGTTACTCCACATACATGGACAATCATGTGATCCAATAGAGGACTGTTTCTTGCTTCCAATTGGTGGGAGGGAGCTGTGTGATGTTTGCACAATGCTTAAATTGCATCCTGATACATTTTGTAGAATGTACCCTCATCATTTTTTGATATATGTTGGCATTCCCTTTGTAAGATTGTTGAGTTTCTTATAATCAATTTATAATCTACTCCATTAGACAAAAGCCACAAACACTAATGTCCTCAGGATGAGCTCTTATATATTTTTGGCTCACTGCAATGATGCTGAGTGACAATGTCCTTAATATTCTCGGGAGCTCTATTTTAATCAAGTTTAATAGGCATGTAATTTATTATTTTTATATGTCATAAAATGTTTTTGAAATATATTACCTTTTATATTTCTTTTTTTATATTAATGGGGAATTCGATTTATTACTGGCTACAGCCTGCTTTTTTTAATTGATGTTTTGTGTATTTCATACATAATTTTCCAATTCAGTTCAGGCATATACCCCCTTCCCTTTCCCCCACCCCACCCCTACCCATCCCAGATCATGCATTCTGCCATAACTTTTCTGCATCTTTCTCTGTTTTTTTTGTTTTGTTTTCATTTTTTTAAGAATAGGTGATAATCTGTGAGTACAAGCATCCTTCATGTAAAACCAATTTGCAAGCAGTTGTGCCCAAACCCACACAGCTCATGGGTCCCACCATCCTGAAAGGGGGGGCTTGTATGTTCAATCAAGTTGATCAAATGAGTGTCCAGTCTATATTGTTGTAGTTTCACCATTAACCCCAATCGAAGCCCTTACATTCTACCACGCCCCCTCTTCCGCAGATTGTTCCCTAGGCTTAGAAAAGGGGCACAGGTGGATGAGAAGCAAAACACTCTACTTTCTCTGGAGCTGATGTCTTGGTCTCTAGTCAGTTCTGGCTGTTTTCTTTCATGGGCTGCCAGCTTGTCCAGGCATAACCTTTCGATCCTACTAATGAAGCACATGCAATTAGATATTTAGGTATTAAACAGTATAATATATAGCCTTTCGATCCTACTAATGAAGCACACACAATTAGATATATAGGTATTTAAACAGTACTAATTGTTATGGTAGGTTTCTTTGGTATAGACACAGATGTTTGGATGGTATGTTAATTCATGATTTACATTTTCTTCTGTTAAGTATGGCAGGGTCTTCGTGTGGTTTATAACATCTCCTAACCATTAGAGGATGTAAGCTTGTGGCATCAGCCGTGGGTTATTCCTCCAAGGAGAGAGCTAATAGCCAATTAGATTTGGGATATACAGACATATGGCTGCCACTGCTGCACAGTATTTCCAGGCAGATGAGGTGTAGCTGGTGCTGACGGAGGAGTCTTGCTTGACTCAAGGAGACCTATATTTGCTTTATTGGTTTAGTGGTCTTTGGTAACACTCTCTGGCATCCCAGAGACCATCTGTATACTTGCAAGTGCGGTCTCCATACATCTTTCCCATGTTTATATCAGGTCTTCAACAGCAGGGCCTTATCGCCTCTCTTCCTGCAGATATCCCAGTTTGGAGGCAAGGAGCCTTTACCTTTTGTGGGGGCTTGGATCCCCTGGCCAACATCTCCTTGGTAGAATAATCCATTGTTGATGTCAGAGCTCCTGTATTAATATATTTTGTTTAAGTGCATAGCTTAAGGAGACTTTAGCATTATATTTGGTTCTGAATAGAGAATAATCCTTTTCACAGTTTCTATGTCCATTAGTCAATTAAAGAAGGCAGTTTTACTGATTTTACAAGAGAATACCTCTATAACAGCTGGCTCCAATCTACAGCTGGAGAACGACCTCATCATCATCATATTTCTCCTTATTCTATGGGGGGGAGTTAAGAAAGTCTCTTGTATTAAAACCTTTGTGGCACCTAGAAGGTAAGCTTCGTTAGGATTCATTAAAAATCGTTGTTACTAGTAGGATCCAGAGAGGGGCCTGGTGTCTGCAGCACTCTGAGGCATTTCTTCCCTTCAATGCCCAGAGGAGTCAATCCTTCTGCTGGGACTTTCTGGTACTTCCTACTCACTGCAAAGCTGCATTTTCTTTCTCAGCCATTAAGTTGGTGATACTCTGGCCTGTTGGAACATACAAATCCTTTCCCATAGTTAGTTTTAAGCTTTGGATTGCAAAGTTTTTGGACAAAAAGTTTTCTTATTTACATATATCCCCTTTTTTATTTTAGGTTTTCATTTTTGACCCATGAGTCTCAAGAAAGCAGTTGTATTATATATACCTATAGGGTGGAGTCAAGGAACAGATTTCATCAAGTTCACCCATGATGTTTTGGGTTACTGTATGTGATTAACTTGGGAAACAAACTTTATTTTTAGATTAAATAATCCTATAGATGAAAGAGAGTGTTACCAGGTCATACTATATGACAGCAAAATTATAGAGAACATTTGTTTATACCAGTCCCAAAGTAATTGTTAAACTGTCTTTAATTAAAGCTAATGTGGACAACAGCAATTTATATCACCAATTAACTCAGATGCATTACCATTTTTATCAGCCGTTAAACTAATGTTGATTAATATACACATGTTTACTTTTACTAAGTCCTAAAATACCATGTATCCTATAGACAGAGTCTGGGCAAAACTGGATAATTGTTGAACTCACGTCAATTAAATATGAACCAATCGAATATACAGCAGTGTCCCTCTCCCACACCTCCCACCCTTCCCGAGTCACCATTTCAGTCAGTTTTCTGATGCAATCTTTCTGCTGTTCTTTTAATATGCATCCCTCTCCACAAGAAATATTTATAACTGGGTTATTGGTACTAGCATCCACATATGAGAGATACCATTTGTCGTTTGCTTTTCTGGGACTGTGTTACTTCACTTAACATGATGTCTTCTAGCTCCATCCATTTGCCTGTAAAGTTCATGATGTTGTCTTTCTTTACCACTGCATAGAATTCCATTGTGTACATGTACCACATTTTCTCTATCCACTCATCAGCTGAGGGGCATTTGGGTTGATTCCAGTTTTTTGCTATTGTGAACAGAGCGACAATAAATATTGCTGTGCATGTATCTCTGCAGTAAGATGAGTCTTGTGGGTATATACCCAGGAGTGGTATGACTGTTACCTTTTATATTTCTAAGAATCCTAAAATGACCTCTAATATTTTTTTTTCCAAATCAATTCCCTCATTCGACATTATTGTTATTTCTGAGTAGGAGGACTGAATGTATATGCCCTCTAAATTTCAGTTTTAGCACAAGGTTGTTGTTTAGTTTTCAGCCTGTATTTTATTAGTATTTTCTATCACACTATAAAAAAATGTCTATTTCAACGTTTTCTTTAGAAATTCCTTTGACCTAAGCAATGTGCATATTACTAAAGCATTGTCTATTTTTAACAGCAATACATGCTAAAGTTTTGCTAAGCTTTCTAACATCATCACAGTTTTCCTCCGTCTTTTCATAAAAATCCCTTCGGTCTAAACCTCATTGACTGCTTCCTCTAGATCTTAACTATCCATCACCTCTCAGTTATTGTATCATACCTGTGACATGAAGTCACACCTATAATACAATATATTTCAATTCTGTTCTAGTATGTTAAAACTTCTCATACCAAAGCTTATTGATATAGAAACCATCATTTTATTGCATATACATATTTCTGTTGGCCAAGATTCCCCCCTCCCACCAAAGGAGCAATGTTTTTGCAAAGTTTCATTGGTCTAAAGACTCCATAGAATATGACTTTGGATGGGAGGCTACAATCATCTGCAAGCACTTTTACCTATTTTTCTACTGCCTCTTCAGGAAGAACTCAAAATCTGTCCAAATAGGAATAATGGTCAGAGTCCTTAAACATGTTACTCCATGTGGCTTGGTTTCTCATAGCAATATGTCTTCATGGTAATCATATTTCTTTTGTTTTTCAAAGCCAATTTTTTTATTGAAGTTCTGTACATTTCATACAAAATCTCAAATCAAATCTAGACCTGTGCCTCCCTCCCTGCCCCCCCCACCCCATCAGAGCTCATGCATTCTGCCAAACACATTTTTCACCTTTTTCTCAGTCTATCAAAATTCTCAATGCTCCTCCTTGGCAAGCCCAGATCACCATCAGTTCTGCCCTTGTGTTCCACACTGGGGTTTTCCCTTTCCATGGTTACCAAATGAGGCTTAGTAAGCACTGCATCCTTTTTTGATCTTCCTGTACTGATCTCCATGATACAGCCTGGGTAGTCCAACAATGGCAGTCTATACTCTGAAGAGGCTGAATCCCTAGTAGTAACTCAGGCCCCAAGAAGGATGTCTCAGCAGTCCTCATCTGGCACTGAAGGTTTGGAGGATTCTTGGAGAGACATGAATCTTCAGTCCATATTACAAGGTTGAAAAGCTGTGTCTTACATCTTTGAAGGATAGCAAAAACAGTGGCAGCCACAGGGTAGCTGCACTTGCCAGTAATACAGGCAAAACAACTGTACATTTTTTTTTTCTTTCTGGTTGCCTTTTTACTAAGATCTCAAGTTTTATACCTGAAGTATAATTTCTCAGGCTTTACTACTTATTTATTCCTGGTTACACTATCCTTTTGGATTTTTAAGGCCATACAGTTAGCCCAGATTAACCAAGGTATTTGTTTTCTCAAGGTCAGTTGAAGATCTGGTCCTCAAGGGTCACTCTGGGTTTTTTTTTGGGAGGGTAGGGAACCACCAGTTCCATCCACTCAAGGCCAAAGTAAGGTCTTGATAAATCAGGCTTCCTTTTGGAAGCATGAGCAAACTTTTCTCTTTATAGACTGGACACTGGCTGCAATCCCATTAGTGGATCTCCAAGACTTCCCTACAGAGGAAGACTGGTGGCTCATATTTGCAGGACATTTCAAGAGATGCTCTGGGACTTAGTTGAACTCTGAGGGCAAGAAATAAAGTTATCCCTTAAGATCCTCTTCCAAGAGAGATCAGAGAACTCCCAAGAACTCCTGAAGCTCAGGTAGGTAGGTAGGTAGGTAGAAGCTGGGTGCTTCAGCAAGCTGGATTGTTGTTTGACTTAATCTAGTTAATCTAGTTGTCTTTGGTTTAATTGGCTTTTGTGGCAGTGGGGGCGGAGTTATCCTCCCAGGTGATATAAAAGGTGGGGTTTTGTGAATCTTGAGATCGGAGAACTCCCAAAACCACCAGAAGCACAGGTACTGGGGTGCAGGCTAAAGAGACCCCCCACACACAAACACACCAACTGGGATTACAAAGCCATCTGAAGGAGGCAAGCAAAACAAGCCTTCAACACAGTGAAGAGGCATTTGGGACTCACATTGGAATACAGTCAAAGAGAAGCCTATATGCCAGGAACACAAAGAAGAGACAATATGGAAAAGGTGCTGGATAATCCCACACCAAGCTCTACCAACCCTGTGGAAGATTCCTACAGTGGGATCCCCCTGGGGATGGCCCAGGACACAGATATCAGAAAAACAATTTTGAACATACTTAAAGAAATGCAAGATTATAAAGAGCAAATCAAAGAATTAAGAAAAGAGAATGAAGAACTCAAGAAGGAAGTGGAAACACCGAAAAGATCCCATGTTAAAAAAGATAAGGAAACCAATCAGTGACGCAAAGAGCTACAGGAAGGGATTGAGAAGTTCCAAAAGGAAGTGGAAGTACTAAGGAAATCAGAAGAGGAAATGAAAAAGGAAATCAAACACTCATCCAATCAAGAGGAAAGGAATGGAAAAAGCCCCAGAAGCAGAATGGAGGAAGCAGAACAAAGAATATCAGACCTGGAAGATAACACAGAACCACTAAAAACCTCAAGTAAAATTATGAAAAATTTATAAATACACAAAAGTGGAACAACCAGGAACTGTGGGACACAATGAAAAGATCAAATCTCTACAACATAGGAATAGAGGAAGGAGAAGAATCCAAAGAGAATGATATTGATCAGATCTTCAACAGAATAATAGAAGAAAATTTTCCCAAACTAAAAAAAGACAAACGAATACAAATACAAGAAGCACATAGAACTCCAAACAGAGAAGATCAGAAAAGAAACTCTCCATGCCACATCATAGTTAAAATGCTAGACACCCCAAACAAAGACAAAGTCATTAAAGCCACAAGAGAAAACAACAAGAGATCTATAAGGGGAAACCTATCAGAATTACAACTGACTCCTCAGTGCAAACTATGAAAACAAGAAGAATGTGAAGCAAAGCATTCCCAGTGTTAAAGGACAATAGATGCCAACCCAGGTTACTATACCCAGCAAAATTGTCAATTATAGTTGAAGGAAAGAGAAAAGTATTCCATGAAATAAACAAAATGAAAGAATACATGTCCGGAAAACCAACCCTTCAGAGAATACTTGAATCAATTCAAAGTACAGAAGAAAGGAGCAACCATCCCCAGGCACCCAGAAAGAGAAATCAACAAAAGCATAACTTCAGAAGCAAAAACCTAAACCAAAACTGCAAATGGATAATAAGGAAAAAGGAAGCAACACAAACCTATCAGTAGTAACGTTAAATACTAATGGACTAAATCCCCTAATCAAAAGACATAGACTGGGAGATTGCATTAGGAAACAGAACCCATCTATATGCTGTCTACAAGAAACACATCTTACCTTCAAGGACAGGCACCACCTTAAAGTGAAAGGATGGAAAAAAAATATTCCAAGCAAATGGTACCAAAAAGAAAGAAGGTGTTGCTATTTTAATATCAGACAAAATAGACTTCAAAGTAAAAGAAATCAGAAGAGATAAAGAAGGCCATTACATTTTTATCAAAGGAACAATTCACCAAGAATATCTCACAATTATGAATATATACACAACAAACTCTGGTGCACCAAACTTTATAAAGACAATTCTTCAGGACCACAAGTCACACACTAACCCCAGTACACTCATAGTAGGGGGCTTCAATACCCCACTGAGCCCTTTGGATAGGTCAACAGGACAAAGAATAAATAGAGAGACATCTGAACTGAACACCAAATGGACCTCATAGACCTCTACCGACTAGTCCACCCTAATACTAGAGAATATGCTTTCTACTCAGCATCCCAAGGAACATTCTCCAAAATTGACCACAGAAGAAACCTCCACAAATACAAAAAGATTGAAATAATTTCATACATTCTATCAGACCACAGTGCAATAAAGCTCAACATCAAAACCAGGATAAGCCCTACTGCCTACAAGAACATATGGAGACTAAACAACACAATCTTGAATAATGAATGAGTCAAGGAAGAGATAAAGCAAAAACTAAAAGCATTCCTGGAACTGAATGACAATGACAATACAACACAATAAAACCTATGGGATACCTTAAAAGCAGTGTTAAGAGGGAATTTTATAGCCCTGGGGGCCTACATTAGAAAAACAGAAAGAACACAAGTGAGTGATCTAACATTGCAGCTAAAATCACTTGAGAGACAACAACAGGTGAACCCTAACAGCAACAGACAGGAAGAAATAACAAAAATCAGAGCAGAAATCAATGAAATAGAAACAAAACAATATAAAAAAAATCAATGAATCCAAAATTTGGTTCCTTGAAAGAATAAACAAGATAGATCTCTAGCCCAGTTAACCAAAAGAAAGAGGGAACAACTCCAAATCAATAGCATTCATGACAAAAGGTGAAACATCACAACAGACAAGGAAATGATCCAGAAAATCATATGGGAATACTTCAAAAAACCTATACTCTACCAAGTTTGAAAACCTAGAAGAAATGGATGAATATCTGAAATCCTGGGAATCACCAAAGCTCAACCAAGAAGAGATCAACAGCTTAAACAGACCCATGATTTATGAAGAAATTGAAGATGTAATAAGAAACCTCCCAACTAAAAAAAGCCCAGGCCCAGACGGTTTCATGGCATATTTCTATAAAACATTTCAAAAAGACCTACAACCATTATTACTGAAATTGTTTAGAAGGATACAGAGGGAATTCTCCCAAATTCCTTCTATGAAGCCAGCATCACCCTATTACCTAACCAGGCAAAGATACAACTAAAAAGGAGAACTGTAGACCCATCTCCCTAATGAACACAGATGCCAAAATTCTAAACATGATACTGGCAAATAGTATACAGACTCACATGAAGAAGATCATCCATCATAACCAAGTTGGATTCATACAAGAGATGCAGGGATGTTTCAACATACAAAAATCAGTAAACATCATCAAGCACATAAATGGAATGAAAGACAAAAACCACACCATCATCTCAATTGATGCTGAAAAAGCCATTGACAAAATCCAGCATCCCTTCATGCTTAAAGTCCTAGAGGGAATTGAATTGGAAGGATGTAATCAAATAATGTAATCAAAAGCCATATACAGGAAACCCACAGCCAACATCGTCCTAAATGGGGAAAAGACAGAAACATTCCCTTTAAAGGTCAGAACTCAGCAAGGCTGGCCCCTGTCACCACTCCTCTTCAATATAGTGCTTGAAACACTTGCTGGAGCAATAAGGCAAGAAAAGGAAATTAAAGAGTACTAATTGGAAAAGAGGAAGTCAAGCTATCCCTATTTGCTGATGATATGATTGTATACTTAAGGGTTGCTAAAAACTCCACAAGAAAAGTCCTAGAAACAATCAACAGCTTCAGAAAAGTGGCAGGATACAAAATTAACCCAAAATAATCAATGCCCTTTCTTTACACCAAAAACAAGCAACTGGAGAAGGAATTCAAGGATGTCTTCCCACACACAATAGTCTCATAAACAATAAAATACCTAGGAACAAACCTAACTAAAGACACCAAAGATCTCTACAACAAAGAATTTAAACCCTTAAAGAAAGAAATTGAAGAAGACATCAGAAGATGGAAAAACCTCCCATGCTGATGGATTGGGAAAATTAACATGGTAAAAATGTCCATTCTACCCAACCTCTTGTATATATTTAATGCAATCCTGATTAAAATTCCCAAGAGTTTCTTCACAAGCTTTGAAAAAAAAGTCCTTAAATTCATTTGGAAAAAAAAAAGACTCTGAATAGCCAAAACAACCCTGAGTGAAAAGAGCAACACAAGGGGTATCTCTATACCAGACTTCAAACTATACTACAGGGCTATAGTCATAAAAACAGCATGGTACTGGCACAAAAACAGACCTGTTGACCAATGGAACAAAACCCAAGATCCAAACTTGAGCACATACAATTTCAGCCATCTCATATTTGACAAGGGGGCCAAGAAGACACAATGGAGGATAGACAGCATCTTCAGCAAGTGGTGTTGGCAAAACTGGATCACCACTTGTAGAAGAATGAAATTAAACCCCTACCTCTCACCTTGTAAAAAAGTCAACTCCAGATGGATTAAAGACTTCAAGGTGAAACTCAGTCTCTGAAGGTGATAGAAGAAAAACTTGTCAGCAGACTACAAGACATAGGCTTAGGAAAAGACTTCCTAAATCAAACAGCAGCTGAACAAGAATTAAGGTCAACAATTGTCAAACAGGACCTCAATAAAGTCACAAGCTTCTGTACATCAAAAGAAACAGTCAAGGAAGTGAAGAGAAACCCCACAGAGTGGGAGGAAATAATCACAGAAGAAATATCTGACAAAGCATTGATTTCCAGAATATATAAACTACTCAAAAAACAAAGAAGAAAGAAAACAAATGACCCACTCGAAAGATGGAGCAAAGAGCTGAACAGAGACTTCACAAGTGAGGAATTAGAGATGGTTGAGAAACACATTAAAAAGTGTTTAACATCACTAATCATTGAGGAAATGCAAATAACTACTTTAATATATCATCTTTCTCCAATAAGACTGGCTAGGATAAAGAAAACAAATGATACCAAGTGCTGGAGTGGTTGTGGGGAAAGAGAAACACTCATCCACTGCTGGTGGGAATGTAAACTTGTACAGCCACTATGGAAAGTAGTGTGGAGAGATCCCTTGGAAGACTAGGAAGGACCTTGCCGCCCGACCCAGCCATATCACTCCTAAGCATGTATCATCAAGACTCACCCCACCACAGAGATACATGCACAGCCATGTTTATTTCAGCTCTCTTCACAATAGCAAGGAGCTGGAACCAACCCAAATGCCCCTCACTAGACGAGCGGATAGAGAAAATGTACATCCACACAATGGAGTTCTATGCAGCAGTAAAGAAAGTTGACATCATGAGCTTTGTAGTAAAATGGCTAGAGCTAGAAGACATCATGCTGAGTGAAGTAACACAGTCCCAGAAAAACAAACGACGAATGGTATCCCTCATCTGTGGATGCTAGTGCCAATTACCTTGTTATAAGTATTTCTTGTGCACGGCCCCTTGAGCTTTTGTCCAAGCAGTTGGGAGTGATGCATATTGGAAACAACAACAACGACAGAAAGTGCTGCATCAAAGAACTGACTGAAACAGTGAACTTCTGCTCAAAACAGTCAACTTCCACATGGAGAATATCGAGAAAGAGTGAGAAAGAGATGAAAAGCATGTTTGGCAGAATACATGTGCTCTGGTGGGGTCGGGGCATAGGGTGGGGAACACGGGTCTAGATTTGATAATCTTGTACAAAATATATACTAAAAATAAATAAATAAATAAATAAATAAATAAATAAACAAATAAATAAGAAAAAAACAAAACAAAACAAAACAAAAAAAAGATCCACAGCCAAAGCCGGGCGTAGTGGCACACGCCTTTAATCCCAGCATGGGAGGTGGAGACAGGCAGATCTCTGTAATTTCAAGGCCAGCCTATTTTACAGTACAGAGCAAGCTCCAGGCCACCTGGGACTAAGGGGAGATCAAGTCTCAAAATTACCAAAAAAAAACAAAGATCCTTGGTATGGGCATTTAGTATGGTCATTAAGCATCCCCAGAAAGGCTAAGACACACCATCCTGATACTTTTAACTACTGTATAATATTTTACAAAAACTTTAAAAAAAGCTCAAGCAGCCTTGTATAAGAAACAACAAGAAGCACTTCCATAAAATAAATACTGTGTACTGTGGTTAGACATAATGTCATGACAAGCTAGTTTTTTCAGCATTCCTTTGCTCTTATGTTATACAGACCCTCCATCCATATATCAAAAATAAATGGTAGCTTAATTCTAGAAGTTGTTAAGTGATTCACAGTATAAGACCACAGTTGTTTTCATATCATAAATAATATAACAACAACATTGCTCAGTTTTCCTTACAGCTAGGTAATTGGCGCTAGCATCCTCAGATGAGGGATACCATTCCTTGTTAATTTTTTTCTGGGACATTGTTACTTCACTTAACATGATTTCTTTAGTTCCATCCATTTACCTGCAAATGTCATGATGTCATCTTTCTTTACTGATGCATAGAACTCCATTATGTAGATGTACCACACTTTCTCTATTCACTTGTCAGTTGAAGGGCACTTGGGTTGGTTCCAGCTCTTTGCTATTGTGAAGAGAGCTGCAATAAACATAGCCATACAGTACATGTATCTCTGTGGTAGAATGAGTCTTGTTTTTATATTCCCAGGAGTGGTATAACTGGGTCAGGTGGCAAGCTCATTTTGAGTCTTCCAAGGGTTCTCCACACTGCTCTCCATAGTGGCTGTACAAATTTATATTCACACCAGCAGTGGATGAGTATTCCCTTTTCCTCATAACCTCTCCAGCACTTGGTATCATTTGTTTTTTTGATCTTAGCCAGTCTGATCAGAGTGAGATGATATCTTTTTTAAATTTTATTTATTTATTTTTATGTGTATGAATGTACTATCTGCATGTAGGTTTGTACACCCGTGTCATGCAATATCGCGGAGGTCTGAATAAGGTTTCGGATTCCCTTGGAACTGGAGTTCTGGAATTGGAGTTACAAATGGTTCTCAGCAACAATGTGGGTGCTGGGAAAAGAACCCAGGTCCTCTGCAAGAACAGTTGGCGCTATTAACTGCTAGGCCATCTCTCCAGCCCCGTGAGATGATATCTTAAAGTGATTTTAACTAGCATTTCCTTAATTATTAGTGATATTGAACAATTTTTAAGATGTTTCTCAGCAATCACTAATTCCTTAATTGTGAAGTCTCTGTTCTGCTCTTTGCTCCATCTTTTGAGTGAGTCATTTGTTTTCTTCCATCTTTGTTTTTGGAGTAGATTATATATTCTGGAAATCAATGCTTTGTCAGATGTATCTGTTTTGTGGGATTGTGTTGAATCTGTATATTAATTTGGGTAGAATGGACATTTTTACTGTATTAATTTTCCTAATCCATGAGCATGGGAGGTTCCACCTTCTGAGGTCTTCTTCAGTTTCCTCATGAGTTTAAAAATTTGTTTGTAGAGATCTTTGGTGTCTTTGCTTAGGTTTGTTCCTAGGTATTTTATTGTTTTTGAGGCTATTCTTAGTGGGAAAGACTCCTTGTATTCCATCTTCAGTTGCTTGTTGGTGTAAAGAAAGGCTTCTGATTTTTCGAGGTTAAATTTTGTATCCTGCCACTTTACTGAAAACTCTGAATCATTTCTAGGAGTTTTCTGGTGGAGTTTTTTCATCCCTTACATAAGCTATCATATGATCAGCAAAAAAGGTAGCTTGACTTCTTCTTTTCCAATTAGTACTCCTTTAATTTCCTTTTCTTGCCTTATTTCCCTAGGAAGTGTTTCAAGCAATATATTGAAGAGCAGTGGTGACAGGGGGCAGTCTTGCCAAGTTCCTACCTTTAAGGGGAATGCTTCCTCCGTTTTTTTTTTTTTTTTTTTTTTTTTCTCCATTTAGAATGATGTTGGCTATGGGTTTCCTGTATATGGCTTTGATTAAATTGAGGAATGATTCCCTCAAGGAGTTTTAGCCTGAAAGGATGCCGGATTTTGTTAAAGGCTTTTACTGTGTGAATTGAGATGATTGTGTGTTTTTTTCTTCAGTCCACTTACGTGTTTTATGATATTTATTGATTTTCATATGGTGACACATCCCTGCATCTCTGGTCTGAATCCAACTTGGTTATGATGGATGATCTTTTTGATGTGGATCTGTATGTGGTTTACAAGTATTTTGTTGAGAAGTTTTGCATCTGTTTTCATTAACGAGATGGGTCTATAGTTCTCCTTTTTGGAAGTATCTTTGCCTGGTTTTGGTATTAGAGTGATGCTGGATCCATAGAAGGAATTTAGGAGATTTCACTTTGCTTGTATACTTTTGAACAATTTGAGTAATAATGGTTGTAAGTCTTTTTTGAGATGTTTTATAGAATTCTGCTGTGAAACCAACTGGGCCTGGTTTTGTTTTTTAGTTGGGAGGTTTCTTATTACATTTTCAATTTCTTCATATTATGGATCTGTTTAAGCTGTCGATCTCTTCTTGGCTAAGCTTTGGTGATTCCCAGGATTTCAGATATTCATCCATTTCTCTTAAATTTTCAAACTTAGTAAAGTATAGGTTTTTGAGGTATTCCGATAATATTGTCTGGATCTTTTCATTTTCTGTTGTGATATTTCCTCTTTCATTACAAATTCTATTGATTTAGAGTTGCTCTTTCTTTTGGTTCACTGGGCTAGAGGTCTGTCTATCTTGTTTATTCTCTCCAAGAACCAACTTTTGGATTCGTTGATTTTTTTTTTTTTGTATTGTTTCCTTTGTTTCTATTTCATTGATTTCTGCTCTGATTTTTGTTATTCTTCCTGTCAGTTGTGTTTAGGGTTCATTTGCTGTTGTCTCTCAAGTGTTTTTAGCTGCAGTGTTAGATCATTCACTTGTGCACTTTCCATTTTTCTACTAGGCACCCAGAGCTATAAACTTAACCTCTTAGGACTGCTTTTAATGTATCCCATAGGTTTTGTTGGTTTTATTATCATTTTTATTCAGTTCCAGAATGCTTTTATTTCTTTCTTTATTTCTTCCTTCACCCACTCATTATTCAGGAGTGTGTTGTTTAGTCTCCACGTATTCTTGTAGATAGTGGGGCTGATCCTGTTGTTGATATTGAGTTTTATTGTACTGTGGTCTGATAAAATCCATGAAATTATTTCAATCTTTTGGCATTTGTTGAGGGTTTTTTTTTTAATGTGTCCCAGTATGTGTTCGATTTTGGAGAATGTTCCAGGGGTGCTGAGTAGAAACTGTATTCTCTGGTATTTGGGTGGAATTTTCAGTAGATGTCTATGAGGTCTATTTGGTGTATCATATCATTCAGTTCCATTGTCTCTCTGTTATTTTTTGTCTGGTTGACATGTGCAAATGGATCGGTAGGATATTGAAGTCCCCTACAATGAGTGTGCTGGAGTTAATCTGTGCTTTGAGATCCTGGAGAATTTTCTTTATAAAGTTTGGTGCACCAGAGTTTGGTGCATATATTTTCAAGATTGTGAAATATTCATGCTCAAGTGTTCCTTTAATAAGGATGTAATGGCCCTCTTTGTCTCTTCTGATTTCTTTTACTTTGAAGAGCATTTTTTTAATATTAAAATAGCAACTCCTGCTTTCTTTTTGATACAATTTGCTTGAAATATTTTCTTCCATCCCTTCAGCTACAGCTTAATTTGGTGCTTATCCTTGAGAGTGAGATGGGTTTTTTATAGACAGTGTATAGACTGGTTGTGTTTCTTAATCCATTTTCCCAGTCTATGTCTTTTTATTAGGGAGTTTAGTCCATTAATATTTAAGGTTATAATTGAAAGATGTGTGTTGCTTCATTTCGTCTTATTATCCATTTGCATTTTTGGTCTATGTTTCTACTTCTACAGTTATGCTTTTATTAATTTCCCTTTCTAAAGGCCTAGGGATAGTTGCTCCTCTCCTCTGTCCTTTGAATTGCTTCAAGTAGTCTCTGAAGGGTTGGTTTTCTGGACTTGCGTTCTATCATCTTGTTTATGTCATGGAAGATTTTTCTCTCTCCAACTATAATCGACATTTTTGCTGGGTATAGTAACCTGGTTTGGCATTTATAATCTTTTAACACTGGGAATGCTTTGCTCCACGTTCTTTTTGCTTTCATAGTTTGCACTGAGAAGTCAGTTGTAATTCCGATGGTTTCCCCTTATATGTAACTTGTTGTTTTTCTCTTGTGGTTTTCAGAATTTTGTCTTTGTTTTGGGGTTCTAGCGTTTTAACTGTGATATGGCATGGGGAGTTTCTTTTCTGATCTTGTCTGTTTGGAGTTCTATGTGCTTCATGTATTTGTATGGGTTTCTCTTCTTTTAGTTTGGGGAAATTTTCATCTGTTATTCTGTTGAAGATCTGATCAATACCATTCTCTTGGGATTCTTCACCTTCCTTGATTCCTATGATGTAGAGGTTTGATCTTTTCATAGTGTCCCACAGTACCTGGTTGTTCGATTTTTGTGTATTTTTTTAATTTTTCATAATCTTTACTTGAGGTTTTTAGTTGTTCTGTGTTATCTTCCAGGTCTGATATTCTTTGTTCTGTTACCTCCATTCTGCTTCTGAGGCTTTTTCCATTCCTTTCCTCTTGATTGGATGAGTGTTTGATTTCCTGTTTCATTTTGTCTTCTGATTTCTTTAGTATTTCCACTTCCTTTTGGAACTTTTCAATCTTTTCCTGTAGCTCCTTGCTTCAGTGGTTGTTTTCCTTTTTTATTTCAACATGGAATCTTTTCACTCTCTCCCTCTAGTTCTTTCTGGCATTTGTCATTCTCTCCCTCTAGGTCCTTCTTGATTTTTTTTTTCATTCTCTCTCCTTACTTCTCTCACTTGTTCTTTATATTCTTTGATTTCTTTGAATATATCTGCAATTGTTCCTCTATGATCTGTGTCCTGGGCCACCCCCAGGGAGATCCCACTGTAGGAATCTCCCACAGGGTTGGTAGAACTTGGTGTGGAATTATCCTGCACCTTTCCCATGTTGTCCCTTCATTGTGTCCCTCACATGTGGGTTTCCCGATATGAATCTCAAATGCCTCTTCACTATGTTGAAGGCTTGCTTTGCTTGCCTGCTTCAGATGCCTACATTTGTTTGTTTGTTTGTTTGTTCCTTTGTTTGTTTTTTCCTCCTTGCTTATGGAGTGTTGACTTGTCTAAGTTTCAGGCTTTCAATTTTGTTTATATATTGGAAATCTAACTCACTCTTCCCTTTCTGTTCTGTAGGTTTTCCAAAAAATCAGGTAGGGGAGAACCCAGTTGGTATCCTGCTGAGCACTGTGCTCACCCTGCTTCCTCTAAGCTAGTTTCTCTAGGTTGTTTCTAGGGCTTGGCGATGAAGGACTAGAGTTGTATCAGGTTCATTGTGTCATTTATTGCCTTGCCATTATTGTGGTCGCACTTGGACACTCCCTCAGCAATTTGGGGGAAGGTGATGCTTTGATTTCCATCACCCCCCATACTCTGTGCTTCAGGTGGTCCTGGAAAATCACTGATCCAAGCTGTGTGAACTCAAGTCTCACAGTGGCAACAGGCCTACATTTAATACCAGCTAGCAGGGTGAACCTGCCCCCACAGCCACATAAGACAATGATACGATTATTCAACACTTTACCTGGCTGAAGCACCCAGATCCTACCTGTACTTCAGGTGGTCCTTGGAAATCCCCAATCTAAGCTCTGTGCACTCAAGTCTCACAGTGGTAACAGGCCCACCTTTAATAACAGCTAACAGGGTGACTCTGCTCCCACAGCCACGAAAGACAATGATACATTTATCCAACATTCCTGCTGGCTTAAGCGCCAGACTCCTACCTGTGCTTCAAGTAGTCCTGGAAAATCCCCCATCTAAGCTCTGTCCACTCCCAGATTTCTTAAATATGGTATTCTCAGTTCTAAATTGGAAATATCTGACACACACACACACACACACACTTGTGTGTACAAACACACACACAGTGTTCAAGGAACCATTAGAGAATAGACAGCAGAAAGATTGTAAGAACCATAGGTAGCAGACATCTGCAATATCGTTTTCAAGACATGATGAGTTTGTTGCACACATGAACTTGTAGCATTTGTGATTACATGCATGAAACCTATACAGTTTCAAGTCTTCCAAGATCCCACCATGAGTGGGGCAGAGGCTCATGAAGTCTCACCAGTACTGAGGAGCTATTGTCAATTAAGGGGTATGGGGGAAGGGAGTGCTCCTTGTCTTCTGGGATATGGCACCTGAGACAATACCCATTCTCCCATTGATGAAAGACCTATACTAATGCACATACAGAGAGGACCAAGCAGATGCACTGGATTTCAAAGGAAATGTGAATTTGGGAAGGAAAATAAGGAGGATCGGGTGGAATTGCAAGATAAGGAATGGAGATGGATTTGATCCAAACACATTCTATACATATATGAAATTCTCAATCAATGAAAAATAAATTCGTTGTAAATGAAACAAAAAGATTAACTGAGTAAATTTTGCTCAATCTATAGTGCTAATTTTGACTTTTAAATTTATTTATTTATCAAAGATTTTATGTTTATGAGTGTTTTGACTATATGTATTTTAAGTGTATCAATGACATGCAATGCTCATGGAGGCCAGAAGAGTGTCTGATCCCCTGGAACTTGGCTTAAGGACAGTTGTTAGGGACATGTGGACTTTGGGAACTGGATCTGGATCGTTTAGAACTGTCATTTGCTCTTAAATCCTGAGCCATCTCTCCAGCCTCTATTTTTAAATGAATTATATTATATTCTACATGATACATAGATGTATACAATTATGTTAATTAGTAAGAATATTGTTAAAATTGGAAATTGAAAAAATGTGAAAATTTCATAAAGTTTAGGAAAATAATATTAGAGACAAAATTCATTAATGAAAAACAAAAATATGAAGCGTGGATGCCAAATTCTTACCCAATAAAAGGCACAAAACAAACACATTATGTAAGATTTCTAAAAGGAAGTTTGGAAATTTAACAGGGGCTGAAGAGATGATGATTCAATAGTTAAGAGTGCATGCTTCTGGTATTGGAGGGATGGCTCAGTGTTTAAGAACAATGGCTGTTCTTTCAAATGATGTAGTTTTGGCTCCCAGCACCTACATGGCAGTTTACATCTGTCTGTATTTCCAATTCGAATTCTGGAGGATCCAATGTCCTCTTCTGGCCTCCTTGAACATCAGACTTTCCCATAGTGCATATACATGCATACACTCAGGCACTCAGTGAACATACATACATACATATATACACTCAGGCATGAAATAAAAAAAAATTCTTAAATTTTAATGACCAAGTCAGCCCTTATTAAGTAGACTGTCCAGCAGATATCACATTCATAATGTCTAATTGGTCTTTTAATTTTCATTTGTTTCAGAATATTTTAAGACTTCTTGGGAACCCTTCTTTGACTTATGGATCATTCAGAAATATGATATGTGATTTTCAAGTGTTTTTAGTATTTGTAAGAATCATTTGTTATTGATTTCTATTCAATTCCATACATTGAATGAACTTGATTGTTTTACATTTATTAAATTATGTCTTTAATTTCTCAAAAAAAAAGATTATGAATTCTATCCAGCTGGTAATCTGTAAGAATAATATAATAGTTGAAACAACTCTCTAAATTATGAATGTGGCATGCCTTACATACCTAGTTCTTCAGTTCAGTGTTCCTGTAATTTTACATTGACCTGCAAACACATAAAGGGCTTTTTAGGGAAAACATAGAAATATTTTGGGATACTAAATGAAGGTGGTATAGTGATATGTGGAATTTGTGTGATCTGTATGATTTGATCAAAGCAACTATAAAACAAAACTTTTGTGACATATTGATTGTACTTTGGATGATATTAATGATTCATTATGTATTTATTTAGTATGACAGTGGCTAATATGTATTTTTTAAATTATCAGAATTAATAACAAATAGATATGAAGAAGTAGAAATTGTCAGACCAGAATATTTGTTTTACATATTTCAAACAATCAAGGGATGTATTATGGTGATGAAGAATTATTTTAAAAGTATGAATCCAAGTCATCCTTCAAATACAGTTTTCTGATACCCAGGGATATGTTTATCAATTTCTCTGGGCTTCATAGTGGCCTAAGCCTACAATTCCATCGCTTAGAACTTTGAGGCAAGAAGATTAGACAATTAAGGTTATGATTTTTCAAGGCTACATACTATGCAAATTCTAGATCAGCATGAGATGTGTAAAACCTGCCTTAAAATAAAAGGTCAAAGCACAAAAATGTACTTCTCAAATGCAACGGAAAAAAAAAAAAGAAATTTGTTAATTCTGTTAATCAACATGCAATGAAAGCATTATTTTTTCTTTTGTGAAATTTTAGCTTATTTGTATGTGTGAGTATACAGACATCCTTGTACAATTTTGTGCATCAGAGGAAACTTTCAGTACTGAGTTCTTCCCTTAAACCATGTAGGTTCTGGGAATTGAACCCAGGACATCAAAGTTTCAAAACAAATATTTTCCCTTTATCCAAATATCCCAAGTTGAAATTTTAATAAACATTTTTAATATTATATCTGGTCATCTGTTTTATACACATACAATAGATTGAAAATTTGATATTTGTTAACATTAGGAAATAGTTATTTGTCACACTAAAAAATAAGTATAAGAATTCATTGAAGTATTTACCCCTAAGAAGCATAAGTTTCCTTGAATTTATCTTTTTTTTTTTAGTCTTTTTCGAGACAGGGTCTCCCTGTAGCCCCAGCTGTTCTGGAACTCACTCTGTAGACCAGGCTGGCTTTGAACTACAAAGATCCGCCTGCCTCTGCCTCCCAAGTGCTAGGATTAAAGGCGTGCGCCACCACGCCAGGCGAATTTATCTTTTAAAAGCAAAGAGTCAATTGCCACTTCTATTTCCTTAAATGAAAAAATTCTTTTCTATATAAGACTCGTGCACATCAGTTTGAAACTGCACAAGTCTTTATGTCTCCTATCTTATACCTTCTGAGTTCAATCTTCCATTTATCTTTAAGGTTTGGCTTTTTACTGAAATTAACTTGTCTTGCTATCCACCCTTCTCACTCCCACCCTTGGGTTTTCACATCTTCATGTCTCCTCATCCACCATCAGCAAATCTTATAAATAAGTGTCAGCAGAAACTGCAGGAATCATTTCTCAACGTCCCTGCTGATTAGCCAGAAATCAGCCTGATTCTTAAATTGTTCTTATCAAAAAGAGAAAGGTCATGAAAATCACACTCTGTTAAGTCTCCCATTGGAAACAGGAAATGTAGGCCACACTCTTGGAAATGCACAGTTGTTTCCAAATAGTTCTGTCGATTTAAATTGTGTTGAGTCTATTTCTGACAAACTACTCAATGATATATATTTTTTTAAATTGCTCTTTTTCAAGATAGCACTCTTGCAAAGCTGCTGCAGGCTCAAAGGCTTGCAGTGTGTCTTCACAAAAGGCACCCCTTTTCAACTGGGGCACAAAGGAAAGCAAATATGCAAGTTCTCTCTACTTCTATTCAGCCAATGATTTAAGGGCATTTGAGCCAAGCACTCCTTTTTTGAAAGGTGCCTTTTGTGGTGCTATGCCTGTTATTACTTTTTCTACTCGAATGGCAGTCCCTTTTACCATGAAACTCAATTTTATTACATAAGCGATAGCTTTGTTTAAGCTATGACCTCATTTATTGTCTTTGCTGTGTCCTTGCCAACACAATATCCCTTACAAACAAAGAAAAATGCATGGATCTGTACTAATGCACAGACAGACCATGTTTGTGTACTGGCCATGTTTGTTTAAGAGCTGGTAATTACTTTAATACGTGGCAGTTTTGTCTTCTTTGGATGAGCCCAGCCACTTTAAAGTCTGATACAAAGTGTGATTTGATTGAACTGGACATTGATTGCCATGCATATAGAATGGCAAGGAAAAGGCAAATGTATGCATACTCCTTAGTTAATGGAAAAGATCTGCAGAATTTTCCAAGTAAATACATTTCTGAGAAAATGCAGCTTTATATCTTTTCTAAAAGTGTGTTTTCACCACTCCTCATGGTATATCCAATGGAATCATCCTTCTACAGAGAGACTTGGAGAGCTCAGCCCTGTCTGTTCCTTTTTTTATTTTTCACAGTAGTTAATAAATGGAAGCAATGGAAATGTACCTCAACCTATAAATGGATAATAAAAATGCATCACATTTAAATAATGGAATTCTACACAGCAGAAACAAAACATGAAAATTACACATAAATGGATTTAACAAGAACCTATTATACTAACTGAAGTAATAAGAAAAACAAGTGACACGTCCTCTCTCATTTGTGGATCTTAGTTCCAAATCCCTAGATGTATGTATTCAGATGTAACTGCAGGAACCATTGCTATGAATTCATATGAGTTGTCAGAAAAATCCAGTTTCCTTGTGGTCATCCATCACCTCTGGCTCTTAACCCAACCCCTGTTGCAGGTATGAATATATATATATATATATATTAGATAATATATATATATATGTAATCATGAGTATGTAACATTGTAACATGTGCACAGAGGCCAATCAAGGCCAAAGTCTACAGATCCCCTTAGACTTGCATAGTATGAGTGTGAGCCACCTGATATGGGTACTGAAAACCTGGTCCTTTAAAAGAGTAGTATGCACATTAACTTCGGAGCCCTCTCCAGCACCTTAACAGAATGTCTTAAGAAGTTTTTCTCTGCATTGAGTATGTCGGTTTTCCTAAACGAGTCCTTAGGTCTCACCTTTAAATACATTCTTCCTACAATGCTATGAAATTTTTCTCTAATAATCTCCCATCATTTGGCTGATAAAGTTGCTAAGCAACAGAGGACTTGAGATTTGTGTCCTCTAGGTCAACATTCTATTCTGATCTTTGCTCAATGATGCTCTGAAACCTCCTGTTTAAGCGTCCTTCTCTGCTGATAGTTGATAGGTGGTATTGATCTACGAACATAACAATAAGTCATTAGGAAGTGGTATAGAAGGAGAAAGGAGAATAATGTACAAGAAAGGGTTCAATGGGAGAGTAGGATAGAGGAAGAAGTATATGGAGGGATCAGTAACACTACAAATGTTTAAAAAAAGTCACATAGATTGATGGAGAGATGCAACTTTTAAGAGAACTGGGTGCTTTTATAGAAGACCTGAGTTCAATTGTTGCACCCATATGGTGGCTAACAACTGATATCCAGGACTGATTCCTCCACCCACCTGCTATCATTTCCAACCCAAATGTCGTCTATAAGGAACTCTCACCTTTTTATGGTCCCTCTTTTACCCTTTTGATTTGTAAGACCTTTAGCAGCAGGACTATCAAATATTTCCATGTTACCTGGAGACCAAAATTGCTGCTCCTACACCATGCTGTAATGAGAAAAGCGCTCTACAGAAGAACATTCGCACACAAATAATGCCAAAAATAATCTTTTTTAGCCAGCAGTGACGACACTGGGCTTTTGGTTCCAACTGCACTGTCAAGCTACTCTTAGGATAAGCTTTTATGCAGAAATACCATATCCAAGGATTAAAAGTTTGTTTCCAAGCTGTCACTAACAAT
The DNA here is from genome assembly GCA_009823505.1 of Rhizomys pruinosus. Taxonomy (NCBI): domain Eukaryota; kingdom Metazoa; phylum Chordata; class Mammalia; order Rodentia; family Spalacidae; genus Rhizomys; species Rhizomys pruinosus. Next base: position 2,094,527 of record VZQC01008131.1, read on the forward strand.
CCCTATTCTGCAAGAGCAACCCAAGTAGAAAGTAAAAAAGCCATAAATCTGCTGTTAGAGGGAATAACCAGATGTATGACAACTTGTTCTCAAACCACAACTTGATGCAGCTGGGTCAAACATTTCTATTCCTATACTTTGATTTCAGCTTTAACTACTGTATTTACTGGGTCTTACAACATGGTGTAGCTCTGGTCGGTCTTTGAAGTGTCCCACCATAATTCTTTGAGACCAAAACCCAGGAGTATGTGGCTTCCTGTTAACATCAACACCGTAGAGGTACCATCAGAAAGCTTTCCCTTAGAGCAAGACTCAAACCTTATGTTTCCCCTGAATACCAACCAACCCACACACTTTGCCACCCAGAGATCTTGAGATCACAGATGCAGTTGGGGACCTTCAAAGTAGCATCCACTATACCTACTTCCACTCTAGTAGACATGACACCAATCCCTCCCCCCAGGAAACAATGTTCACTACCACTGTGACCCAAATTCCAGCCCCCAAAGGGCCACTTGTAGGAACATGTGAGCTTTCCACTGACTTGTGATGATTGGCAGTGAAAATTTGCTAACTCTACAGGTTTGCCCCTGGGCTTGGCATGTCTGATTGCCCCATTAGCACATCAACACATAGTTACAATATTGAACACCAAGCACAATTCAGCTTGTCTGCAATCTGATGTGTTATGGTAAGACCAAAAATCCAAACATCTGCTTAACAACACACTGCCAATGACCTAACTCAAGATTCCTTGATCAAATCATGAGACCATAAGTAATATGATTAACAAAGATGATAATTCTCCTCCACAAATCAGTACACCCACCAGTGTCCCTTGAGGAAAACAAATTTGTTGAGGCACAAGATTTATGATTTCAAAATACAGCTATAAATACCTTAAATGAGCTCTAAGAGAAAATGCATAAATCCTAAATGAAGACCAAGAAAATGTAAACGAGTGCAAGAAATAAGGAGAACAATCCAAAATATGAAAATAGAATTTAATAAAGGCAAAGAATTTCTGAGGAAGAGACAAACTGATATAAAACATGAAATTAGTAACTCGATCAGTGAAATAAAAAAAAAAATCAATGAAAAGCATCACCAGTGAATAAAGAGGAAGAGAGTACATCCAGCTTTGAGGACAAGGTAGAAGAACTGGATCATTCATTCAAAGAAAATGCTAAATCTAAAAATCAAAATAACAACAGCCAAAACAATAAAAACCAGAAACAGAATGTGCTGGAATGCTGGGATAATGTGCAAAAACAAACTTCTGAATTGTAGGTATAGACAAAGGAGAAGAAACCCAGGTCAGCAAATTGGAGGCCAGGATGGATTAGTTTTGAAACCGTGTCTAAACAAAACAAAATAAACTACACTAAAGTGCATAAGAGAAGACAAAGGTTCTAATAAAACTTACCTTGCCACTCACAGTAGAGAATTACCTCACCAATCACAATAGAGAATAATTTAAAATACAGCACATAAATTGTAACACTGAAAACACAAAAAATAATTAGAATATATTTTCGAATATAGTTACTTAAAATAAATGTAATATAAAAGAAAATAATGATACTAATGTTAGAATTTTAGAATTGATGAGTAAGTTTGTGTAAACATCTCTGAACTCTGTAATTTAACTAAATTGTTCACAGTACATTTAGAAGAGAGGAGGAGGATAAAATGTGGTGAGAGGAGAGTGGCAGAAGGGAGAGAGCAACCAGAACATGTTATATGCATGTATGACTTACCAAACAACTAAAGAATGTCTTAAAATCATAGTATCGTCCCCACTCTCACCTGATTCTCCAATAAACTAAAAAGACAAAAATCTTACAAAAATTCATTTCTAAACTATTTTAAAAATATAGCTTTTCAGGAATATATTGTTTTCTCCATGTGTATAATATTAAATTGAAAATTCATGCATTCAAATATTTTAACCTAAATATTATTTTTACAGTTTTAAATTCATATATTATTGATTTCAAAATAATGCATACATACAAATTCCATTTACTACCATACCATACAGTGCAGATTAATTGTAAAGGTAACTGTCTCCAAAGGAAAAAGTAACATTTCATTACTATGCATGTTATATAATGTCTCATTTCTCATTTTAAAAATCTTACTCTTTTTGAAATCTGGTATGATACCAATTTAACAATGAAACGGCTATTTCTCTAGCACCTTTATTCATAACAAATAAAAAAAATATTTTCTGTAAGAAAGAACATGTGTAGTTTACAGGGCAGCCTAGCATTTACTCCTCGCCTTCAACTTTTTTTTTTTTTTTAATAAGAGAGGCTATCTTGTTTCTTGTGCATGCACAAGGGTAGCTGGAATACAACCTTCAGATGATCTTTCTGTCTCCATTTCCCATCTTGCCATAAACTCACTGGAATTACTAACACACAGTGCCTGGCTTTTCCATAGGTTGTGGGTATCTGAAGTAAGGTCCTCAGGTTTGCACGACAAGCCCTTTACCTACTAAATAATTTTCCTAGAGAATTCTGCATTTTATTGCATTATTTTGAAAGCTACAATTCTCTTGATAATTTTCATGGAAAATGAAGAAATCCTATCCATTTGCCAAGTCTTAATTTCTAGACAGAAGACTTTGCTATATGGCTGTACTTTGATATTACAATCTAACAATCTTTCAGTTATCCTTTTTGTTGCAGCCATTGAAGATATTTCAAACTCTGTTGTGGCTCTGTATTTATTAGCTGGCATTCTATTGCAAATAAGCATCTTGTATTTTATTTTGGATAATTGAATTATGTGACTGCAGAAATTAAGTTTCCAACAACTGATGCTGTGACAAATTGGCTTAATATGAGACACAACTGCTCCTGTTGTATTTATCTACACTAAATGAATAAAGGTAATCATGGAGGAATAACTGACACAGAAAATCTGAGGAACATTTAGCTGAAAAACTTTACATCTAAATATCCAAATCAAGGAATATAATTAAGGTTCCCCAACAACTGAGATAGTAGGGATAGGTCAGAGGCAACTTCATTTTGCAAACTTAAGTAGATAATATATGAAAATGAAATTTAAAACAGAAAGATGATTTAATATATAAGCATTGTTGAGCTTAATAATTTTATTTAAAATCCGAAAAAAATGAGATAAAATTTGTGGAAGTCCCCAGGCCCACTCCTTGCCCCCCAGGAGCTGTGTGTTGCAGTGAAAAGCTACAAGAGATGGCAGTTTGTACATTCCTCTTAGGCCAGCTCTGGAAGAACTGTCTAATTACTTTATAACCTATTTATGAGCATATCACAGAAGTCCTGGGTGAGGCTTTAAGTACGTTTCTTTAATCTAAAGGAAACTCTTATAGAGCAACATTCTTCTTAGGCAAAAATCTCATTTTAGGCAAAAGTCATACAGTCTCTTATGGCCACTTCTCTACAGCAAGTCTCTACTTATAGCAAGATCTCTTTGGGTTCTTATGGCTACAGCTTCTCATGGCAGAATCTCTGCCTATGGCAAAAGGTGTCTCTCTGTCTAGCTTAAGGTAAATGGTGGTCTCTGTCTAGCTTAAGATAAATGGTGTATTGGGCTGGGCGTGGTGGCACACAACTTTAATCCCAGCACTTGGGAGGCAGAGGCAGGTGGATCTCTGTGAGCTCAAGGCCAACCTGCTCTACAGAGCAAGCTCCAGGCCAGCTGGGACTAAAAGGGAGACCCTGTCTCAAAAAATACCAAAGGAAAAAACAAGATAAATGGTGTCTTGTCTTGCTTATGGAAAATGGTGGCTTTCTCTCTTCTTAAGGCAAATGGTAGTTTCTGTATATTTGTTCTTCAAGCATTCTTATAGGACAAGGACAATGTGGCTCAGAAAAAGCCTGCCAGAGGCTAGAAATGTGCTTTACACAAAAGACCTGAGGAGATGAGAGACAACTCCAAGAGATAAGGCTTGAGTGAACTAATAACCTTGGGGGGAGGGGTTGCTTATCCATTAAGAGCATACATAAATCCTGGTAAAATCAAGGAAGACAGGCTAGTAGTGATGTACTCAAGTTCTAATCCAAAAGCATGTACTAACTAGGAGAAGAGGTAGATATTAATTTAAATGAAAACTGTCCCAGAATGTTATTCCGCAAAGCAAAGGGATTTGAGGCCTAGCAGCTGCCTCTAATCATGGTGTTCCAGAAAGAGGAATGTAGAAAGATCTGGTTTCAGAATGCAGCCCTGTCAGGACTGCACTACCATATCAAGAATTCCTAAATTCCATGCTAAACCTAATCTAACCCATTCCGGGCTGCAGCACCTCCTCCTTTTTTGTAATTTTTAAAATGAAAACATCATAGAAACCATGGCCTCTTTCCATGATCTAAAGACACATTGTATTAGAATTGGTGCTCCAATAAGGAGAAACAAGTCAATCAATATACGCCCCCGCAAGGAGTGCTCCATAAAAGCCATTTAGGCCGGGGCATTGAAAAAATAGGAAATTTTGCCAATTCCCTTTTGCAGTTCACTACTCTTATTTATGGTATGGGAGAAATCAGATATATTAAAGCAGCACAAACCAGGAAATTGTTTACAACATAAATGATTCTTTAACAGCAAGCAATCAATTGTAGCTTTATTTTGTAAGACTGTAGTTCTCAATTCACCCATCTCTTGTTTTATCTCACCCAATAATTTATCAGACCTATTGGTAGTTTTATTAGTTATACAAGTGAGGTGAGAAATTTAACTATGGGTCTCAGCTGTTAGGCTAGGTAGGAGAAGCAGAAAGGCCGAAATTGTTGCTACCACTACTATATATAACAATTTCAAAGAATCAGCATAATTCTCTGACAAGTGGAGTTGACAACAAAAGTACTGATGACCCACACAGTGATTTCCTTTATAACCAATGGGCAGAGTCTTAAGGTCTCATTGTTACCACTTTTTCTTTTCTTTCCCAGAAGTACAATCCTGAGTAATACATTTCAGTATCAGGTTTGATTCCACAATAGGTGTACCCTGGATAGAAGTAGCAATTACACATTTTTCTGCTTTTATGCTGTTTAAAGTTAACATGGGTAGGATACAAACAAGCAGAATTTCAGGGCGAGTTGTATCTCTGCCTTGGCTTTTTTCCAGGTATTATGAGCTGTTCACTAAGACTTTGGTCATTCCCCAGGTCAGAGGAGTCTGTGGCTTCTTCTTCTTGGGTCTACTTTTCTTCTTTCCCGAAGTCAGCAATGCCATTATCAGCATGGGGGTCACTTGAGTGATCTGATGAACCTGAGTGGCAACCATCTGAGGGCGGATTCATTTTGTGGAAAGACACAAGTCTACCCTCTTCCCATGTTCAGCAAAGGGGCTGGAGTTTTACGCAGAGTCCTGTTTCTGGGTCTCTACATAACTCTCATGGCAAGGGTTGTGGGACTGTAAGTTCATGCCAATGTTTGGGCATAGGGGAAGTTCTTTGATTATTTAATGTAAAAAAATTAAGGTTAACAATGACCTAGATAGCAAAAAATGAGTTAACAATGACCTAGATAGCAAAAAATGAGGACTTTGTCTATTATTCCATGTATGGGTGACTCATTGCTTTTGTTTTAAAATCATGTATTTGAGGGAGTTAGTGTCTGATTCCATTTTTAGTAAACTGGAGAAAGGGCTCAGCTGTACAGAGTGTTAGTTTACAAACCTTGCAGGAAACTAGACAGGCAATCAGGATTTAGACCAGGCTTGGTGAAGTTGTTTCCTTAAAGACTTTATACTCTGTGTTTAAAGAGTTAAATCTTGTTTTTTTAGAGTTAAATTATTTTGCTATGAGTTAAAGAGATATTAAAAGTTACATTTGAAACATATAACACATTTATGTTGGAAAAAATTAGTCATTTGAATTTTTATACAAAAGGTTTTGTTTTTAAACATTTTTATTTTATAGACTTTATTATGATATAGAATTAGAATTAAAGAGATAGCAGTTTGACCTGAAAAAAAAAGTTAACAATTTGAGTTTGTATTAGACTTTATCTATGAGTTCATTTGATATCAGGTAAATTAATCTTAGGAAACATAAGTTTTTAAAGTAGATATTAATAACTAAGATCTTGTAATTACCTTTTGTTGAGACTATGTTTTGTTGGTTTTATAAACTGAAACACCCTTAAAGATCACCAACCGCTCTTACAGAGGACCTGGGTTTGATCCCCAGCACCCACATGGCGGCTGAGTACTGTCTGAAACTCCAATTCAAGGAGAACTCCAGTTCCAGGGGAATCTGACACCCTCTTCTGATCTCTGCGGCATTGCATGACATGAGTGCACAAACCTGCATGCAGACAGTACATTGATGCACATACAGAAATAAATAAAATTTAAAAAATTGAAAAAAAAACAGACAAAAAACGAACACCTTAAAACACAATGAAGTATAAATTTTGTGAAACATTTAGCATGTACCAAGACAATTTTTGATTTTTTAAGTTAAGGTACCCAGTTTATAAGAAGGCCTTTGAATGTATTATTAAAATACTAATATTTCAACTAGTCATGTTGGAAAAGATTTAAAAACTAATATTTTTAAAGACGAAAAAGAAGAACTGAAATAAAATAGCTACAGTTTTTTTTAATTGTCTTGACACAAATAGACAATTTTGACAGAAATAACAGGCAATTAACAGACAACACAGTCATGTGACTTTAACACATAAGACATATGACATGATATCAGGTAATCTTAATATGAAACTATTTGTCTTATTCTTTGAGCAGGAAATTAAGTAAACATATTTCTTTGCACTGAGAGATAAATTATGATATGCTTTTTTTAATATAGTAAAAATTGAGTTTTTTTTTTTAAAGTAAAATATTTTTATTGGTGTTTGTGTGTTTAATACATCATTTCTCAGTCCAATGTAGACACATTCCCTTTTCCGTGCCCCCCACCCCATCCCAGTACATGCATTCTGCCATACATATCGTAAATCTTTTTCTCAGATTTAAAATTTTTTCTCCGCAGAGGTTTATTGGTTGGGAGGAAGTTTCAGTCAGTTCTTTGATCCAGTATTTTTCTTCCCATTTGCATTGCTCCAAAGTATGCCTAATATACATCACATATATACCAAACTTATGACCTCTGAAAACAAACTGAATGCTAATTCTAAAATATGTTAAGGAGTTCACATTTTTCCCTTTTATTTTACATTACTCTAATAAATGAATGCATGCCCTCCATATATATACCACAATTACAAAGCCTGAAAATAAGTCGTCATTCACATTATAACAGCATAGTTGCCTTCAGATAAAAAGAAATATAACATTAACTTTTTTCAGCTTGCTTTTTAACTAGGGATTTGGTGGTAGCATCCTCAAATGAGGGATACCATTCATCATTTGTTTTCCTGGGACTGTGCTACTTCACTTAGCATAATAGCTTGAAGTTCCACCCATTTACCTGCAAAGTCCATAATGTCATCTTTCTTCACTACTGCATAGAATTCCATTGTGTAGATGTACCACATTTTCTTTATCCACTCATCAGTTGAGGGACACTCTTGTTGCTTCCAGCTATTTGCTAATGTGAAGAGAGCTGAAATAAACAGAGATGTGCATGTATCTCTGCAATAGGATGAGTCTCGTGGTTATATACCCACCCTATGACTAGGTCTGGTGGTAGGCTCATTTCTGGTTCTTGAGAGTTCTCCCCAGTGCTTTCCATAGGGGTTGCACAAGTTTGCATTACCATCAGCAGTGAATAATTGTCCCCCTTTCCCCACAACCTCACCAGTATTAGATAGCCTTTGTTTTCTGGATAATAGCTAGTCTAACTGGACTAAGATGAAATTTTATGGTGGTTTTAATTTGCATTTCCTTAATTATTAGTGATGTTGGACACTTTTTAAGATGTTTCTCATCCATCTTTACTTCTTCATTTGTGAAGTCTATGTTCATCTCTTTACGCCATCTTTTGAGTGGGTCATTTGTTTTCTTCTTCCTTTGTTTATTGAGTAGTTTATACAATTTGGATGTTAATGCTCTATCAGATGTATCACTGGTGAAAGTTTCCTCCCACTCTGTGGGTTTTTTCTTCACTTCTTTGTTTCTTTTGATGTACAGAAGCTCTTGAGTTTGTTTAATAAGGTCCTATTTCTCAGTTGTTGATCTTATGTTTTGCACAGCTGCTGTCTGATTTGGAAAGTCTTTTCCTACACCTATGTCTTGTAGCTTACTACCAATGTTTGCTTCTATTATTTTCAGAGTTTCATATTTCACATTAAGGCCTTTGATCCATTTGTTGTTGATTTTTGTACATGGCGAGATGTAGGAGTTTAGTTTTATTATTCTACAAGTGGTGATCCAGTTATGCCAACATCATTTGCTGAAGATGCTGTCTTCCCTCCATTCAGTCTACTTGGCACTTTTGTCAAATATGAAGTGGCTGAAATTGGATACACTAAGGTTTGGATCCTTGATTTTGTTCCACTGATCTACAGGCCTGGTTTTGTGCCAATATTGGGCTGTTTTTTTATGACAATAGCCCTGTAATATAGTCTGGTATGGCAATACCCCCTGTCTTGCTCTTTTTGCTCAGGGCTGCTTTGGCTATCTGGGATCATTTGTTTCTCCATATGAACTTTAGGATATGTTTTTCTAAGTCTGTGAATAAACTTGTGGGAATTATAATTGGGATTGCATTGAATCTCTATATTACGTTAGGTAGGGTGGTTAATTTTACTATATTGATTCTTCCAATCCATGAGCATGGGAGGTTTTTCCATCTTCTAGTATCTTCCGCAAATTCTTTTTGAGGGGTTTAAATTTTTCTTTGTAGAGATTTTTAATGTGTTTGGTCAGGGTTGTTCTTAGATTATTTATTTTTTGAAGGCTATTGTGAGTGGGGAAGTCTCCAATTCCTTCTCCAATTGCTTGTTATTGACATAAAGATTTTTCTAAGTTAATTTTGTATACCACCACTTTACTGAAGCTGTTGATGGTTTCTAGAAGTTTCCTGGTGGAGTTTTTAGCATCCCTTAGGTAAACTATCATGTCTTCTGCAAAATGGGAGAGTTCGGCTTCCTCTTTTCCAATTAGTAGTCCACTAATTTCCTTTTCCTGTCTTATTGCTCTCACAAGCATTTCAAGCACTATATTGAAGAGGAGTGTGGATATGGGGCAGCCTTCCTGGGTTCCTGACTTTAAAGGGAATGTTTTTTTAGTTTTTTTTGCATCTATGTTCATTATTGGTGAAGTGGGTTTATAGTTTTCTTCTTTGGTTGTATCTTTCCCTGGATTTGGTATTAGAGTGATGTTGGCTTCATAGAAGGAATTTGGGGGGGTTGGAGAGATGGCCTAGCTCTTGCAGAGGACCCGGGTTCGATCCCCAGCACCCACATGGTGGCCGAAAGCCGTCTGAAACTCCAATTCCAGGAGAACTCCAGTTCCAGGGGAATCCGACGCCCTCTTATGACCTCCTCGGCGTTGCACGACACGGGTGCACAGACCTGCATGCAGACAGTACATTGATACACATACAGAAATAAAAAAAAGGAATTTGGGAGATTTATTTCTGTTTCAATCCTCTTGAATAATTTGAGTAGTAATGGCTCTAGGTCTTCTTTACATGTCTTCTAAAAGTCAGATATGAATCTATCTGGACCTTGGTTCTTTAATTAAGAGGGTTTTTTTAAAATACAGTTTCAATTTTCTCCTTTATTATGGGTCTATTTAAGCTGTCAATCTTTTCCCAGTTAAGTCTTGGTGGATTCCATGACGTTAGGTATTCATCCATTTCTCTTAGGTTTTCAAATTTAGTAGAGTATAGGTTTTTGAAGTATTCCCATAAGATTGTCTGAATCTTTTCACTATCCGCTGTGATGTTTCCCTTTTCATCTCTAATTTGGTTGATTTGGAGTTGTTGATTTCTTCTTTTAGTCAACTGGGCTAGAGGTCTATCTACCTTGTTTATCCTTTCAAAGAACCAACTCTTGGATTCATTGATTTTTTTGTATTATTTCTATTTCATTGATTTCTGCTCTGAGTTTTGTTATTTCTTCCTGTCTGCCGAGTTTAGGATTCATTTGTTGCTGCCTCTCAGGTGTTTTTAGTTGCAATGTTAAGTCATCTATTTGTGCCCTTTCTGTTTTCTTAATGTAGGGACATAAGGCTATGAATTTCCCTCTCAGGACTACATAAGCAGTCCCATAGGTTTTGCTGTGTTGTATCATCCCTCTCATTTAGTGCCAGAAATGCTTTATTTCTGTCTTTATTTCTAATTTGACCCACTCATTATTCAATTGTTCATTGTTTAGTCTCCATATGTTCTTATAGATAGTTGGGCTCTTTCTGGTGTTGATATTAATCTTAATTGGGCTGTGATTTGATAAGATGGCATGAAATTATTTCAATTATTTTGTATTTGTTGAGGTTTGCTCTGTGGCTCAATATATAGTCAATTTTGGATAATGTTCCATGGGGTGCTGAGTGGAAAGTATATTCTTTGGTGTTTGTGTGTAATTTTGGGTAGATATCTGTTTGGTCCATTTGGTGTATCATATTTTTCAGTTTATACATCTCTCTGTTTATTCTTTGTCCAGTTAAGCTGTTCAATGGTCACAGTGGGGTATTGAAGTCTCCCATTATTAGTGTGCTGGGATTGATCTTTGTCTTGAAGTCCTTCAGGATTGTGTTTATGAATTTTGGTGCCCCAGTGTTTGGTGCACATATATTTATGATTGTGAAATCTTCATAGTTGATTTATCCTTTGATAAAGATGTAGTGACCATCTTCTTCTCTTCTGATTAGTTCTACTTTGAAATCTATTTTCTCTGATATTAAAATAGTAACACCTGCTTGCTTCTGGTTCCATTTGCTTGAAATATTTTTTTCCACCCGTATTTCTGTGTTTATATCTTCTTTAATTTCTCTCTTTTGCTGTTTGGGGATAGCTGCTCCTTTCCTCTGTCCTCTGAGCTGCTTTGAGTATTTTCTGGAGAGTTGAATTTCTAGACATGCATTCTTTCATCTTGTTTATATCATGGAATATTTTCCTTTCTCCTTTGATTAAAATTGACATTTTTTTTTTCTGGGTACAGTAACCTGGATTAGCATCTGTTGTCATTCAATACTGGAAATACTTTGGTCCAAACTCTTCTCAATTTCATCCTTTGTGTTGAAAAGTCAGCTGTAATTCTGATGGCTTTTCTTTTATATGTAACTTGTTGTTTTTCTCTTGTGCTTTTCAGTATTCTGTCTTTGTTTCTCACATCTACAGTTGCATTATAATATAGCGTGGGGAGTTTCTTTTATGATATTGTCTATTTGGTGTTCGATGTGCTTCTTGTATTTGTATGGGTGTGTATTTTTTCAATTTGGGGACATTTTCTTCTATAATTATGTTGAAGATCTTGTCCATACCATTGTGCTGAGATTCTTCTCCTTCCTCTATACCTATGATGTGGAGATTTGGTCTCTTCATGGTATCCCACATTTCCTGATTATTCTGCTCCTGTGTTGATTTTTTTTTAATTTTTCATAATCTTTGCTTTAGTTCTTCAGTTCTTCCACATTATCTTCTAGGGTTGATATTCTATTTTCTGCTTTGTCCATTCTGTAACTGAGGCTTTCTCTTGCCCTTTCCTGCTGACTCAGTGTTTAATTTCTTTTTTCATTTCAGGCTGAGATTCCTTTAGTATTTCCATGTCCTTCAGGAGTTGAGCATTCTCCCTTCCCCTTTTAGTTTTTCAGTTTCTGTTTTCATTTCAGCCTGAGATTTTTTTCAGCATTTCCATTTACTTTGAGAGTTGGTCATTCTCACCCTTTAGGTCATTTATTTCTTTGAGTGTATCTATTATTTTTCTTTTAAGATCTGTATCCTGGGTTACCTCCAGGGAGATCTGATTTTTAGGGTCCTCTATAAGACTGAGAAATTTTGGTGGACATTTATTTGTCTTTCCTGTGTTGTTGATTTTTCTTTGTGCTTTTGGTATGATGATTTGATTTGTTTTGCGTATAATGTGATGTACAATTCAGGTGTTTCTTTGTTGTGATATAAGCCTGTTCCTTTAGTTTGACTGGGTGTGGGGGGTGATTTGGCCCCTGTGTCAGCCACCTGTGTCAGCAACCTTCCTTGTCCCTGTGGTAGATGTTGAGGTGGTGCTGGCTGTTGCCTCAGTGTCCCGGAAGACCTGAGCTCCCAGTGGCATGGGCCTGTTCCTCTCTGGTCTGGCCTGTGGCAGAAAACAAGGTGCAGCTGGTTACTGTCTCTGTGTCCCTGAAGACCCAAGTTTCCAGCATTTAAATCTTCTCCTGTGTGCCAGGCTTATGGTGGAAACTGAGTTCAAAAAGTCAGGTTTTTACTTTTGAAGCAAGTTAGAATTTATCCTGAAGAACAAAGAGAAGTTAAAATTTTAAAGTATAAAAGAATCTATAAAGCAGAAAGTCTGGGGTTTGAATCGTGAACCTTGTGAGAACAATTCTATTTCTTTAACCACTAGTCTTTTCTTCTAATTGCTGAAAAGGAGAGAAAAAATGAGATTTTGTTTCAGACTCCAGCCCTGTTCAGGCTATGCCACCATCTCAAGAATTCCTAAATTCCATGCTAAACCTAATTTAATCCATTCTGGGCTCCTGCAATGATTGTTGTATTTTGATGTAGAAATGAACCCTAAGATTTATCTATTCAGGTGTAATTTTGAGGAGAGGTTTCATTCCATTTTTCTCTATCTTATTTTTCATCATTTCTTTTTCTTGCTTTGTTTCTCTGGCTCTTTCCCTATATATAAATCTTATATATGTAATGTTTACTTGTATTTAGATTGTAGATTCTTATTTCATTCCTCCATCTGTGATATTTGTGTTGATACCTCTTTTTGTTTTATTATGGTAATCCTTAAAAATGTGTACGTTTGGGCTGGAGAGATGGCCTAGCGGTTAAGAGTGCTGACCGCTCTTACAGAGGACCTGGGTTCGATCCCCAGCACCCACATGGCGGCCGAGAACCGCCTGAAACTCCAATTCCAGGAGAACTCCAGTTCCAGGGGAATCCGAGACCCTCTTCTGACCTCCGTGGCATTGCACGACACGGGTTCACAAACTTGCATGCAGACAGTACATTCATACACATATGGAAATAAAATTAATAAAAAATGTGTACGTTTATTTTATTTTTAATATATTATTTGTATTTTGTGTGTGTGAATGGTTTTCCTGCATATGTTGTGCAGTGCACTCAGAGGTCAGAAGAGGGCATAGGGTCACCTGGAGCTGGAGTTAGAGACATGTGTTAGCCACCAAGTCTCTGCTAGAAATCAAACCCAGGTCCTCTGCAAGAGCAGCAACTGGTCTTCACCACTGGGCCATTTCTCCAGCCCCCAAACACCTATATTTTAAAGCCTTGCTTCATTTTTGTAGTTATGTGTTTTCTGACACATTTGGATTGAAATATATTTACTATATATTATTTTGTTAGATGCTTAGAAATCTATCTGACAATGTTTTATTAATTTTAAACAAACATAGTTTTAATTTAATTTTCTTAAGGTATTTTTATGTAGTACATCGAAACATGCAGATCTGTAATAATTATTCCACTTGATATTATAAAATAATACAGTATTGTAAACCATGAATTTTAATTATATAATCTCAACTACAATAAAGTATTAACTGTAGTTATTAGAAGTTATTTATTATTTTGGAAATATATTTTATTTTTAACTTTGTTGTATCATGTGTGGAATAGAAGAACATGTGTACATGTTTGTGCAGGTCACCTCTGAATTCAGAACAGGGCATCAGATCCCCTAGAGTTGGAGTACAGGCTCTTGTGATTTGCCTGATGTGGGTTTTAGGGGTAAAACAAGTCTTCTGAGTCATCTCCCCATTTCTTATTGTTACTACTCTATGAAATAACTTTGATGAGCTAATAATACCAACATTACAAATTATACGAGAAGTATTTACTGGGTTATCATATTGCTGGGCCAATCAAAACCAAATAATAAAACTATAATTTTTCCTATTTGGTGTACCAAATTTCTCTGAAATCACTACTCTAAATCACAATTGTAACCTGCATGAAACTATCTAAAGCAAACTTGTACTGGTCTGTTGACTCTAATCTCCAGTTCAATAGAGCTAAGATTTTTCATTAAAAGACTCTAAACAGAAAATAGATTTACACAAATAAGCCAAAATTAAGAGACCTTAAATGTTGCCCCCCATGGGAAAATTTCAAGTTAATAAAATAAAATTACAAAATCATCATAAAAATGGGAAAGTGGATAACAAACCCCAACCCTTCTTGATGAGATACTGAAAATGACAGCTGATGAGACATAGAGAGTCAGTCAAGTTTTTTTTTTTTAGGGGGGGTATTTTTGAGACAGGGACTTCCTTTAGTCCCAGATGTCCTGGAGCTCACTCTGTAGAACAGGCTGGCCTCAAACTCTTAGAGAGCCACCTGCCTCTGCCTCCCAAGTGCTAGGATTAAAGGCATGCACCACCACGCCTGGTGAGAGTCAGTCAGTTTTAAAGATGTATTTCATGGTAGGTTACCAGGATCCACAATGAAGGGCATTTGAGGAAACACATTTGAATATATACATTATAATAGAGTACCTGAAACTGGCTGGGGGTGGTACAGGAGAGCAGACAGAAAAGAGAATTTAAACAGGATCAATATGTATTGTCTGATTGATGTAAGCTGTGGAAGGATAAAATCAATTAATAGTCTAACTCCAGTTTTATAAACTAACACCCACAGCAATGACCTGCATAACAAAGTATATTTGTCTGGGGTTTCACGTTGAGGTCTTTGGTCCATCTGGAGTTGACTTTTGTACAAGGTGAGAGGTAGGGGTTTAATTTCATTCTTCTACAAGTGGTGATCCAATTTTGCCAGCACCACTTGCTGAAGATGCTGTCTTTCCTCCATTGTGTCTTCTTGGCCCCCTTGTCAAATATGAGGTGGCTGAAATTGTATGAGCTCAGGTTTGGATCTTCAGTTTTATTCCATTGGTCAACTGGTCTGTTTTTGTGCCAGTACCAGGCTGTTTTTTTGACTATAGCCCTGTAGTATAGTTTGATATCTGGTATAGCGATCCCCCCTGTATTGCTCTTTTCACTCAGAGTTGCTTTGGCTATTCGGGGTCTTTTGTTTTTCCAAATGAAATTGAGGATTTTTTTTTCCAAGCCTGTGAAGAAATTCTTGGGGATTTTGATTGGGATTGCATTAAATCTGTACACTAGTTTGGGTAGGATGGACATTTTTACTATATTTATTTTCCCAATCCATGAGCATGGGAGGTTTGTCCATCTTCTGATGTCTTCCTCAATTTCCTTTTTCAGGGGTTTAAAATTTTTGTTGTAGAGATCCTTGGTGTCCTTGGTTAGGTTTGTTCCTAGGTATTTTATTGTTTTTGAGGCTATTGTGAGTGGGAAGGTCTCCTTGTAGTCCTTCTTCAGTTGCTTGTTGTTGGTGTAAAGAAAGGCTACTGATTTTTCTAGATTTATTTTGTATCCTGCCACTTCACCAAAGGTTTTGATATGAGAGACTTTCTTGCCTCCCCCCCAGAACAAGGAGAAATATGACGATGATGGGGTTGCTCTCCAACTGTAAATTGGAGACAACTATTATAGAGGTAATCTCTTATAAAACTGGTAAAACTGCCTTCTTTAATTGACTAATAGACATAGAACTGTGAAAAGGATTACTCTCTGTTCAGAACCAAATATAACACTAAAGTCCTTAAACTATGTGCTTAAGCAAAATATATCAATACAGGAGCTCTGACATCAGTAATGGATTATTCCACCAGGGAGATGTTGGCCAGGGGATCTAAGGTCCCACAAAAGGTAAAGGCTCCTTGCCTCTAAACTGGGATACCTGCAAGAAGAGAGGCGATAAGGCCCTGCTGCTGAAGACCTGATGTTAACATGGAAAAGATGCATTGAGACCACACATGCAAGTGTACAGATGGCCCCTGGAATACCAGAGAGTGTTACCAAGGGCCACTAAACCAACAAAGCAAATACGGGTCTCCTTGAGTCAAGCAAGACTCCACCGTCAGCACCAGCTACACCTCACCTGCCTGGAAATAATGTGCAGCAGAGGCAGCCATATGCCTGTATATCCCAAATCTAATTGGCTATTGGCTCTCTCCTTGGAGGAATGACCCATGGCTGATGCCACAAGCTTACATTCTCTACAGGTTAGGAGATATCATAAGCCACAGTAAGACCCTGTCATATTTAACAGGGGGGAAAATTGTAATTCATGGATTAACATCTAAACATATATGTCTATAACAAAGTAACCTACCATAACTATTAATGCTGCTTAAATACCTATATATCTAATTGCTTGTGCTTCATTAGTAGGATCGAAAGGTTATTCCTGGACAGACTGTCAGCCCATGAAAGGAAACAGCCAGAATTGACCAGAATCCAAGACAACAGCTCCAGAGAGAGTGGACTGTTCTGCTTCTCATCCACTTGTGCCCCTTTTCTAAGCCCAGGGAATAATCTGCGGAAGAGGGGGCGTGGTAGAATGTAAGGGCTGCGATTGGGGTGAAGGGTGAAACTACAGCAATGTACTCTGGACCCTCATTTGATTAACCTGATTGAACATACAACCCCTCACCCCCCGCTAGAAGGTGGGGCTGTGGGTGTTTGGGCACAACAGCCTGCAAATTGGTTATACATGAAGGATGCTTGTACTCATGGATTATCACTTATAGCTAAAAAATGGAAAAAAAAAACTGAGAGAGATATGCAGGACAGTCATGGCAGAATGCATGATCTCGGTTGGGGTGGGGGTGGGGGTGAAGGGAAGGGGAGATATGCCTGAACTGAATTGGAAAATGATGTATGAAATGCACAAAGCATCAATAAAAAAAATGTTGGGAAAAAAAAAAAAACAAAAAAAACAAAGTATATTTGTCTATAGTGGTAATCTTATCTTGGGGTAATCAACATCTATTTAATTGTACTTAAAGCCCACTCAGTGAGTAATGCAAACAACACCAAATGCACATGGCTGAAGAAGTCATAGACCCTAGTGAAAACCAAGCATAATATTTACTATATGGTAAATATGGATGTTTATTTACAAACAAGCATACCAGTTACCACTTATGAAAAAATCTACATTTTTGTAAAAGGTGGGAACTATTACAAAATTTCAAAATTGGCCAAACACAAAGAATAAGGGTCTGTGTGATGTCCATTTTTAAGTGACACATTTACACTGGAAGCTCTACACCCAAGGATCACATAACATAGTTGAAAAGAATGTAGAGCAATTACTAATGCATCTCTCAACTCTCACAAGTAAAACTTACTCCTGCAACAGAGAGTGATAAACCCGGATAACCATCCAGTTAGTGTGGAAGAATAGGCTGCAGAATATATGTCCTTGGATAGTACTCTGGATTTGTTCATGACCATTGTTCTAGTTTATCTTCCATTGCTGTGACAAAACACTCTGACCAACACCAACTTGGGGAGGAAAGGGTTTATTCAGTTTACATCTCCTGGGTCACAGTTCATTACTTACGGAACCCAAGGCTGGAACTCAGGTCAGGAACTGGGAGGCAGGAGCTGAAGCACAGGCCATGGAGGAATGCTGTTTACTGGATTGCTCCCCTGGCCCCATGCCCAGCCTGTCCTCTTATATGGTACTCAACAACCTGCCCAGATTGGCACCACCCATAGTGGGCTGGGCCTTCCCACATTGCCCAACAATCAAGACAATACTCCACAGATGTGGCCACAGGCCAATCCAATGGAGCCAATTCCCCAACTGAGTCTCCCTAAACCCAGGTGTGTCAAGTTGACAATAAAGCTATCCAGCGCAATTGACCCCTTGTCAACTTGACACACAAAACACATCACTATCAAACCACCACCTTTCCAGTTCTTATCCCAAAAGTATGATGTTAACATTAATCACAACCTAAGACAGTACAACCTTAAAAGCCCCACAGTCCTTACAATGTCCAAACACTCTAAAGTTCACAGTCTGTAAAAGTGTCTTAACTGTGGACTGCTGTAAAATGCAAAACAAGTACTGTCTTATTTCAAAGGGAAGAATCAGGCATACTCAAACAAAACCTAAGTCCAGCAAGTAGCTCAAGGCTGGACACCTGGGATTCACAGAAGATCTTCTGGGCTCCAAACGGTCTCAGCAGCTCCCCTTCTCTGACTCTGCCATCCAGAGCACACACAGCTCATCTTGCAGGCCCAGGCTGACTCCATTCCACACCTGCTGCTGCTCTTGGAGGTCACCTCATGCTCCTGGCATCTCCAAAAAGCTGGGGTCACCACTGAAACTGAGGCAGCACCCTCACCAATGATCTCTTCTGACCTCTCCTGGTGCAAAGACTCAGCTTCTCTCCATGACCCCTGCAATCCTGGGGTCTTCACTGTAACCGAGGTGCACTTCCACTAATGGTCTTTCCTGACCTCTCACAGTGCCAAGCCTCGACTGCTCTCTGTGACCCCCTCAAATTTCAACACCAGAACCATATAGGAGACTCTTACACACTACCAAGTCCTGCATCTGGCTTGAGATGGAGGCTCAGGCCCCTTCTGGAACATAGCTTCTGTGTGCTCACCCTGAAGAAATACTTCCCAGAGCAGTTCACCACAGTGATGCTGGTCTCTTCTTACTTACAGCTGATTTTTCAGCCCCAGCTAACCAACATCAATTGTCCCAGTACAACAAAGATTTACCTTCAGGTTATGGTCTCTTATTACTTACATCTGATTCTTCAGCTCCAGCTGACCAGAACCCACAGAGTAAACAGTCCTGATGATCTCTGCTTCCCTTTGAAACTAGAAACTTCACAAGCCAGGCCTCCAACATCTACAACTCTTTCAGCAAAACTGTTGCAAGTTCCAAAGCAATGATCTTTAGGCATTCAATGATTTTTCTAGCCCAAAGTTCCAAACACTTCCACAATCCTTCCCCAAAACACCAAGGTCATGTCTGTCACAGCAATAGCCCACTCTCTGGTACCAATTTCTGTTCTAGTTTGTCTTCCATTGCTGTGACAAAACACTCTGACCAACACCAACTTAACGAGTAAATGGTTTATTCAGCTCACATCTCCTGGGTCACAGTTCATCACTTAGGGATCCCAAGGCTGGAACTCAGGGCAGGAACCTGGAGGCAGGAGCTGAAGCACAGACCATGGAAGAATGCTGTTTACTGGCTTGCTCCCCTGGCCCATGCCCAGTCTGCCCTCTTATATGCTATACAATAACCTGCCCAGGGTGGCACCACCCATAGTGGTCTGGACCCTCCCACTTTGCTCGACAATCAAGACAATACTCCACAGATGTGGCTAGGGGCCAATCCAATGGAGCCAATTCCCCAATTGAGGCTCACTCAACCCAGGTGTATCAAGTTGACACTAAAGTTATCCAGCACAACCATGAAGAAACCAAATCTTCCAAGATTCTAGGAACTTGCTCATACGTGCTTACATCAGCGGTGACATTATGCACAAGAACCATGCAGTACAAATTGAATTAGATAAAAACCCAGCACTGGTGTTGGAGAGATAGCCTAGTGGTTAAGAGTGCCAACTGCTCTTACAGAGGACCCAGGTTTGATCCCCAGCACCCACATAGCGCCTGAGAACCGTCTGTAACTCCAATTCCAGGAGAACTCCAGTTCCAGGGGAATTGACACCCTCTTCTGACCTCCGTGGAATTGCATGGCACGGGTGCACAGACCTACATGCAGACAGTACATTCATACACACAGAAAAAAAAAAAAAAACAGCACAGAACTGGAGAAAAGGGCAGGAGGCCACAACCTCAGCCAAGGAGCTATTGCCAAATAATCAATGCTGGGGGCTCAGGGGTGAGTTGGTCTTCTTTAAGTGAGTGACAGTAGTTAGTTTTAACAGGATACAGTGAATGAACAAACACTGAGAAATATCAGATACACAACCTGGACTTGATATGCCTTAATATATATGACAGAATGCAGGAAATCATGCAGGCAGGCTAAATGAAAGTGAAGATAAGATAAGGTGTCAAAATATGATTAAGATGTATTAAATGCACAAAAATTCAAAACATATTGAAAAAATTCATTGTATGAAATTGGCAAAAATTCAGTAACAATGGATTTTTAATGAATTTAAAATACAATTAAAATTTTAAGGTATTAAAATACCTTAAAAATACAATTGCAGCTGGAGAAAAGGCTCTGTATTTAGGAGTGCTGGCTGGTCTTGCAAATGACTGGGGTCAATTTCCAGCACCAACATGACAGCTAATAACCATTCATAACTCTAGTTCCAGGTTATCAGATGCTTTCTTCTGGCATCAGTGGGTATTCTATAGCATGATTACATTTACATGCTTGCAGTTAACACACACACACACACACACACACACACACATATATANTAAGTTTTTTAAATAATAAAACAGATTACAACAATGGTCTTTGCCATAATTAGGTGAATGAGACCAAAAACAAAAACACACATATGATTAAGCACACACACACATCGCACAAGTAAGATGCTTTGGAATTCATGTGGACACACAATCTGTCCAATCCCAACCAACTCACACCAGAGAGGAATGTATGCGAGATAAAGCATGGGACCTCTCATGTAATAAGTGCAAGTCTGGTCATAAAAGCATAGTAGTAGTTCCTAGGATCACGACTGTGTCTGTTAGCGAAGACGCGGCTACAGGAACTATTTTTTATTGTGTTTTCGCCGTTCTTAATATCAAGACATTACCGGGTAGCTCCCCGTGATATGTAACCGCCAAGCTGACACTGTGACGGACTCACTTTCTGTTATAATCTCCACCGCGAACTTTGAAAAAAATCAAACAAAAGATCTGCTCGCACCACTCTGCCTCAATCACAAAAGTGGCTATGGAATTTATATAGAGGGCGGGTATGTAACATACATTAAACCCATGCCCTAGTAAGAAAAATACCCACAGAACCAAGTTCGGAGAGAGCCAAGCCTAAGGAGCTAATGAGAGAGAGAGCGTGGGGCGCTGGACGAGATTGGCCTCGCGTGCATTTTTAAGAGCTAAGGGCTGGCGAGGCTTTGTGCTTCTCTGTTAGGCAGCGTGCGCGCAGGTTTTGCACTTGCCAACTAACAAATGATTCACATGACGTGGGGACATTTCAGCACAACATGACAGCTAAATAACCATTCATAACTCTAGTTCCAGGTTATCAGATGCTTTCTTCTGGCATCAGTGGGTATTCTATAGCATGATTACATTTACATGCTTGCAGTTAACACAACACACACCCACACACACACACCCACATATATATATATATATATATATTATATATATATAATCTATATATAATAATAATTAAAAAAATAGAAGATACAATGAACTCAGATCCCTTTTTCTTTTAAATGAATAATTTCAAGCAAAGCTGAGGCAGTATCACAGGTGTTTCACTAGTAGTGAGTTGCATGAGAGTGTCTGATATAATTAGTTCCTGCAAATAAAGCTGGCTTATAATTTGGTTTCATGTGTTTGACTATTTAAATTTATTTCCCTATATTTTATGTTTTCTGCTACTATGAACAGTACAAATACATGCAAAGAAACAATCATTTAAAGATACCTTTGGAAAGTACAGCTACTGTTCTCTTATAACTTTCATTTGTTTGCAAACAATTTTTTTCCTTTCACAGCTAATGGCATTTTATGACATATTTGGGGCAGTGTTATTATTAGGATTATGTGTTTACCATGCAATTACGTGGCAAAAATTCTGCATGTTCCCATCTTTATGTGGAGTGTGATTTTTATCTTCCCCTTTATCTGAATAAATAGTTTTGTGTGGTATTTATGTTTCTTTAACTGGAAATTTAATAAAATGAGTATTAAACTGAAGACAGAAACTGTCACTTTCACTTTCTTTGAAAGCAGAAAATAATATATTCTACTGAACAGCTGGGTAACTTTCATGCTTTATGTAAATTACCCTGAAAGTAACAAAAGTACAGAAAAATGTGAATAGCTAAGACAATTTAAAAGTGCAAATGAATGCAAATCATCTACACATAAAAAATGTGTTCATACATTTATTTTTAAATCATTTCTTTAACAGAAAATAGGATTTTGATGTTTTGCTACATAACTATACATCCAACCATAATATATATTTGAGTTGCAACAGATTAATCTATAAAATCCATAATTTTAAACGCATAAAACATAGAATACTGTGTGATCTTAAAAGAAAATAATCAGCTTAGCATTTCAAATCACATTTATTCTTTCAGAATACAGAAGTAGCACCTTATTTTCCATCTTAATAACTGCCTTTCACCAGCAAGCAAATATATAGTCTTTCTAAAGGAAACAATTTTCAGAAGGCTGTTAGTTGCTATAAATTGACTTTGTGCAATAAGAATTTATTTCATTCAATATGGTTTATATAGCAACATATTTCCCTATTACTGAATAAAAAAGAAAACAAGTTAGTAATGGTATAGTTTAAGTATCATTTCATCTGAAATCTCTAATTTGTACTCAGTGTTCTAGATTAGTTGAATCTTTGAGCAATGTGGTATATCCAGGTTTCAACTAAGCACCCTGCACATACAATTGCATTAAATTATATGCACAATATTCATTATTATTGATTTATATCCTAGGCTCTTATACTAAATCATGAAACCCTAGAATAGTGCCTTGAATTGTGTCCACAAAAGTAATATTTTTTCATTATATTGCATTTTCACTATACATTGAAATTCATGATAAATGTTAATGTTAAAGTAGAATCAGATTAACCAACAGAGGGTACATGAATCTAATTGTGTACTTTTCTATTCTCTAATGTAAGAAATTTTCTGTTTTCCTTAATTGGAAATAATTACTATATTTTTCAATGATATGGGGTAAGGAATCCATGTTGATCCTTTTTGTGTTTTTGTCATTGTAAAATGAGATAGACTTCATTTCTAGTAACAGATATGTAAAGCATGGGTCAAAAATTCATTTTCTGCTTGCTCAAACATGCTTTCCATTCTAAGAAATAGGATTTTATGCTGAATAAAGGTGATTAAGTGACTCATCAAAATATCAATTCTTTTCACCCTCATTAAAGTCATATTTTCATTCCTTTTTGACTATGATAACTAGATGCAAGTCTTCCTTTTTACTTGACAATATCGACTTCATGTCAATAGAGGTCGCATACCAGTGGCCACCATACCTGTACTGCTTTCCCAAGCTGTGCTTCCAATGTTTCCAAATACTTTAAATGTTGCTGCTTTGCATAGAATTATAGGTTCTTTTACATTTTTTGTACTTCTATTAAGAATACACTTTTAGAGTTTTCAGAGACATTGAGGCAGCAACCAGCTGCTCCATGGCTTCCCTGCAGGCCTGGTAAGGAGTCCCCCCAGCCCCCAGAGCTCTAGTCTTTAGGGAAGCAGAAGCAACAGCCAGGGGGAACTTGGATTCTCCCCCATTCTGCGCTGGCAGAAATGCTGAAAAAAAATCTCAGACTAAAATGAAAAAAGAAACTGAAAAACTAAAAGGAGAATGGTCAACTTTGAAAGGAAATGGAAATACCAAAGAATCTCAGCCTGGCATCAAAAAGGAAGTCAAACACTCATGTAGTTAACAGGAAAGGGGAAGAGAAAGCTTTGGTAACAGAATGGATGAAACAGAAAATGGAATATCAACCCTAGAATAAATGTGGAAGAATTGAAGGACTCAAGCAAAGTCTATGAAAAATTAAAACAAACAAACAAACAAACAAAAAATCCACAGGAGTGGAATAATCAGGAAATGTGGAACACCATGAACAGACCAAACCTCCACATCATAGGTATAAAGGAAGAAGAATCCCATTGCAATGGTATTGACCAAATCTTCAACAGAATTATAGAATAAAATTTTCCCAAATTGAAAAAAGACATAGCCATACAATAACAAGAAGTGCATAGAACACCAAATAGACAAGATCAGCCCGGGCATGGTAGCCTATGCTTTTAATCTTAGCACTTGGGAGGCAGAGACAGGTGGATCTCTGTGTTTAAGGGCAACCTGGTCTATAGAGTCAGTTTCAGGCCAGCTGGGGCTACAGGGAGACCCTGTCTCAAAAACACCCCCCAGAACCCCCAAACAAAACAAAACAAAAAGCAAAGACAAAATACTGAAAGCCACAAGAGAGAAACAAGAAGCTACATTAAAGAAAAACCCATCAGAATTACAGCTGACTTTTCAACACAAACGATGAAAAGCAGAAGAGTTTGGACCAAAGTATTTCCAGGACTAAAGGACTACAGATGCCAACTCAGGTTACTCTACCCAGAAAAAAATGTCAATTATAATTGAAGGAGAAATACTCAAAGCAGTTCAAAGGACAGAGGAAAGAAGCAGGTATCCTCAAGCAGCAAGAGTAATTAATGAAGGTATAAATACAGAAATACAAATAGACCCAAAATGCAAACAGAAAATAAACTGAAGGGAAGCAATATACATCTCTCAATATTAACCCTAAATATTAATGGTCAAAACTCCCCAATCGAGAGACACAGACTGGAGGAATGGATTATGAAACTGAATCCATCTTTCTATTGTGTACAAGAAACACATCTCACCTTCAAAGACATACCATCTTAAGGTGAAATGATGGGAAAAAAATATATTTCAAGCAAATGGCACCAAAAAGCAAGGAGGAGTTGCTATTTTAATATCAGACAAAATAGAATTCAAAGTAAAACTAATCAGTTGAAGAGGGTGACTACATTCTTATCAAAGGATCAATCAGCCATGAAGAACTCACAATCATAAATATATATGCACCAATCACTGGAGCACCAAAATCGATAAACAAAATCCTGAAGGACTTCAAGACACAGATCAATTCCAGCATACTAATAGTGTGAGTCTTCAATATTCCACTGCACCTGTTGGACAGGTCAACTGGACAAAGAATAAATAGGGAGACGTCTGAATTGAACAATACTAAGTGAATTTACATAGTCCCAGAAAAACAGTGAATGGTATCCCTGATTTGTGGATGCTAGCACCCAAAATCCCTATTTCATCAGCAAGCTGAACAAAGTTAATGTTATATTTCTTTTTATCCAAATGTAACTATGCTGTTAATGAACTCTAGAATTAACTGACCATTTTTTTTCAGACTTTGTAATTGTGGTTTATGTGTGCAGGGTATGTATTCTTATTTTGTGGTGTTGATATTAGCTTTATTGCACTGTGATCTGATAAGATACAAGAATTTATTTATTTATTTAATTATTTATTTATTTATTTATTTATTTATTTATTTTATCTTTGGATTTGCTGAGGTTTGCCCTTGGTTACAGTATATGGTAGATTTTGGAGAATGTTCCATGGGGTGCTGAGTAGAAAGTATTGTCTTTGGTGTCCAGGTAGAACTTTTGGTAGATGTCTGTTAGGTTCATTTGGTGTATCATCTTGTTCAATTCAGTTGTCTCTCTGTCCAGTTGACCTGTCCCCATAGACTCAGTGGGGTATTGAAGTCTCCCACTATTAGAGTTCTGAAATTGATCTGTGTCTTGAATTCCTTCAGTATTTTGTTTATGAATATTGGTGCTACAGTGTTTGGTGCATATATATTTATGATTGTGAGATCTTCATGGTTGATTGATCCTTTGATAAGGATGTAGTGACCCTCTTCATCTCTTCTGATTAGTTTTACTTTGAAATCTATTTTGTCTGATATTAAAATAGCAACTCCTGCTTGATTTTTGTGCCATTTGCTTGAAATATTTTTTTTCACCCTTACAAAATAAGCTGGTATCTGTTCTTGAAGGTGAGGTGTGTTTCTTGTAGACAGCAGAAAGATGGATTCAGTTTCATAATCCATTCTCCCAGTTTCTGACTCTTGATTGAGGAGTTTAGACCATTAATATTTAGTGTTAATATTGAGTGATGTATATTGCTTCCCTCCGGTTTATTTCCTGTTTGCATTTTTGTCTACACTTGTATTTCTGTGTTTATACCTTCATTAGTTACTCTCTCTTGCTGCTTGGGGACAGTTGCTCCTTTCTTTTGTCCTCTGAAATGCTTGGAGTGTTTTCTGGAGGGTTGGTTTCCTAGACATGTATTCTTTCATCTTGTTTATGTCATGGAATATTTTCCTTTCTCCTTCAATTATAATTGACATTTTTTTTTTCTGAGTAGAGTAACCTGTGTTGGCATCTGTAGTTATTTAGTACTGGAAATACTTTGGTCCAAGCTCTTCTGGCTTTCATCTTTCTGTTGAAAAGTCAGCTGTACACAATATTAATAGTATATAAATGTTTTAAAGATTGTTTCTGGGGGCTGGAGCGATGGATCAGAGGTTAAAAGTACTGGATGCTCTTGCAGAGGATCTGGGTTCAATGCCCAGCACCACATGATGGCTAACAAACACTCTTAACCTCAGTTACAGGGGATCTGATGCCCTCTTCTGGCATGACATGGGAAGAACACTTAAATACAGGCAGAAAATACACTCATACCCATAAAAACAGTAAGTAAAATATTAAAAAAAGAAAAGTCAGCTGTAATTCTGATGGGTTTTCCTTTATATGTAACTTGTTTTTCTCTTGAGGCTTTCAGTATCCTGTCTTTGTTTTGAGCATCTAGAGTTTTGATTATTATATGGTGTTGGGAGTTTCTTTTCTGATCTTGTATATTTGGTTTTCTATGTGCTTCTTGTATTTCTTTGGGTATGTAATTTTTTCAATTTTTATTTTATAATTCTGTTGAAGATGTGGTCCATACGATTGTCCTGGGATTCTTCTCCTTCCTCTATACCTATGATGTGAAGGTCTGGTCTCTTCATGGTGTCCCACATTTCCTGATTATTCCACTCCTGTTTTTTTTTTTTTTTTTTTTCATAGTCTTTGCTTTAGCTCTTCAGTTCTTCCATGTTATCTTCTGGGGTTGATATTCTATTTTTTGTTTTGTCCTTTCTGTTACTGAGACTTTCTCTTGCCCTTTCCTGTTGACTGGACGAGTGTTTGGTTTCCTTTTGATTTCATGCTGATATTTCATTTCCATTTCCTTCAGGAGTTGAGCATTCTTCCCTTTTAGTTTTTCAGTTTCCTTTTTCATTTCAGCCTGAGATTTTTTTTCAGCATTTCCATTTCCTTCCAGAGTTGGTCATTCTCTCCCTTTAGGTCACTGATTTCTTTGAGTATATGTTTGATTGTTCTTTTAAGATCTGTGTCCTGGGTTACCTCCAGGGAGATCTCATTGTTGGAATCATCTATAAGACTGATAGATTTTGGGGGAGATTTATTTGCTATTCCCATGTTGTTGAGTTTTATTGTGCTTTTGGCATGTGGGTTTTATTTTATATTTTATTATTTGTTTGTAAACTGATGTGAAATTCAGGTGTTTCTTCTTTGCGATGTAGGCCTGTTCATTTAGTTTGACTGGGCATGAGGGGGGTTGTTGATTTGATCCCCACACTGACTACCTGGCTGTGGCCTCACTGTCCCTGAAGACCCACGTTCCTAGTGGGTTGGTTGGTCCAGGTCTTATCTGGCCTGCTGTGGAAGCATGGAGGCAGTTGACTACCTTCTCTGTGTCCGTGAAGACCTGATTTCCCATTGGGGTGGGATAGTTCTTATCCTGCCCGTCCTGTGGCAGAAGCCACAGTGCCACTGCCTGCTGCCTCAGTGTCTGTGAAGACTCAAGCTCCCAGTGGGGTAGGCCTGCTTTTATCTGGCCTGGCCTGCAGTGGAAGACGAGGTGCCACTGGCTTTTACCTCAGTGTCCTTGAAGGCCCAGGTTCCCAGCAGGGTAGATCATCTCTTACCAGGTCTGCAGTGGAAGCCCAGGTGCTGCTGGCTGCTGCCTCAGTGTCCCTAAAGACTCCTCTCATTTTTATTTTATTTTTTTAAAGTTTTTTTTTTATTAATTTTATTTATTTCTGTATGTGTGAATGTACTGTCTGCGTGCAAGTTTGTGCACCCGTGTCGTGCAATGCCGCGGAGGTCAGAAGAGGGCGTCAGATTCCCCTGGAACTGGAGTTCTCCTGGAATTGGAGTTTCAGACGGTTCTCAGCTGCCATGTGGGTGCTGGGGATCGAACCCAGGTCCTCTGCAAGAGCGGTCGGCGCTCTTAACCACTAGGCCATCTCTCCAGCCCAGACTCCTCTCATTTTTAATATAGGAACTAAGAGCTATAAATTTCCCTCTCAGGACTTCTTGTAAGGTGTCTCAGATATTTTGTTGCATTGTATTTTCATTTTCATTTAGTTCCCGGAGTAATTTTATTTCTTTCTTAATTTAATCTTTAACCCATTGATTATTCAGGAGTGTGCTGTTTAATCTCCATGGTTTCTTGTGGTTTGGGGAGCTCTCTTTGCTTTTGATTATAATAAGCTTTATTGCAGTGTTCCAATAAAGTGAATGGAATTATTATAATTTTGTGGAATTTAACTTCTTAACAATATAATTTTGGTCATCACACATGGACTATGTGATATAGTTTATCCAAAACTTATACAACCCCTTACTGTGGTTTGGGTGAGGTCAATGACTGAGAATATTTCTTACAAGTCTTTGAAAAATATTTGATATATAACTCAATTAAGGACTACTGAGCAAAGTTTGTAAATGCTGTTCAAATCATTTTGTTGACTTGTTACCTTCTAAATAAACATGCATTTGAGTCTTATATATTTGTGATTTAAATATTGAAATATTAACGAGTCAAAGTGGAATATTTCGATGATGGTTCTTGAAATGGTTACATTTTAGAAATTTTATTTAATTCATCTATTCCTTGAGAGTTTTATACATGTATAGAATATATTTTAATAGAACCTCCCTTAGGTATATAAAAACTAATATGGTTTATAGTTTTCTATGACTATTCGTAAAGCAATTTTAGAGGCAAAGGGGAAGTTAAGAAAACAGTTCAGAAGTTTCCTATTGTGCTGGATAGCTTTAGTGTCAACTTGACACACCTGGGTTGAGGGAGCCTCAATTGGCGAATTGGCTCCATTGGACTGGCCTGTGGTCACGTCTGTGGAGTATTGTCTTCATTGTTGGGCGATGTGGGAGGGCTCAGCCCACTATGGGTGGTGCCACCTCTGGGCAGGTTGTTGTATACCATATAAGAGGGCATGGGCCAGGGGAGCAAGCCAGTAAGCAGCACTCCTCCATGGCCTGTGCTTCAGATCCTGCCTCCAGGTTCCTGCTCTGAGTTCCTGCCTTGGGCTCCCTGAGTGATGAACTGTGACCCAGGAGATGTGAGCTGAATAAACCCTTTCCTCCCCAAGTTGGTGTTGGTCAGAGTGTTTTGTCAGAGCAATTGAAGAGAAACTAGAACACCTATGTACTCCAGTTGCACACAAACACAGATTGTGGAATAATCCCAGCAACTCACACAGACTGGCACATTTACTTCATAAAACTGAAGAATGTCTATGGACATATCATAATCACTCTGTGTTCCACAGTTGACACTAGAGTTCATGTATGCTGGAACACATGTAGAAAATTCTCCAACCCACAGTCTCATAGGGTCATTTCTCAGCCCTGTAAATCTGTGTTCTATTCATCTAATTCTGGCAGCTGATACTCATTTTAATTTCTCCATAGTTTAATCTTTTCCTGAAATATCTAAATGAGATTATGCAGTGTTGTAGTTTCAGTCTACTTAGTGCTATGCAGTAAAATTTTCTCCATGACTTTTCATAGCCTCATTGCTTATTTATTTTTAACACAGGCAAGATTTTTTTTGACCACAGAATTGAAGTATTTTCTGGCTCTGAACTTTCTCCTAGGCACATATGTGCCCTTCCTTGTTGTAAAATACAGTTTCAGTAAGAATTCAAGAAGCCCTTGCTCAATATCTGATTTTCCTGGATTGATAATATCTTCAGCATCCACCACCTCTGATGTGCTATTGGACTCAGGACTTGCAGCATAAGAATCTTTTTTGGTTAATTTCATCAGTATTTTCTATAGACCTTATGTTTCCTCGTACTAATTTTTATATCTACTGACCTAATCTGCTTTTCAGCTCTGAAATCTTCCTTTACTGTAGTATATTTAGAATTTGAGTCCAGTATCTTTCATCCACTGAAAACTCTTATTGCAATGATCTCTATACCTATTATGAAGTTGCAGAAAAAAG
The DNA here is from genome assembly GCA_009823505.1 of Rhizomys pruinosus. Classification (NCBI taxonomy): domain Eukaryota; kingdom Metazoa; phylum Chordata; class Mammalia; order Rodentia; family Spalacidae; genus Rhizomys; species Rhizomys pruinosus. Next base: position 2,124,662 of record VZQC01008131.1, read on the forward strand.
TCCAGGCTTCTTGGCCTGTAACAAGTGTGATTAAATGTTTCTTTTAAATAACAATGTTGACTCACACAAAGTTTATTGTCTGAATATAACAACTTACTTAACAATTCTCCTACTGAAGTAAATTTAGTCTGCTTTCATATTTTTAGCAAGTATGAACTACTCTGGCATAAATAACTATATGTAGGGTTTTTTTCATGGACATAAGTTTTCATGGTACTTGAGCTGAATTACTTATTAAGAATATGTTTGTTTTCGAATGACATTGGCTTTCAAATATAATTTTACATTTCTTTGTATTTGGAATCTTCAAGTTTTGCTCTTCTAGTCCAGTACAGTCTTAAAAATGTGGAGAACAAAAATCACCCTACTGTGCAGTAAAGCCCTAGAACTGATTCAATCCAAGAATATTCTTTTTTTATAGCTAACCTTTTTAAAAATAGTTTTATGGTTGAATTGTGTATTTCATTCATTATCTTTCAGTCCAATTTAGACACATTCCCCTCTCCCTGCCCCCATCCCACCCTTGTTCATGCCTCTGCCATACATGTCTTTCATCTTTCTGTCAGTCTTTCCAAAGTTTTTCCCTGCAGAGGCTTGTTGCTTTGGGCAGAGTTTAACTGTATCATTCAGTTCTTTAACCTGGTCTTTATGCTGTTTTCCCTCCCCTTGCATTGCTCCAATAAATGCCTATGTACTTGTCACATATGTATCAAAACTATGACCTCTGGGAATAAACTGTATGTCAATTCCAAAATATGTTTAGGAATTCACATTTCCCCTCTTTAATTTTATATTACTCTAAAATATGAATACATACCTTCCACTCATATACAGTAATTACAGAGTCTGAAAATAAGTGGTAGGTTGATTCTAGAGCCTGTTAAGAGATTTACATTATAACAACACAGTTGCTTTCAGATAAAAAGAAATAAAACAATAATGTTGTTCACCTTGCCTTTAAACTGGGGATTTGGTGTTAACATCCACAAATGAGGGAAACCATTCAGCATTTGTTTTTCTGGGACTGTGTTACTTCACTTAGCATAATGGCTTTGAGTTCCATCCATTTACCTGCAAAGTTCATGATGTCATCTTTACCACTGAATTGTACTCCACTGTGTGGTACAAATGTACCACATTTTTGTCATCAACTTGTCTGTTGAGAGGCATTTGAGTTGGTTCCAGCTCTTTGCTATTGTGGAAAGCTGCAATAAACATACATGTACATGTATCTTTGCAGTAGGATGAGTTTTATGGGTATAATCTCAGGAGTAGTATGACTGGGTCAGGTGGTAGGCTCAGTTTGAGTCTTTTAAGGGTTCTCCACACTGCTTTCCATAATAATTGCACAAGTTTACATTCCCACCAGGCGTGGATGAGTGTTTCCCTTTCCCCACAACCCTTGCAGCATCTGTTGTCTTTTGTTTTCTTGATCTTAGCTAGCCTTACAAGAGTGAGATGATAACTGAGAGTGTTTTTAATTTGCATTTCCTCAATTATTAATGATGTTGAACACTTTTTAAGATGTTTCTCAACCATCTTTATTTCCTCACTTGTGAAGTCTCTATTCAGCTCTTTACTCCATCTTTTGAGTAGGTCATTTGTTTTCTTAATTGTTTGTTTCTTTGAGTAGTCTATATATTGTGGACATTAATGCTCTGTGAGATGCATCACTGATGAAGATTTCTGTGTTTTTTTTCACTTCCTTGATTGTTTCTTTCACTGCACAGAAGCTTTTGAGTTTGATGAGGTCCCATTTGTAAACTGTTGGCCTTATTTCCTAAGCAGGTGCTGTCTGATTTAGAAAGTCTTTTCCTACACTTATGTCTTATAGGTTGTTGCCAACTTTTTCTTCTATCACTTTCAGGGTTTTGGGTTTTGTGTTGAGATCTTTGATATACTTGGAGGTGATTTTTGTTCAGGGTGAGAGGTAGAGGTTTAATTTTGTTTTTCTACAAATGGTGATCCAGTTTTGTCAACACCATTTGCTGAAGATGCTATCCTTCCTCCATTGAGCTTTATTTGCCCCTTTGTCAAAAATGAGGTTGCTGAAATTGTGTGAGCTCAAGTTTGTTCCATTCTTTGGCGAACAGGTCTGTTTTTGTGCCAGTACCAGGCTGTCTTTATGTTTATAGTCTTATAATACAGCTTGAAGTCTGGTAAAGCAACCCCCACATATTGCACTTTTCACTCAGGGCTGCTTTAGCTATTTGGGGTCTTTTGTTTTCCATATGAATTTTAGGATTTTTTTTCCAAGTCTATGAAGAAACTCATGGATATTTTGATTGGGATTGCATTGAATCTGCATACACATTTGGGTAAAATGGATATTTTTATTATATTTTTTCTAATCCATAAGCATGGAAGGTCTTTCTATCTTTTGATGTCATTTTCAATCTCCTTCAGGAGTTTAAAATTTTTGCTGTAGAGATCTTTGGTATCTTTGGTTAGGTTTATTCCCAGGTATTTTGTTATTTTTGAGGCTATTGTGAGTGGGAAGGTCTTCTTATATTCCTTCTCCACTTGTTTATTGTTGGTGTAAAGAAAGGCTACTGATATTTATATGTTAATTTTGTATCCTGCCAGTTTACTGGAACTCTTAATCATTTCTAGAAGTTTTCTGGTAGAGTTTTCACCGTTCCTTAGGTAAACTATCATATCATCTGGAAAAAGGGATAATTTAACTTCCTTTTTTCTGATTAGTACTCCTTTAATTTTCTTTAATCTGCCTTGTTGACACAGGGACTCTCTGTAGCCCCAGCTGCCCTAGTACTTGGTATACAGTCCAGGATGGCCTTGATCTCACCAAGAGATTACCCCCTTTGTAAGTATTTTTGAGAATGTTTTCTGTGCTACATCAGATAAAAATGTCTACAAAATATAATTGAATATCATGTGTTTACTAAGTGCAAAATTATATACAACCTGCTTCTCCCTCCTGAGTACTGAGATTATAGTTATGGCTACATTTAGCATTTTAATTTAATTAGATGCAAGACAAAGTAATAATAAATCTATAAACATGGTAATCATGAATTGTGGTTTTAATATAGTGATTTATTTCATTTACTAAGACCAAATATCTTTAAAGAAATTTGACTTAAATGACAAAAATCAGTATTTAGGGACTTATGTGTGTTTGTGTGTGTGTGTGTGTGTGTGGTGTGGTGTTTGTGGTGTGTGTGTGTGTGTGTGTGTGTTTGTGTGTGTGTTTGTGTGTGTGTGTGCATGTGTGTGTGACCTGTGTGACTAAGCAGACCAGAACAGGGCATAAGTTTCCTTGGAGACAGAGATATAGGCAGTTGAGAGCTTCCTGCACATGGGTGATTGGCACTGAACTCAGGTCCTCTGGAAGTAGAGCAAATACTCATAACTCCTGAAACATCTATCCAGCCCTGTGGTGTTGATTTTTTAAACTTTTCATTTTGTACTATTGTGGATATTTGACATATGATTTTGATGTTTTCCAAAGAACTTGAAATTGGAACTTAGTACCTGTGATAATATATTAAGAGGTGGTAGAATGTTAAAGATATGAGACTCGGTGAGACATCATTAGGTAGTTCTGCTTAAAGCAGTGGAGTTAATACAAGAGGATTGTTACAAAATAAACAAGATTAATCCACCCCCTCATCTCCTTTCCTCTTGGTCTGAGATTTGGTCAATTTTCCACTGGACATACTTTGCCATGAGTATTTATGTCATTTAGTGAGTAACTGACAGATATATTCACAATAAAGCCTACCCTCTGCCATTTGAATCTTGAACCTCAAAAACTGTACAGTAAATAAACAATTTCTTTATATGTAGCCAATGTCATGTGTTTTATTACTCAAAATTGACTAATGTGATTAATGCTATATATCCCACTCCCATAGAATTTTTAAAAATAATTTTAAAATTTATATCTTGGGTATTTTCCTATATCTATGTAAGTGGACCCAGATCATCTAATGCTGATTGGTGCCAAAGGAGAACACTGGATCCTGTGGAACTAAAGGAACGGATGATTTTCAGCCACTAGGTTTGTGCTGGGAAGGACAATTTCCTTGTGCACTGAGCCATTTGTACAACCCCTACATTAGAATTTTTTTTAATTTATTTTTATTGATGCTTTGTGTATTTCATACATCATTTTCCAATTCAGTTCAGGCATATATCCCCTTCCCTTCCCCCCCACCCCACCCCTACCCATCGCGGATCGTGCATTCTGCCGTAAGTTTTCTGCATCTTTCTCTGCTGTTTTGATTTGTTTTGTTTTCATTTTTTTTTAACAATAGGTGATAATTTGTGAGTACAAGCATCCTTCATGTAAAACCAATTTGCAAGCAGTTGTGCCCAAACCCACACAGCTCATGGGTCCCACCATCCTGAAAGGGGGGGCTTGTATGTTCAATCAAGTTGATCAAATGAGTGTCCAGTCTATATTGTTGTAGTTTCACCATTAACCCCAATCGAAGCCCTTACATTCTACCACGCCCCCTCTTCCGCAGATTGTTCCCTAGGCTTAGAAAAGGGGCACAGGTGGAGGAGAAGCAAAACACTCTACTTTCTCTGGAGCTGATGTCTTGGTCTCTAGTCAGTTCTGGCTGTTTTCTTTCATGGGCTGCCAGCTTGTCCAGGCTTAACCTTTCGATCCTACTAATGAAGCACATGCAATTAGATATTTAGGTATTTAAACAGTATAATATATAGCCTTTTGATCGTACTAATGAAGCACACACAATTAGAACCCACATTAGAATTTTTGAGAGTGTTCTGTGTGCTATGTTCAGATATAAATGTGTACATAATATGTTTGAATATCATATGTTTACTAATTACAAAATTATATACACATTGTTATGGAGAATTATGAAATGCCACTTACAGACCTACATGTCAAATGCTTAGTCCCCACTGGTGTTAGGTTTCAACATTTTGATAAGTTGCAAAAAGTTTAGGGGTGTGGCCTAACTGTAGGAAGGGGCCACAGAGATCATGTTGAAAGTCATCACTCATTCTTTGCTTTCTGGAAGCTATGAGGTCTGTCTATCATGTTATCCATACTGTAATGGGCATAAGTCTTTGAAATTGTGAGCAAAAGAAATCTTTCCACTCTTTAAGTCTCTATGCAATATATTAAACCAGAATAATGAGAAAAGAAACATTAGAGAAATTTGGTACCAGAGAAATAGCATGATTGCTTTGATTACCAGACCTTGTAGTTTATTATTTGCAAGAGGCCTGTGGTAATAATTTGTAAAAGTTAGGAGATACAAACTAGAATGCTACAAGGGGAGCTTAGTGGGCAATTCTGGTTGGAGTTCAAAAAGACCAGAATGCTATGAGGAATGCCAAATGTTAAAGCTGTGGTCCTGAAGGTTGTAACAGGAATGGGGAATCCATTAGGAACTTGATCAGAATTCATTGTTACATAATTTTTGGAAGGAATTGTGTCTGTTTTGAGACTTTTAGAGAAGCTGAATTGAAAATGATATGCTAATTAAAATGGTAGAAGGAATTTTGAGGCCATCCAGGATTCAGACTGTATGGCATGGTCCTTGTGACTACTGTCTGCCAAGTTTACAATGAGAGTTAATAACAAGAAGGGGAGAAAGATTTAAAGCATTGCTGTTCACCCAGAAAAGTCACTTCTTTAATATTCTGGACAAGGAGAACATAATTGTTAAAGATGTTAATGCTGACCCTGTCTCGAAAAGACCAAAAAAAATAAATAAATAAATAAAATAAATCAAGTAATTTGAATCCAGACAGTATAAATACTTTGAAGACATCATCCAGATCCAGCCCATTTGGAGAAATAAGGGCATGAAAGAATAAACTCATGTGAAAGATTGAGAAGATAGCAGCTTCAAGCCACCCTGCTCTCCAAAAGGCCATAAGGCTGGCATCAGAGACTGTAGCTTCATGCCTGTATGCCTGTCATCTCAAGGAGGCATTTCTCTTTGCTCTGTGACACAAGCACTCAGAAGCTGATACAAACACAGTCTAACTTGAGTTACCTAGAGCTTAAGCTGGTGACTGATTTATTGTCATACATATGATGCTGGTTTTGAAGTCATACGACATACAAGTGTTAGAAGAGACTAGAGGTTCCATTCAAATTTCTAAGAAAGAACTAGGAGGCCAGGCAATGTATGACAGACCCAATATCTTGGATGAAGACTGAGAAAGAGAGAAAGGAATCCATGAAAATGAAGCAGAATATGCAATAGAGAACCAGCACATTGGAGATACAACACATTTGGAATATCTGCCAATGAAAAGTAGAGGCAAGTTGCACAAAACAGCCCAAAAAAGAGGACATTGTGGGCTGCAAAGATTAAGGTCACAGGAAAAGGCCTAACTTATGAAGTCACCTCCAAACAGGATCATGTTCCCCAGATGTCAGTCATGAAACTAGATAGAGCATTTAATGTCTGTTTTGCTGGGGTTTGGAAGTACTTTGATCCCATTGCTTATTTCTGTGTCACATTTCTACTGTTTGGAATATGCTATGGCATATTGGAAATATGTAATAGTTCTGATAATACAGTAGCTCTCAGATAAGACATTATATTGACTCTCAAAAATAATTTGAGCTAAGACTTTTATTTATTTATTTATTTATTTATTTATTTATTTATTTATTTATTTATTTATTTTGGTCTTTTCTAGACAGGGTCTTCTTGTAGCCCCAGCTGTCCTGGAACTCACTATGTAGACCAGGCTGGCCTTGAACTTACAAAGATCTGCCTGCCTCTGCCTCCTGAGTGCTATGATTAAAGGCATGTACCGCCTTGCCCAGCATAAGACTTTTAAATAATATTGAAAACTGTTAAGAGAATAAGGACTTTGGAATTGGTGAAATACATTTTGCATTAAAATATGGCCATGATTAGGAGCCAAGGGGCTGGTATCATTGTTAAATTTGAGATGTCCCTAACAGACTCATGTATAGAACATTGGTTTTCAGCTGTTGTTGCTATTTCAGGATGTAATAGAAACATTAAGATTTGGTCTGTTTTTGGAGGATGTCACAGTGCATATTTCTTTGAAAGTTATACCATAACTTTTCCTCTCCCTCCTGCCTTTCATAAGTCAAATGATCTTGTCCTGTCAACAATGGGCAGAAATCTCTAAAAATATGTGTAATATGAATATTTCCTCAATTTAATTCTTATTAGCCATTTTTTAAAAATATTTTTACTTATGAATTGTGTATTTCATTCATTGTTGTCCAGTCTAATTTAGACATATTTCCTTCTTCCTGTCCCCACCCCATCCCTGTTAATGCCTTCTGCCATACATATCTTGCATCTTTCTGTCTTTCTAAAGTTTTTCACTGAAGAGGTTGTTGTTTGGGGCAGAGTTTAACTGTATCATTCAGTTCTTTAACCCAGTCTTGATGATTTTAGCCATTTTCACCTCAATAAAAAGAAAAGAAACTTATGTACACACAAACATAAACATAGGACCTCATATTATAAATGCAATTGTAAAATCTCTTTCCTTTTTGTTTTATAATTAACCTGTTAATCAAAACCTACAGAAATATTTTGTTCTCTAAAATGGAATAATTTTGGTCTAAAACTTAAATTTCTTTGTTATAGTGTTAAAATTCATATCATTAGCATACAAAACTCATAAAACATATCATTTAATGTTTATGTTTACTTTGTCTATAGGACATTTTATTATTTTATTTCTATACTTTTGCAATGTTGCAGCATTTTCTTTATCTTGAGAGTTAAGAAGTTTGATTACATGGGGTTTTACACACGCTCAGTTCTTCGTATTGCCATTTTGCTGGAAATATCACATTTTTCAGTTTTAGCATATTTTTACTACATTTTCGTTTATTATTTATTTCATTTTATTACTTTTGTACAATCTTTCAAAGATTGTTATTAGTTGATATTGAAACTTGCAAATTTATCATCCTGTTTCCTAAATTGATTTTCATTTTATACTCTTTAGCTTTTAGTTCCCTATTCTAGGAGAATATGCTTTCAATGAAATTGTGTCCCATTTAGCCAGCTTATTGAGGGTTTTATAAGATATTATCTCCTTGGACATTTTTTGAAGTTCTATTATTTGATGGGTTTTATGTTCACGTTATTCAAAATCTAAAAGTTTTTTTTTTTAACAATAAAATGTGAAAATTCTCCCAGAATTGATCTCCATACATACAGGACTTGATCCTGAGGCAAGATTTTGCTTCCTAGATGGTGCATCTCTCATTAATACTTATTGCAGACACAAACACCAACACACACACACACACACACACACACACACACACACATACACACACACATACACACACACACGTAATCACAAACACACCAGCAGACAAAAACGCACAAATGTGCAGACACACACCACACACAGATATGCAGTCACATAGTATGTGTGTGTATATAATCTGCGTGTATGTATGTGTGTGTGTCTGTGTGTGCAGTTATGAGTGTGGCATGCTGTACATGTGTCAGAGGACCACCTCAGGTGCAGGTACTAGCCTTCTACAAGATTGATGTATGGCTTCCTGCTGTTCCTTGCTGCCTCTACTACCAGGCTCTCTGGCCTGTACTCTTCCAAGTATTTACCTGTCTCCACTTCCTGTCTCTTTTTAGGTTCATGGGGATTATATATGTGTAATATTCTCTCTGAATTTTCATACTTTCTAGGATTGGAAATCAGATCTTCAAGGTTGTGCAATAAGGTCAATCCCAGGGCCCTCACACTAATTTTTTAAACATAGTATCATATTCTAACCATGTTATTTAGAAAACTGTATTTCTTTTGTGTAATATATTTTAGAAATTTCCTGTATTAACATGTAAGACATTTTCTTCTATTTTATGATAATATATTATTAACATTTAAGATATTTTATTCTATTTTATGATAATATATTATTCCATTATAGAAGTCATTTCTGTTTCTCCTTGATGTAAAGCATCTACATTTTCATCTTATTGCATAGAAAGTACAATAAATAAGCATATAGACATGTTACCATTCATAAGTAAATGTATCTTCAGAGAAATTTAATTGCAGTTCTAAAGTGTGTGTTCATTTTTAGGTATGCAAATTATTGGAAACTTGCTAAAACAACTTAGGTTACTTGTGTTTTCTTATAATTAAGGAACACAATTTAGATAGAGAAAAATTTTAAGGTATTATTACACAATGTAAATTCTACTAGGGTAACTGTTCATGATTTTTTCTGATTATTTACTACTGGATACTAGTAAGTAACTAGAAGCTAGCTGCTCGCTCACAAAATCCAAGTAAGTAAAATATAAGGTGCAATGCATACCTGCCACTATCACTCTGACTGATCATTAAGGACTTCATTTATTCTTTAATCCCACTTGATAGATTTAGGGCTGTTTCCTGCCCTTACATGGGACTGAGACATGCAGCTAAAATTATAAATAATGAGAACCTTTCATTGTACAGAGTCCTCTGATTGATGTAGCTTGAGTACACCACTCATATACATCCAATGACAATCATCAGACTGTTCCATGGATTGCACAGAGAAGAGCAGCAAATGTTTTTCAATAGGATTTAAACATAGGAAAATGTTAGGCTGGATTTCAGCAATTGCCTCAGTGCTGCAAGTAAAGAACCTCATTGAGAATAAAATATACAGACAGAAAACTGGAGAGCTTAGAAAATGAGAAACAGCAGGCACTAAACACATATTGATCCTCTGATCCTAAAATGCCTGAAATAAAGTCAATTCCAGTAGTTACCATATATGTGTGCCAATGGATACTTTAAGCAAGTTGCCATGTTAAATTTCCTGTCATTTCCAATAAAAAACATTTTATCTGATTCATGTAATTCTAAAAATAATATTTATCTCCTTTTGATCTTATTTAATCTTCATATACATCTCTAATACATTTTCTTTTATCTCTTTTGTTCTCAATTAATAATATGAGGCTTATCAGGGTATTAGTCATTTCAAAGTACTTTTATCATATTAATTCTTTCCAAATGCTTCTTCAGAATAATTTAATTACAGTAGTTTCAGTGTATTGATATGAATATTTATTTCATTTATTTCCTTTCTTTCTCTTTGAATAATAGAGATTAATTAGAACTTTGAAAACTTGCCTGAGAAAGATTTTCAATTCTGTTCCATTAGTTTTGATACAAATTCATCCCAGGGCCATTCTTTCTTAAATATCTCCTTTGAATTCATTTCTTTTTGAACCACTGAGAATTCTTAGGATAATCATTCTATTAAAGTGTTATTTGCACACATTTGGAGAAAATGTATATGGGCTACTTACACCTACATTGACATGAAATGTGTTTCATTTATTAAGAATTTCTTTTTATCCTTTGAAGTGACAAAGTATAGTACTGCTTCTTAGAGATTTAGAGACTTGTATAAATCAGTATTTTTTGTCATAGCATCCCCCTCCTCCTTAGCCCCTCTGAAATTATTGTTCTCTCTTTCATATATATGATAGATAGATAGAGATAGATAGATAGATGATGATAGATAGATAGATAGATAGATAGATGATAGATAGATAGATAGATAGATAGATAGATAGATAGTTAATTCCACTAAATCGGATTTGAGCTACTCACATAATCTTTAATGTGGTGCCATCTGAAACCCCTGGAGTGTGATGGACCCTAACAGGGGCTATTTCCTTAAACAAAACCAACTCTTCCTCCACCAGAAACTCTTCATCAGCTATCCCTAGTGCCTTAGTTATTGGCTGTGGTTCTTGTAATCCTGAATCTCACAATCTAGTGCAGATCTTGTGCAGACAATTCCATCTGCTGTCAGTTAATAATTGCAGTAGTCCTATCATGTCCTGGAGTCTAATTTCTTATTTATTAATAGACATTTTTCAATGCTTATTCAAGTAGGAAATAGTTTACTTCATTTTAATTATCATATATACCCATTAAAATATAGATTAGATAATATGTTGCCAAATGCTTATTATGTTACTATATTTTATTCATATTGTTATTGACAAGAATTTGACTTCTGGATAGTTCCTTTGAAAATATTATTTTCACACTATTCCATTAAAGTAGAGCATGATAGTGAGATTTATTCTATTACATTAGATCATACTAGTGAGAGTTGATCCATGTGAACTTCATTTTCTCTTGCTGACAAAGACATTAGTCTTCATCAAAGAGTGATTGTATACCCTGTCTTCTCTTGATTCTTGGTCATGGTGCAAATGGGTAAATTACTCAGATATTCAGAAATTATTAATACTCTATTTACAGTGCTGATCAAGTTTTCTCATTCAAAATACTCTGAATAATAAAGTGACATGAAATGAATCATTTATTTTGTGTGAATTTATTAAACTTTTCATAAATTTGACTTTCATATTTTATAATATCTAAATTTCTGTAAAAGTATTTTTAAGGGGGCCAGAGAGATGGCTCAGCAATTAAGAGCATTCGCTGTTCTTGCAGAGGACCCAGATTCAATTCATAGCATCCACATAGTAGTTAAAAACCATCTGTAATTCCAGTTCCAGGGGATGCCCTCTTCTGATCTCTGTGGGTATTGCCTGACATGGATGTATTTACATTCATGCAGCCAATACACTAATACACACAAAATAATTAAATAAATAAATAAATAAATAAGATAAATAAAATAATATAATAAAAAGATAATTTGTTATAAAATTTAATTCTAATGATGGATCAAAATTTTCAGCTATATCCACATTTTTGAGAATGCTCTATCTACAAATGTGTGTGGAAAAATACATGGCAATCCATTCTAAAACCTCTTGTGCCCAAGCTAATCTTATTTGAGACACATTAATTCTCCAAACATCTTTGCATGTTGTTTCATTTATTTATACCTTTCTCTGGTATATGCCTTAACTTTGTGTTTCATATTTAATAATTTGAGAAAAATATTTCTTTAAGAAACTGCATAATTAAAGACAAAAAATACAATGTCATCCACATTATCTTCTCATCAGTTGAATGCCAGTGTAGAACGAAAGATTTTAAAAAATTACACATGCTGAGTTTGGTGGCACAATGCTTTAATCCCACCACTGAGAGGCAGAGTCAGGTAGATGTCTTTGAGTTCAAGGCCAGCCTGGTCTACCTAGAATTTTCTAGGCCAGCTGGAGATTCAGGGAGCCCCTGTCAAAAAGACCAATTAGGCATTATTAGAAAACCAAATACCTTCAAGACTTTTTATTTCCATCTCCACAAAACATAGCCATTTTCTTGACTGCTGGATTATAAACTTTGCTACTTCCAACAGTTATGTTTACCATATAAGTATCAGTCTATATACACTACAAACTATTTGTATTGAATTCTTAAAGTTTAATGAAGTAAAAGCATACATTTCATTTCAGTATATTATTACATTTGTAATAATTATCCATATTTTACATGTTGAGATATTTCATAATTCCTTGGACATTTGCGCTAGCATTATCTAAATAAATTACTATTTTAATTAGGTATATTATTCTTGATATACATTTGAATGATTTTTGATTATGAAAAATATTTAGGCTATAATAATTTCTATATATGTCTTCTGAGAATTATGTCAAATTATTTTAGCTACATATATATATATATATATATATATATCAAGAAGTTAGACTGATGCTTAATAGACAATGTATTTTCAATGATAATGAGACTTGAAAACTCTTGCAAACTATTCAAATATTTTGACAATACAAGAAATACAAGTATTTCTCACTGTTTTGAAACATCACTGATAATACAGAAATTCTCAGTAGGAACTAACATTCATATTATATTTGGGGTAGATTTCAGGTAAAGTTTCTTTGTGTCATCTCATTTGATTTATCACCTTGATTATTAATAAGCTAAAGAAGTTCCATGTGACTTCTCTTTGCATATCCTTCCCTCATCCATCTTCTCTTTTTTCTATTTTGTTTAACCTCCTAGGAGATTGAACTATATTTATTGCAACTCTAACATTTATTTAAATCTGATTCAATTTTGCCAATGTTTGAATTTAGTAGATTTTTTGGGGGGGGTCTTTTTTTTGAGGCAGGGTCTCCTTGTAGCCCCAGTTGGCCTGGAACTCACTCTGTAGACCAGACTGGCCTTGAACTCACAGAGATCCACCTGCGTCTGCCTCCCGAGTGCTGGGATTAAAGGCATACTCCACCATGCCTGGCTAGTAGATGGTTTTAATAGAAGTAAAGTGTGGTAAATTTTACCCTTGCTATTGCCTGTGTTTTAGGCTTATCCCTTATTAAGTGGCTCTGTTCTGGTTCAGGGTCTTCTCTGATCCAGCAGCTTATCTTCTGCCTTTGATTCATCCACTCTGGACTGGTATTGACTTATTCTTAATATTCAGCATTTTACCATCTGTATTAGTCAGGGTTCCCTAAAGAAACAGAAGCAACAGGACAAATATATAGCTATATACAAATTTATTGATTTGCTCACATGACAGAGCTCAAGGAGTCCAACAATAGCCACTCCACACTAGAGAGGCTGAGAATCCAGGGAACTGCTCAGTCTGCAAGACTGGATGTCTCAGTAGTCCCAATCTGCTGCTGAAGGCCCCATGGATTCCAGGAAATTTGTCGGTTTCAGTACAGCTGGGATCCGAAGGGTTGATCACAGCAGCATGACAAACTCACCAGTGACAGAGAGGCAAGCCACAGGAAAAGAAGGACCAGCTCCCTCTGCCATGGCCTTTTATACTGCCTGCAGGCAGAAGATAATGCCCACATTTGGGGTGGGCCATCCGGGTTGAGGTACTCCAATCTGAAGATCCTTTTTCTCTTATTTGTTCCTTAGTCCAGTCAAGTTGACACCCACAGAAATTGGTACCAGCAGAGTGGGGTATTGCTGTGACAGACCTGACCTTGGTGTTTTGGGGAAGGATTGTGGAAGCGTTTGGAACTTTGGGCTGGGAAAATCATTGAATTAAAGATCTTTGCTGTGGAGCTTGGAGCAGTTTTGCTGAAGGAGTTGTAGAAGATGGAGGCCTGGCTTGTGAAGTTTTTAGTTTCAAAGGGGAGCAGAGATCATCAGGAATGTGTAATCTGTGGGTTCTGGTCAGCTGGGGCTGAAGAATCAGCTGTAAGTAACAAGAGACCATAACCTGAAGTGAATTCTTTGTTGTACTGGGACAATTGATGCTGGTTAGCTGGGGCTGAAAAATCAGCTGTAAGTAACAAGAGACCAGCATCACTGTGGTGAAATCTTCTGGGAAGAATTTCTTCAGGGTCAGCACACAGAAGCTGTGTTCCAGAAGGAGCCTGAGCCTCCATCTCAAGCCAGATGCAGGACTTGGTAGTGTGCAAGAGTCTCCTATATGGTTCTGGTGTTGAAATTTGAGGGGGTCACAGAGAGCAGCAGAGGCTTGGCACTGTGAGAGGTCAGGAAAGACCATTGGTGGAAGCGCACCCCGGTTGCAGTGAAGACCCCAGGATTGCAGGGGTCATGGAGAGAAGCTGAGGCTTTGCACCAGGAGAGGTCAGAAGAGACCATTGTTGAAGGTGCTGCCTCAGTTTTAATGGCGACCCCAGCTTTTTGGAGATGACAAGACCATGGGGTGACCACCAAGAGCAGCGGCAGGTGTGGAATGGAGTCGGCCTGGGTCTCCGAGATGAGCTGTGTGTGCCACAGATGGCAGAGTCAGAGAAGGGGAGCTGCCGAAACCCTTTGGAGCCCAGAAGATCGTGAGTGAATCCCAGGTGTCCAGCCTTGAGCTACTTTGCTGGACTTAGGTTTTGTTTGGGAGTGCCTGATTCTTCCCTTTGAAATAAGACAGTACTTGTTTTGGATTTTACAGTAGCCCACAGTTAAGAGACTTTTAATAGACTGAACTTTTAAGCGTTTGGACATTTTAAGGACTGTGGGGCTTTTAAGGTTGTATTGTCTTAGGTTGTGATTAATGTTAACATCATACATTGGGGATAAGAACTGGAAAGGTGGTGGTTATTAGTGATGTGTTTTGTGTGTCAAGTTGACAAGGGGTCAATTGTGCTGGATAGCTTTGGTGTCAACTTGACACACCTGGGTTGAGGGAGCCTCAATTGGGGAATTGGCTCCATTGGATTGGCCTATGGCCACGTCTGTGGAGTATTGTCTTGATTGTCAGGCAAGGTGGGAGGGCCCAGCCCACAATGCGTAGTGCCACCCTGGGCATGTTGTGTAGTGTATAAGAAGGCAGGCTGGGCATGAGCCAGGGGAGCAAGCCAGTGAACAATACTCCTCCATGGCCTGTACTTCAGCTCCTGTCTCCGGGTTCCTGCCCTGAGTTCCTTTCTTGGGCTCCCTTAGTGATGAACTGTGACCCAGGAGATGTAAGCTGAATAAACCCTTTCCTCCCCAAATTGGTGTCGGTAAGAATATTTTGTCACAGCAATGGAAGACAAACTACAACAATATTTTTGTAAAATTCTCCTAAGTTAAACTTGTTAGTGTTCCATCTGCACTGCACTGATGCATAATTATTTCATGATATGGTTAAGTTTTTCATTGGGTAGAAAATAAGTGCTTGTGACTTTAGCCTACAGTGATAACTTTTCTCAAAACTATTATTTAGATTCTAAGATAGACTTGCTTTAGTTATAGTATTGTTTAGGTGTAATGAACCTAAGACAATTAGTTACAAGATCTAGCAACAATAATATTGAGTAAGGGCAAGATTCCTTCTTGACACTTCCTAGAAATCTACAAATATTAAAAGGTAAGTACAGGTGTATCATCCTTAAATCAAGGAGTAAATTATCAGTTGAAAGAAACTATAGAGAGGGTAAACATTATTTTGTTCTTTAGTAATAAGATATATTATGTATTATAACATGTTTAGAAATTAGACTGCAATGGGATCAGAAGCTATAATACTACCAACATCACAGCCTTGTAAGACCTAGCATTTCACATGCAGATATAAGCAAACTGTTTTTTCTAAGTGTTGGATTCTGCTTTGGTAGATGAAAGGAGGGTGAGGTGGGCCAGAAGCTTCTCCTGAGAGGCATCCTTTGCCCTATGAGGAGCAAGCATCATTTCCATAAAATTTTTTCTGTAACTTTTCCTCTGGAATTTTTCCCCATGAAAACATATTGGTTATTGGTAGAACTCCTCATATGACTTAGAACTATAACCCAGTCAGGATAGCAAAGTGCAAACTCCTGGAGGAGAAATGCATGCATCAAAGAACAGATGTATCTTGGGACAAAGGACTTTGGCAACATATACAGAAATAGATTCTCAGAATCTTAGATCAAAAGAGGAAAAAGTAAGATTTTTACCACACAAGATATCAACAGCAGCATATCTCTGATGACTAAAGTGTGCTTGGTGGCTGAGTACTAGTGAGTAACAAGGTGGGGCAGTGGAACTTCTATCTACAACAGGGACTCTGAAAACTTTTCTAGATGAGATTTTCTAAACATTTATGTTCAAATTCTAAACATATATTCCTACATAAAAGAAGTAGAGTGAAGAAAATAGGGGAGTTTCTATTCATTGAAAATCTGTGCCACTGAGAACAAGAGTCTGCTTTATGAGAAGGCAGTTATAACAGGTGATAGGGCAAATTCTGAAGTGCATACCCTAAGAAAGTTTTTCAGAGAAATGTTTACTTAAGTCCATCACTGAAAAATAATTGGTTACTTATTACTAATAAATTGTCTTTGTTTCAAAAGAAACTTAATAATTTGAAATAAAATATCATAAAACATTAATATGCATACATATTCATCTCGTATGTGACGATCTTGCTACCAATGAACATTTCTTATAAAACTGTAGTCTATCATTTTATTTTCATCAGTGTTTTCATAAGGTTGAATGAAATTATGTTAAAATGTGTGAGTAACACAAGTTGTAACTTCTCTTGAGATTAATTAGAGAAAAAGCAAGCAAAGTATTTTGACTAAAAAGAGAAATCAGAACAGATAGAAGGAAAGAAACAAGTTTAGATTTTATAATTATGGTCTTGGGGTGTCTATCTAAATCTATTAATTAAATGTTAATTAAATAAATAAAAATTATTATTATTATTATTATTTGTACATTTATGTGTCAGGAACTATGAGAAGGAGTTTATTTACACACAATATCTTATTTAATTTTTATAGCAGTGGTACCTCAACCAGTACATGAATCACAGGACACAGGTAGAAAGCTGCTAAACACCCATCTTTTTATTTTATTTTATTTTATTTTGGTCTTTTCGAGATAGGGTCTCCCTGTAGTCCCAGCTGTCCTGGAACTCACTCTGTAGACCATACTGGCCTTGAACTCACAAAGATCTGCCTGCCTCTGTCTCCCAAGTGCTAGTATTAAAGGCGCACGCCACCACACTTACACCCCTCTTTTTTTAAAAAAAATGTGTGGCCAACTGAGTGAGCTGCAGGCAGATAATTAAGCCAAAAATATGGTTCTTGAGCCTGAAGGTATGATATTACTGCCTTATGGACTCTGCACTTACCTGGGAGTTATCACTATTTATTCTTTACAATATCTCTATATTGAGATGTGAACACTTGTTCTATGCCATGGCCACTATTATGTGATAACATAAAAATAACATAGCTTGTTTGTGTTCATAGTTTCACCATTGGAGAAAAATTTGTCTCAGGAAGATACCATACCATAACTCTTACTGACATCTGGTTTAAATGGTAAGAAGACATACTGATCTTCAGACATCAGGCTGAACCTGAAACCAGTTAAATCTTCTGAAATGGTTGGGAAGAAATAAATGAGTTTTCGGCGAGAAGGATAGGGATCTGAGCAGACTAGGAGTCTAAGGCTACAGATGGAAAGTTTGGGTCTTTCTATAATATATAGATTGAAATTCTAACTCACAAAATGATGACAACAGAGGAAGTCACCTTTGGAAGGCAGCAAGTCAGCTACACAGAGCCCTTTGAATAAGATGAGTGCTTCATTGAAAGAGTCCAGCTACAGTTCCCTTGACCCTTCTGTTGTTTATCCATTCAGAAATATGATGTATTTCTGAGATCTAGGATATATTCTCTCATCAGATAGTAAATCTTCCAGGTTGATACTAGACTGATGTGAAGACCAATATATTTAGAAGAATGTTTTAGGTCTGGGCTATCTACCTCTGGTTGATTGTTTCTAATTATATCTATTTACATAATTTCATTTTTCTTAATATATGAGTAATATTGCAGTGTAAAAAATGAACCATATTTTCATTATCCATTCAATAACTGATGTATATCTAGGTTGTTGCCAACAACCTGGCTATTGTGAATAAAGCGGCAATAAACATGGATGAAAAGGTATCTCCATAGTAGGATACAGAGCTTTTTGGGTACAAGGTCAAGAGTGGTATAGCTGGATAATATGGTAGATCTATTTCAAGATTTTTGAAGAAATTCCACACTAATTTCTATATTGGCTGAACTTGTTTGCACTCCTACAAACAATAAATAAATGGTTCATTTTCCCCACACTCTTACTAGCATTTGTCATTTAGTTTTTGAATCTTAGCTATTCTAAGTTAAATGAAATGAAATCTAAAAATGTTTTAATTTGCATTTCCCCAATGGCTAAATATTTTGAGTGTTTCAAAAGTTTCTCAGTCATTTGCATTTCATCTTTTGATAACTCTCTATTTACTTATGTGCCCTAATTTTCAATTGGGTAGTTTGTTCTGATGTAAAATTATTTTGAGTTAATTGTATGTTCTACATTCTAACACACTGTCAAATATATAGATGTTAAATACATTTTTCCCATTCTGTGGGGTGCATATTCCCTCAAATAATGGTGTCCTGTAGAAGATTTTAGTTTCATGTTCTCTCATGTGTCAGTTGATAGTCTTTTCTAAATGAATATTTTATTTATTTATTTATTTATTTATTTATTTATTTATTTATTTATTATTTCATGTATGTGATTGTATTTCCTGCATGTACGTAAGTGCACCCATGTAATGCATTGCCTGTGGAGGTCAGAAGAGGGTCTTGGATTCCTCTAGTCCTGGAGTTATGGATGGATTTTAGCCACCATTTGGATGCTGGGATTAGAACCTGAGTCTTCTGGAAGAGCAGCCAGTGCTCTCACCTACTGAGCCATACAGCTCCTAGTTGTTGTTCTTAAAACCCAAGCTGTCACAATACTATTTAGTGTTGAGAAAGCTCTTTCCAGTGTCTATAATTTCCAATGTGTTCTTAACTTTCTCCTCTATCAAATTCAGGGTTTCAGGTCTGACATTGTGACCCTAGATCTATTTGCAGTTGAGTTTTGTACAAGATGAAAGATCAGGGACTAGTTTCATTCTTCTACACATAGCTATTTTGCTGAATATGGTGTCATTTATCCTATATGTGTTTTGAGGCCCCTTTGTAAAAAAACTGGGTGGTTGTACCTACGAAATGAACCTACATTTCGTCCTCAGTTCTATTCCATTAATCAATCTTTTTTATGTTAGTATAATGCTGTTTTTATCAATAAATCTATTGAAATCAGGATGATGTTAGCTTTGAAACTTTAAGTATGATTGCTTCAATGAGAAAACTCAGAGAGTTAAAGAGCTTAGTTAAAACAATTGGAGAGTGGAGATTCCTGTAATAGAACAAGAAGGCATGAAATAAGGGGGGAGATAATGGAATAGTGTTAAATGGAAAATGGAATCACAGGGCATGGTAGAGAAGGGAGCATAGGAGGGACAACTAACACTAAAGGCTTTTTGAAAAAGTAATATGGAAAGTTACTACTGACTACGATTCTTCATATATATTATATATATATATATATATATATATTATCTATAGAGAGAGAGAGAGAGAGAGAGAGAGAGAGAGAGAGAGAGAGATTTAAAGGAGTTACCTTATATTATTGGGGCAGTGAATCCACCAGACACCACAGGCTAGCAAGTGAAATCCCAGTGGCAAGATTGGGCTCTGTCTGTTGGAGCTTTTGCCAGGGTTACCAAACAAAGCGGGCCAAATCCCTTGCTCTTGGTTGCCTCCATAAGTTGACTATAAGACTCTATCGCTGAAGTTACAACATAAGTGAGTTATGGAACACATGTGGAGATATAGAGCAGGTACTAATCTCAAAGTTTTGTCTCTACTGGCTAGCACTGAAAGGTCTTTACCTACTATTGAAATAAGACCCTACTGTTCAGAATTGGACATTCTTCAAGGACAGGAATTAGACTAATGGAACAGGAACTGATCTGGACCCTTCCACCTGAGGTTAATCACTCATAATGCTAGACAACGTGGACATTACTAATGGAGAAAATCAATCAATGGTACAACACAGCCCCAAAGCCTAACACAACGTGGACATTACTAATGGAGAAAATCAATCAATGGTACAACACAGCCCCAAAGCCTAACAACCATGATGAGCTGCCAAGCACACTTCCTCTATTGGTGCAGTGAAAGCATTTCTTTCTGGGAGACGGTCAATGGCTATCTAACTGGACGGGGAACCTTCTCAATGGAAATGAACCCATGAAACCCGTGGTAAATTCAGCCAAATGAACAGAGCTAGAGGGGACATAGAGTCTAGAGAAAAGCCTATTGGTGTCATGTATAGATGTATAGATAAATGAAAATTTTTTCTTTTTTTTTTTTTACAGATGTGGCAGCACACTGACAGTTAATTAAAATATCATCTTTGCAATCTTTTTTTGTGCAACTAGTTTTGATTCATGTGTCTAACCACCTAACGGTGCCATCTTCACCACAGGACAGAAAAGTGTAAGGGTCATTTGGCACAGTTATAATCTCATAAGTAGTTCTATATAGGCACATAAATTGGCATTGTCTATTGGTTTCTGCATCTTGCCCGATATTGGCATAAAATATCATTCCATCTCCAGAGCAGGATACAATCTGGTTATCATTTATGCATGTCAACAACTTTGCACTAAATATGTTTGTTCAATGCCCTGAACGAATTGTCATCAAAATCTTCCTGCTGTATGGATTATAAATTACTAACTTGTCATCTGAGCCTGATAATATATATTCTCCAGTATCATTCAGACAGATTGTATTAACACAGCCATCATGTATATTTAAGGTTGCTTCAAGTTTTAATCTTTGGATAAATTCTCTTCTTCCCAGGTAACAGCTCCACAGCTGGTATGGGTCTTCCAGCCCGAGGAACATTTTCCTTACATCCCACAACAGGTGTGGGAAGTAGCCTCCCGAGACATGGCTCTGTTGGGTCAAGGGGGGGTGGGGTGGGGGAGAGAGGCCGATCAACACCCGAGCTGCACCAGCACCAAGAGCGGCGCACAGGACCTTGCGGGCGCAGCGAGTCAGATGGCGACCACCATTGCTGTGCCTTTCCCCCAGAGCCCGGCACACCCAGGCCACAGCTCACCTCATACTCTCTTTACACTACCCAAAACATCTAAAGATCAGCCTAAATTTCTTACCATACACTAACTCTGGAACCTCATGTGCCACTCAAAATAGCTACTCTTTGCAACAGACGGAGCCCATTGCAGAATCCCACAGCTGGTCATACACAGAAAATATACATCTGAAAAATCCCTATTCCTAGGAGACACATTTACAATTGAACGTTTACATGCAGAGTGAGGGGTTGACAGAAAATGATTGCATCTCTCAAAATCTCACCAGTAAAGCTTCCTTACACAATGGAGTGTGATACAAATAGAAGGCTATGACTAGTCAAGCTTCAAAGAATGCCAGCCTCCAGATTCTGTGTCTCTGGATGGACCCCTATACTAAACCTCACCTCCCATGGCTCAGGATCATTGCAGAAGAGTGGGCAGAAAGATTATAAGAGCCAGAGCTGGTGTATGAACATAGAGAGAAGCAATGATTATAACAGACTGTAAGCTTTACTTGTAAACCTGTGGCAATGTTGACATCATGAATGGGGTCCATAACAAATGGAACAATTTCTCAAAGTAAAGTGAAAAAATTGGGTCCAGCAATGGCCCTGGATGGAGAACTACAAGAGATTGATTAGTGCTGGGTGAGGAAGAGTTTGCGTTAGCTAGGATTCTTAGATATGCTGACTAGACTCCAGGGTATCTATTTGCACAGAAGGACATCTGTCTTTGGGAACTTGACTGAATCGGGCTTAGCTTGAGTCTTGTAATACATGAGTTCTGATGGAAGTTTGGGGCATGGGGGAACTGGTTTGAATTGAGAACTATTGTATAAGTTGTATAAATGCTCAATAAAGAATGGAAAGAAACATAATTATAATCATAAACCTTACTCTTGTGTGGACTTGTAAGCTACATTAAAGTCTGGTTTGGAAATAGAGGCCAACTTGTGGTGTACTAGTGGCAGGAATATAAGTGAGTAAGCAGCTAATTTCTGATTTGATTTTAGACCTTGCTTCACAATACGGAGCCAATAATTGAGTGTTAAGGCCAGGAATCTGCAGCTAGGTAAGTTATAAACCATAAGGGAGAATATGCTATTATTATCCTATTAAATGGATACATTACCCAACTCCTAATTTTATATTTCATGCACATAGATCAGTTCATCACTCAGCTTTTGCCAGAGAAGCTTCTTGCAGCAGATGGCAATTAACACAGGAATCCATAGCTGATCAACACGCAGAAAATAGGAGAGTTAATTAAGAGACCTCAGCCATAAAGGGTCACTTATAACACACCATCTCCTCTAAAACTTCTGGGATAATTGTGGAAGATGAGGAACAAGGAAACTTGCTACTCTTTCCAGATACAGCAAGGCAGTCGTGTGCATGAATCCACAAGACATCTGACAATATTGACCTGACCTGTCCTATGCAAGACCAAGCTAGAAAAAAGTCTAGAATGGATGGGGGTGAAGGCAAGTAGTTCCAGCCTTAGCTGAGGAACTGGCAATTGATAGCTATTGGAATTGGTTAATTCAGTTATCTTTAAGAGTGTGATGCTGGGTAGGTTGATAAGGTTCTGGGGGATGGACCCATATTCAAGTTAATTTGGGGACCATTTTAACCATGAAGGGATGCTGGATCTTGTCAAAGTCTTTTTCTGCATCAATCGAGATGATCATGAGGTTTTGTCTTTCAGTCCATTTATGTGTTTTACAATATTTATTGATTTACATATGTTGAACCATCTGTGCATCTCTGGTATGAATCCAACTTAATCATGATGGATGATTTTATTTTATTTTATTTTATTTTTGTCTTTCTGTAGCTTTGGCTGTCCTGGAATTCACTATGTAGATGAAGGATGGCCTTGACCTCACAGAGATCCACCTGCCTCTGCCTCCCAAGTGCCAGGATTAAAGGTGTGCACCACCATGCCCAGTGTGAATGATCTTTTTGATGTGAGTCTGTATGCAATTTGCAAGTATTTTATTGAGAATTTTTGCATCTATGTTAATTAATGAGATGGGTCTATAGCTTTCTTTTTTGACTGTATCTTTGCCTGGTTTTGGTATTAGAGTGACTTTGGCTTCATAAAAGGAATTTGGGAGAATTCCCTCTGTTTGTGTCCTTCTGAACAGTTTGAGTAGTAATGGTTGTAGGACCTCATTAAATGTTTTATAGAATTCTGCTGTGAAATCATCTGTGCCTGTGCTTTTCTTAGTTGGGAGGTTTTTTATTACATCTTCAATTTCCTCAAATAATATGGGTCCGTTTAAACTGTCAATCTATTCTTGGTTAAGCTTCGTTGGTTCCCAGGGTTTCAGATATTCATCCATTTCTCTTAGGTTTTCAAATTTAGTGGAGTAGGTTTTGGGAACATGCCTCAACATGATATATAGCAAACTCATTCCTGACATCATCCTAAATGGAGAAAAATTGGAACAATTTCCCTTAAAGGCGAGAACCTGGTGAGGCTGCCCCTTATCACAACTCCTCTTCAACATAGTGTTTGAAATACTTGCTAAGGCAATAAGACAAGAGAATGAAATTAAAGGAGTACTAATCAGGAAAGAGGAAGTTAAGCTATTGCGTTTTGCAGATTATATGATAGCTTACCTAAGGGATTCTAAAAACTCCACCAGAAAATTTCTGGAAATGATTAAGAGTTCCAGTAAAGTGGTAGGACACAAAATTAACCTGGAAAAATCAGTAGGCTTTCTTTACATCAACAATAAACAAGAGGGGAAGGAATATAAGAAGACATTTACACTCACGATAGCCCCCAAAATAATAAAATACCTGGGAATAAACCTAACCAAAACATCTATGATCTCTACAACAAAATTTTTAAACCCCTGAAGAAGGAGATTGAAAATGATACCAAAAGATGGAAAGACCTCCCATGCTCATGGATTGGGAAAATTAATGTAGTAAAAATGTCCATTTTATCCAAATTGATATACAGATACAACACAATTCCAATCAAAATCCCCATGAGCTTCTTCACAGACTTGGAAAAAAAGTCCTTAAATTTATATGGAAAAACAAAAGACCCTGAACAGCTAAAGCAACACAACAGAGGTGATTGCTCAACCAGACTTTAAGCATTATTACAGGGTCATAGTCATAAAAACAGCCTGGAACTGTCACGAAATCAGACCTGTTGACCAAGGGAACAAAATTGAAGATCCAAACTTGAGCTCATACAATTTTAGCCACCTCATATTTGACAAAACATCAAAAAAACTTCAATGGAGGAAGGATAGCATCTTTAGCAAATGGTGCTGGCAAAACTGGATTACCATTGTAGAAGAACAAAATTAAACCCATACCTCTCACTGCGTACAAAAACAATTCCAAGTGGATCAAAGATCTCAATGTGAAACCCAAAACCCTGAAAGTGAAAAAAAAAAAGTTGGCAACAACCTACAAGACATAAGAATAGGAAAAGACTTTCTAAATCAGACAGCAGCTGCTTCGGAAATAAGGTCAACAGTTGACAAATGGGATCTCATCAAACTCAAAAGCTTCTGTGCAGTGAAAGAAACAATCAAGGAATTGCAGAGAAAGCCCACAGAGTCAGAAGGAATCTTCACCAGTGATATATCTGAGAGAGCATTAACATCAAGAATATAGACTACTCAAAACACAAAGAAGAAAACATATGACCTACTCAAAAGATGGAGTAAAGAACTGAACAGAGACTTCACCAGTGAGGAAGTGAAGATGATTATGAAACATCTTAAGAAATGTGCAACATCAAAAAAAAAAAAAAATAGGCAGGCATGGTGGCACATGCCTTTAATCCTAGCACTTGGGAGGCAGAGGCAGGTGGATCTTTGTGAGTTCAAGGCCAGCCTGGTCTACAGAGTGAGTTCCAGGACAGCTGGTGCTACAGGGAGACCCTATCTCAAAAAGACCAAAAAAAAAATTTTTTTTTTTAATGGTCCTGTATCTTTCCCTATTATACTTCAGAGAGTTAAAAATCCTAGCCAGGCGTGGCGGCGCACGCCTTTAATCCTAGCACTCGGAAGGCAGAGGCAGGCAGTTCTTTGTGAGTTCAAGACCAGCCTGGTCTACAGTGTGAGTTCCAGGACAGCTGGGGCTACAGGGAGACTCTGTCTC
>VZQC01008131.1:2151986-2162683 GCA_009823505.1 Rhizomys pruinosus
TAATATAGTGAAAAGTCGTTTGTGACTTGAACCACAAAAGGGAAATCCATATGCCAAGGACACGACGAAGGGACAACATGGGAAAGGCACAGGATACTCCCACACCAGGCCCTACCAAACCTGGAGGAGATAGCCACAATGGGATCCCCTTGGAGGAGACCCAAGGAACAGAGCTTAGACGAATAATTGCAGACATACGCAGAGAAATTAAAGAAAATAAAGAAGAAGTCATGGAACTAAAGAGAATTCTTAAACATACAAAAAAAAGAACGATGCAGGAGATTTATGGCAGAACGCATGATCTAGGGTGGGGTGGGGGGAAGGGAAAGGGGAATATATCTAAACTGAACTGAAAAATGATGTCTGAAATACACAAAGCATCAATAAAAGCATAAAAAAGTAAAATTCTCAAACAAAAATAATATGCTATTATTAAAAATAAAAGGTAAATTAACTAATAATGAAGAAAAGGAGATAAATAAATCTTACAGCTATCAAATTTCTAAAAGTAGCGTTATAATAAAAAAATAATTTATGCCAGGGACTACATGTGGAGAGATATCTCAGCAGTTAGAAGGACTGGCTGCTCTTGGAGAGGTTCCTTGTTCTGTTCCCTGCACTCATTCAGTATCTAACAACTATCTGTAACTCCAGCTAAGAGTGATCCATGTCCTTTTTTTTTTTTTTTTTTGGTCTTTTCGAGACAGGGTCTCCCCCGTAGCCCTAGCTGTCCTGGAACTCATTCTGTAGACCAGGCTGGTTGAACTCACAAAGCCTCTGCCTCCCCAGTGCTAGGATTAAAGGCGTGTGCCACCACACCTGGCGATCCATGTCCTCCACTAGCACATGGGTACTTATATACATGTAGGAAAAACACACATACACATACACATAAATTTTAAAAAAATGTAAATAAAATAATTTTAACAAATAATTTGGAAATGGAAAGATGACTCAGCAATTAAGAGCATTGGCTGCTCTTGCAGAGGACCCAAGTTCAGTTCTCAGCATCCATATGGCAGCTGTCAACTGTCTGCAACTCCAGTTCCAGGTGATCTGATTTCTTCTGACCTCTGTGGGGATTGTACAGCATGGGTGCATTTGCACACAAGCAGGCAATACCCTCATATGCTTAAAATAAAAATAAATAAAAAAATTATACCTTTGATTTTCATATTCTTATTTTTGCAAAGGAGTTATAAACAAACATTGTATCAAAGCTATGTGTTCTAGTTTGTCTTCCATTGCTGTGACAAAACATTCTGACTGATACCAACTTGGGGAGGAAAAGGTTTATTCAGCTTACATCTCCTGGGTCATGGTTCATCACTCAGGGAGCCCAAGGCAGAAACTCAGGGCAGGAACCTGGAGGCAGGAGCTGAAGCACAGGCTATGGAGGAATGCTGTTCACTGGCTTGCTCCCCTGGCTCATGCCCAGCCTGCTTTCTTATATGGTACACAACGACCTGCCCAGGGTGGCACCACTCATTGTGGGCTGGGCCCTCCCACACTACTCGACGATCAAGACAATACTGCACAGTTGTGGCCACAGGCCAATCCAATGGAGCCAATTCCCCAGTTGAGGCTCCCTCAACCCAGGTGTGTCAAGTTGACACTAAAGCTATCCAGTACACTATGTGAATGTATTCTTGAGAAACATGTATAACTCAATTAAAGTTACAACTCAGAATCAATGACAAATATGAAATGAAAAGAAAAATAAATAACTGCTTCAATATAAATCTATGTGCAAAATATTTTTAAATAATGCATTTAATAGATAATTCTAAATTCTTATCCTTCAATCCACTTAGCTGATATGGAAAAGTTATGATATGTAATCATACACTTCCACTAAAGGGAGGCTGCTTTCTAAGGCTTCTCTCCAGCCTAAATTGCTCATAAAATCTTTACCAGTGTAGAAAAAGGGCTGTCAAATGTGAAGTCATACAAGTTTTCAAAGAATAAGATTCAGAAGATCACATTGCATTTCATATGGATTGTATAACTGGGAATTCATATCAGGCAGCACCATGATTTATTGTAAAATCAAGACAAGGAGAAAGGGGTAAATATAAGATTGCCAACAAATACACAATGATAGGATTTATAAGGAAAACAATAGATTCTTCTACCAACTAAAGATCATGGCGGTTACACTTGAATGAACACTATACATTTAAGTGCAAAGCAGTTCAGGTTTGCTTCAGGTGAGATTCTAGGAAGAATGAGTAATATGTTTCCAGAAGCTAATGGAGCATTCAGTAACTCATGAAAGTTTAGCAAGTAGAAATGATCCACTCATTCAGAGTATCCAAAGAACTCTGAAGTGGCACTTGTGGATAAATAGAACCATCCATCCATGGGGCTCAATAAGATTTAATATTGACTTTAGTAATACACTATCAAAAACCATCCAAGTGAATCATGGACTATTACTTCTCATAAAAAGGAAAACTTGAAAAACCTCAACAGAAGAGGTTGGTAAGGCAAACAACTAGATTGGATCTTCTACACTTGAAGACTTTCAAATATGAAAAAACATAAAACAGTATTTTAAAGTATGACCATCGACCTCTACAATTTGCTTAAGTCATTGAAATAATGAGCATTAAGCACATCTTCCATAATACTGTGGGAGGTGTGCTTATGGAGTCATCTTGTATTCTGCCATGAATTTTCAAAAATATGAATATCATATGATTATAAATTAGCATATATATTTAAAAAGAATTTTCAATAAAAATGCCAGTCACTTAAAAAATTAATTAGAATTTAAATTTGGAATTCTGCATTGAAGTAATCATAACATTTTGCATTGATTTACTCATGGGTAAGCAATTATCTTAAAATAATTATCTTGTTCTATATGTACTTTAAATCATGTAGGGAACCTACCCCATTAATCTTTATCTGAGGCACTTTTTCTAAGAGGAAATTTACCACTACACATTGAAATATTGTAATATTTGTGGAAAGAACATTTTTACATAGTAATAAAAGCCTAGATTTTATATATCCCTATAATATTATGCCTCAAGAAAAAGAAAATGAATTATTGCAAAACTGCAGTCATCTGTCTAGCCACATCCTTCAGTTTTAAAACTATAAGTCATATGGAAAAATTATCTCACTATAAATTATGTCTGTTAATGTCTGAATAAATAAGAGCATTGAGTTTTGGGTGGTGGTGGTGGTAGTAGTGTCTGTGCATGTATGTGTCTATGTATCTACCTGTTTTTGTGTGTGTTTTCACCTCAGCATAAGGTTCTGTTAATCTGTATTTCCTCACTAAGAAGCATGACCAGAGTCCAGAGTTATTTTCTCAGAGCAGCTTAGTTAGAATGGCTTGTTTTGAAAGGAGGCTGACTTCTGCTTCCCCTGCTGATATTTGGCTTATTATGTAGTTCAGAACTCTACCTGTATAAGGATGCCACCAAAACTGCAGGCCTGAAATACCAAGGGAGAAACCCATGACTACAGTACCCTTCTTGACTCAAAGAGTTTTAGGAAAACCATGTTTCCTGCTTTGGAAGCCTGGCTCTCATGGCCCATGAGCCCATTTTTGAAAACTTAGCAACCATCTGTAAAAGTCTTTGCTATTTATAGCTACACCCAGAATTACATTTATTAACGTATTTTATGTCAGCTAGAAATCTATTTATGTTTCTTCCTGTGGTACTCTGGAATTTAATTGTCAGAAACCTTAGAGCTATCCTCTATAACACCTGATTTTTCAAACATATCTTGCAGTTGTGCTTGAGATAATTCTCATCTATTACTAAAGCTCCTTTATTTCTTGGGAAAAGCAAAGTAAATAACAATGAAAGTGTATTAAATGTTTAGGTCTTACACAACACTACTTGAAATCATGAGTGACTATCCAAAGAGTTAATTGCATTTCAAACAGCACCAGTGTCATAGAAAAAAAAATAACAATTTCCCTCTTTTTTTATTCTACTGATCTGAAATGAAATCTATAATAGCTACTGAGTTGGCAAAAATGATTTTTTTAATTTATTCCCTATTTGATGGGAGAAAATGAAAACAAACAGAACAGCATGAGATCATATCAAAACAGTATATAGTTATGATCCTGTCTGAGGTAAAGGATGTGTCAATAAATAACTGAGGGAGTAGGGAAAAATGCTTTAAGATGAAAGGCTTTCTTTTTTTTTTAATTAGTTTTTATTGATGCTTTGTGCATTTCATACATTTTTTCCAATTCATTTCAGGCTTATTTCCCCTTCCCTCCCCCCCCACCCCATCCCAGATCATGCATTCTGCCATAATTTTCCTGCATCTTTCTCTCAGTTTTTTTTTTTTTTCATTTTTAGCTATAAGTGATAATCCATGAGTACAAGCATCCTTCATGCAAAACCTATCTGCAGGCTGTTGTGCCCAAACACCTACAGCCCCACCATCCAGTGGGGGGTGACAGGTTGTTTGTTCAATCAAGTTGATCAAATGAGTGTCCAGACTACATTGCTGTAGTTTCACCATTCACCCCAATTGCAGCCCTTACATTCTACCACGCCCCCTCTTCCGCAGGTTGTTCCCTAGGCTTAGAAAAGGGGCACAGGTGGATGAGAGGTAAAACAGTCCACTCTCTCTGGAGCTGTTGACTTGGACTCTGGTCAATTCTGGCTGTTTCCTTTCATGGGCTGACAGTTTGTCCAGGAATAACCTTTCGATCCTAGCAATGATCATTATGTTTGGCGACAGCAAGCAAGTTGACGATTTGGTAAATAAATGTAAACTTTTAAAAAAATAAAAAAAATTTTTAAAAAGCAGCAGCTAAATAGTTAATAGGTAGTTACTTAGCATAGCACATGTTTGGATATGTTAATCCATGAATTACAGTTCCCATGTTAAATATGACAGGGTCTTACTGTGGCTTATAACATCTCCTAACCTGTAGGAGTGTAAGGCTTGTGGCATCAGCCATGGGGTTTATTTCTCCAGGGGAGAGCCAATAGCCAATTGTATTTGGGATATACAGGCACCATGGCTGCCTCTGCCTGCATTCAGTATTTCCAGCAGTGAGAGTGTAGCTGTGCTGACGGTTGGGTCTGCTTGACTCAGAGGAGACCCATATCTTGCTTATTTATGGTTAGTGGCCTTGTGTGATACCACTCTCTGGCATTCCAGAGCCATCTGTACACTTGCATTGTGTCTCAATACATCCTCCCATGTTAAACATCAGTGTTTCAGCAAGGGTCTTATTGCTCTCCCTGTAGGTATCCCAACCCTACCTCTCACTTGTACAAAGGTCAACTCCGATGGACCAAAGACGATCAACGTAGAAAACCCCAAATCTGGAGGTGGATAGAAAGAGCTGGCAGCAGACTACAAGACATAGTGTAGGAAAAGACTTCCTAAATCAGACAAGCTAGCTGCACAAGAATATAACGATTGGACAATTGGACAAGAGGGACCTCATTAAACTCAAAAGTTGACATCAAGGAAGCAATATAAGGAAGTGAGGAGAGACCCACAGGTGGGAGGAAACCTTCACGAGGCAAAATTCTGATAAATCATTAATTTCCAGAGTATAACAAGCTACTCAGAAAAAACAAAGAAGAAACAAATGAATCATAAGATGATGGGGCAAAGATCTGAATAGAGACTTCACAGAGGAGTTAGAGATGCCGAGAAACATCTAAGAAGTGTTCAACAATCTCTGATAGATATAGGAAATGCAATTAAAACCACTCTGAGATATCACCTTACTCCAATAAGACTGGCTAGGATCAGGAACACGAATGATACCAAGTGCTGGAGAGGTTGTGGGGAAAGGGGACACTCATCCATTGCTGATGGGGAATGTAAAACTTGTACAGCCATATGGAGAAGCAGTGTGGGGAGAACCCTTAGAAGACTCAAAATGAGCCTCCCATTTGACAGCCACGTCATACCACTTGCCTGGGTATTTACCGTACAAGACTCACTACTGCAAAGATACATGCACAGCTATGTTTATTGCAGCTCTTTCACATAGACAAAACGTGGACAAAGCCCAGTTACCCTTCAACTGACGAGTGGATAGAGAAAATGTGGTACATGTATACAATGGAATACTATGCAGCAGTAAAGAGGGACAAAACCGGGAAATTTGCAGGAAATGATGGAATGCAGCGGTAAGACATTATGTTAGTGAAGCATCGCACGTCCCAGAAAAAACAACGACAAATGGTGTCCTGCATCATGTGGATGGCTAAGTACATCAACTCAACAACCAGAGATAATATTACTTCATGGGAAAGGATGCATAGTAAAAGAACAACAGAAAGACTGGCATCAGAAAGGAGTGTGAAAAGATGAAAGGCTTTCTAACAGAAGAAAGATGAGTGATGCTGGGCTGTAAAGTATCAGCTGAGGAAAACAATATGAACCAAATGTATGTATACATACTTTCCATATACATATGCAAATAACCCTTCTGCCTAGCATGGTAAAATTTTTTATGAAATACAGATGTAAATCTATATTGAAAAAATCTGTTTATGTTATTGGCTTCAGATAAGACCATGGATCTCGAAATAAAGAGGGTATAAGGGGCTGGAGTCAAGGCTCAGTGGACAAAAGTGGACAGTGTTCTTGTAGAGGACCCAAGTTCTCCTCCTAGCACTCACATAAGGGTGTTCACAATAGCCTCTATGTTCAGGTCCAGGAGTATCTATTGTCCAATACTGGCTTTTGTGGACAGTATACTCATGTACACAAACCTACACACAAAAACACATATACACATAATTAAATAAAAATAAATATTAAAAGTGTTTCTTTTTATAATTTTTTTTTATTGATGCTTTGTGTATTTTATACATCATTTTCCAATTCAGTTCAGGCAATATATCCCTTCCCTTCACCCCCACCACCATCCTACATCCCAGTGTCATGCTTTTTGCCATAACTTTTCTGCATCTTCTGGTTTTTTTGTTTTGTTCATTTTTTTTAACAATATAGTAGTTTGTGAGTAAAGCATCCCTTCATGTTATTGTGCGACGCAGTTGGCGCCAAACCCACACAGCTCATGGGTCCCAGCATCCCAGCAGGTGTGGTGGGGCTGTATTTCAAGTCAGTTTGATGCGCAAATGAGGTCCAGTCTATATGTGTAGTTCCCCATTCACCCCAATTCGCAGCGCCTTACATTCTACAGCGCCTCCTTTCCGCAGATTGGTTCCTAAGCTTAGAAGAAGGGGCACAGGTGGATGAGATGCAAAACGGTGTCAACAATTACTTGGGATTGGTATAACTTATGTGCTCTGATTAATTTTGCTGTCATATAGTATCACCTGGTAGCAATCTCTTTCACCTATAGTATGATTTAATTTAAAAATAAAGTTTGTTTCCCAAGTTAATCACATACAGTAACCCAAAACAGCATGGGTGAACTTGATGAAATCTGTGCCTTGACTCCACCCTATAGGTATATATAATACAACTGCTTTTTGTGAGACTCATGGATCAAAAATAAAAACGTAAAATTAAAAAAGGGGGATATAGATAGATACGAAAACTTTTTGTCAAATATTTGAAAGTTTTTTTAATAAACATTGACAAATAAAAGCAAGACACACATGATATTTTTGAAACACACAATTTATGTAAGAAGAACTCAAGGACTCTAACAAAGAGTGTCTAGATTGCCGCAACTATGTGTCAGACAGGGTAAGAGCCTGTAATGATATGATTTTAATGTAGGCCAGGATGGAGTGACAAAGGGAAAATGAAAGCTCTAAAGATAACTTAATCGTTTGCCATTTAGATAGTAGGAAAATGATCCTATAAAAAGAACAAAATAATGCTGAGTTTAGTTTTGGAGGAAAGGAACTGGAAAACAGTTGCTATTTACTTAAACAAAATTACTAATGAGATGTTATACAACAAATAGAAAGGTACAGAAGCATTTACCACCGGTCAGTAAGCAGTGATTTCTACACATGAGTATGAAGCAGCAATACACATATAAGGTTTACATTGGATAGATTTTTTTTAGAATTATGGCCAATAAAGGAATAGAAATTTAGCATTTTACAACAATAACATTAAGGAAATGTTTTTAATTTGTACTGAGTATCATATTATAGGCATATTACATTGAACTTATTGGAACAAGTCAATTTATAAATTTTTCTATTTATTATGGTATAGAAAATGAGACCATTGAAATAAAGGAATAGTTTAAAGTTTCCCAAGGTTCCAGAATTTGGGAGAGCAGAATACAAATTGAATCAAGTATCTAAACTCTCAATACTCCATAACACTTCCGCTTCAGGCATTTTCTGTAAATCTTATATTCAAAGTAACCTCATAGAGCAATGATCCAATTTTGAAAAATGAAAATACCATATTTAATCTTTGAATGCAGATGAATCAAAGGACAGTCCTGTCATATGACATCCTTTCATTTTCTCCATTAAATTAAAACCCCCTGGCTTATATTTCATTACAGTCTTTTTAAAATAATTGGTCCTGAGATAATACAGGTGTTATAAAACTCAGAGCATAAGCCAGTAGTGGGTTGTCTATTTTATCCCAAATTTCATTGTTTTGGGGGTCCTTTTTATAGAATAGTCAGCTATAACCCTTTCTACTAAATAGTCAACAACTTCTTTTTTTCACTTTTGGCTATTAAACTAAATTTAAATGTAAGATTATTCAAACTTAAGAATAAATGAAACATTCACCAGGGTCTGTACAAATATAGCAAAAAAGATGAGAACAAACAATTGTTTTTATCATCTTGTAAACTGACACTGCCAAGAAGGTAAATCAGTGATTTACAGTAAAACTTTTTAGGTAATTAAACGTGTGTGTGTGTGTGTGTGTGTGTGTGTGTGTGTGACAAAATAAACACAAACACAAAGAGAAGAGAGAGAGAGAGAGAGAGAGAGAGAGAGAGAGAGAGAGAGAGAGAGAAAACAGAGAGGTAGAGAGATTCATAAAGTAAAAGCAGGAGGGAAAAGGATCCTAAGATGCTTCTTTATGAATACAATTCTAAGTTTTTGTCTTTTATTTTCTTTTTAAAAATACTTTCCTGTGAATAGAGAGATGGCTCAGCATTTAAGAGGACTAAATGCTCTGGCAGAGAACCCAAGTTCATTCCTACCATGCACATTATAGATAAAAACCATCTGTACGTCCAGTTCCAGAAACCTGATGCCTTACTCTGGTTTCTGTGAGCATTGCACACATGTGGTGCACTTACATACATGCCTCCAAAACATGCACATAAAATAAAAATAAAACATTTAACAATAAGAAAGTATTTACCTACTAAGGAAAAATAATTACACATGAATAAAACTTTCTTTTAAAATAATCTCCTTCATTAAGTTCTTTATATTGCCAAAAATAAATATACCCTAATGCCTTCTTTGACCCTTCTTTCCAAAATTTACCATTTTTATCGGATTTCTTGGTTTTGGTGCTCCACACCCACTGCTTTACTTCAGTCTCCTACTAATCAATACCACGATTTCTCTACCCTAATTATTGACATCAATTATCAGCGGGTCAATATTACAAATTCAAAATGTTTTAATGCTTGTACAAGTTTTGCTTGATCCTTCCCATCCATGATATTCTGAAACACAGTGCCATGCTTGATACCTTGATGACAGAACCTGGAGTTGCTCACCCAACTGGCATTCTGAAATCTCCTTTTCTGTGGAAACAAATGACCCAACTGGAACATAAGTCTAATGTTTCCTTTCTTTGACCAACTTACACTACAACAAAAATGACTAACGGCTTCAAATTACATGAGTTAAGTCATCACCTAATTTAGGACTCATGGGTTCATGTAGTACAAATTCTACACTGCATTCCACTTATTTTTTTTCCTCATTCCTTTTGGATATACTTTGCTTATTCAAACTAAAATGCATTTTCTTTCAACTTTGTATTTTTATATGAGTTTTTTCTTGTGTTATTCTAAATGTTGGCAATATCTTTTATTTAGTCAGGAACTATTCAAATATGTACTCTATTTAAACTCACAAATGCAATTTCAATTATACCTTCTTACGTCTCATGTATTTTCATTTATACTCTCAAATATGTTCAGCCTTACTTTACGACTTTCATTATTATCCATTACACACTAAGAAATGTTCCTAAAGACAATGCATTAAGGAAACTATTAATATTGTAATTGTTTTCTCTGCATCTGTGTGGTATAGTTTGTTTACCTGGCTTGCTGTCTTGGGTTTCCTCATGAGATTGTCATTAAGATGCCATCTGTGGCTGGCATCCTCTGAAGATTGACTGGAACTGGATGATCCCAGTCCAAAAGGTCTCCGGGCATCCCAGGTAGCAGAGGCCTGAAGATCTCACTTCCTTTCATGATGAGATTCTAAAAAAGAGCTTTTGTGTTGTTTATGATAAAACATGTTCCCATGCCAGCTTCTGCATGGCAAATTTTAATCCTCAAGTTCATTAGTTCCTAGTCTCAAGATCTAACTTTTCTTTTTTTTTTTTTTCTTTTTTTTTTTATTGATGTTTTGTGTATTTCATACATCATTTTCCAATTCAGTTCAGGCATATATCCCCTTCCCTTCCCCCCACCCCACCCCTACCCGTCCCAGATCATGCATTCTGCTATAACTTTTCTGCGTCTTTCTCTGTTTTTTTTTTTTTTTTAACAGTAGGTGATAGTCTGTGAGTACAAGCATCCTTCATGTAAAATC
>VZQC01008131.1:2163461-2287364 GCA_009823505.1 Rhizomys pruinosus
TCCATATATATATATGGAATTCATATATATATATATATTCCATATATATATATGGAATTCATTCCATATATATATATATATATATATATGGAATGAAAAACAAGAATCTATAAATCCACCATCAAAATTTGGATGGATTCCAAGTGCCAGTATGGTAAACACTTCTCAACTTG
The DNA here is from genome assembly GCA_009823505.1 of Rhizomys pruinosus. NCBI lineage: Eukaryota > Metazoa > Chordata > Mammalia > Rodentia > Spalacidae > Rhizomys > Rhizomys pruinosus. Next base: position 2,163,635 of record VZQC01008131.1, read on the forward strand.
TCACCAAGTTGTGACACTATGGGCAGACTGGAAACGTTAGGAAGTGGATCATAGTGGAAGGAAGTTAGGCTATTGAGGGTTACAGTCTTGAAATAAATATTGGAATCAAAGCTAATTTCTCTTTTTATTTTCTTCTCATGGTCATGAATGAATTGCTTTTCTTCAACATACAATACCAATAGGGTGTGCTGACTCAACTCTACCCTCCAAAACAATAGAACAAATTGGCAGAAACCATGGCACAACTAGAATAAAACTTCATTATTTAAAAAAATGATTATGTCACTTTTATATTTCATTTCACATTATGTATTTCATCACAGAGATGGCAAAAGGATTTGCTCACATTTTAAGGGGTTGGCAGCTACAAATCTCTGTGTGTTGAAAATAATATATTAAAAGAGTTAATTTTAAATGTTATTAGTTTTGAATATATTATTTTAAATATGGATTAAATATACAATAAAAATTTGTTTATACCTGTTAAAAATAGTGGATATTTGTAATAATCAATGATGATTTTAATTTTATTGAGTATGGAAAGTATTTTCTCCTATAGTCTCATTTTGCAAATATACACTGAAATGAAAAGGCCTAGTCTATTAAAGTAAGTGGCTAAGACATTCAGGTTTAATATATTTCTAAAAATTATGTATTTAAGGTTAAAAAATTCCATTTACCAAACAGAGGTATTCAAATCACCAAAATTAAGTATGAGGCCACTTTGATGCTCCCTAGGGTTCTTTTCTTGGATCCATTTCATTGTCAGGTAAAGAAATACAAGAAAAGTTTGCAGACACAGCACATAGACAAGGTTTTGTAAAGTAGAAATAACACTTCACACCACAGAGAAAGAGACAAGTTCCTCACGAGGAGTGGGACTCCAGAGCTAGACAACTGTCTATCCTATGAAGAACCTGGGCTGTTTTGCACTATATGTTACTGTATTAGTCACTTTTCTGTTGCTGGGATAAAACATCATGACCAAAGGAACTTATAAAAGGAAGAGTTTATTTGAGCTTACGATTGATGGTTCCAGGGAATTACAGTCCATTGTGGCGGGAGGCATGGCAGCTGGAGCTGGAGCAGCAAGCCAAGGGTCACATCTCGCAATGAGCACAGGAAGCAGAGAGAGAGAGAGTGACTGGAGACCGTGAGGCTTGTTAAACTCACTAAGCCTGCCCCCAGTGACATACTTCCTCTGGCATGGCCATACCTTCTAAGAACTCCAAGAACAGTGCCACCAACTGGAGACAAATGTCTGAATACTTAAAGCCTATGGGGAGCACTCATTCAAACCACCACAGTTACTGATAAAGACAGGATTTGGGATTCCTTTTTCCTCTTTTTGATTGACAGGCAGGATGCATGTGACTAGTTGGTTCACTCATATGAAAGTGGGAACCTGATTGGGCAAGGGAAGAGCAGTAAACTTATACCATATGGGTCCCACCAGTGAGGATAAAAAGCCTTCAAAAATGGCCAAATTTGGAGGAGATCCAGGAAGTAGGGTATCTGGTATGAAAGTCAAAGTAATTGACAATCAGATGTATATAGTCCTGGCCTTCCTTCCATGACTATCCCCTTAATTTAGAACTAACTATCTCTCCTTCAAATTGATGATGTTTAATTTTTAAAATTTAACTCAGGTATTTTTAGTAATACAATCAGAAAATTATATTTAAAACTAAATAAATAAATAAATAAGAGTATTCCTGGAACTTAAAAAAATGACAATACAACATAACAAAAACTATGGGATACTTTAAAGGCAGTCTTAAAAGGGAAATTTATAGCCCCAAGTGCCTACAGTAAACAAAGAAACAAACAGAAAGAGGACAAATTAATGACCTAACACTGCAATTAAGAACACTTGAAGCCAGGCGTGGTAGTGCACGACTTTAATCCTAGCACTTGGGAGGCAGAGGCAGGTGGATCTTTGTGAGTTCAAGGCCAGCCTGGTCTACAGAGTGAGTTCCAGGACAGCTGGGACTACAGGGAGACCCTGTCTCAAAAAGACCAAAAAATAAAATAAAATAAAAAACATTAGCTGGTCATGCTGGTGCATGCCTGTAATCATAGCACTTGGGAGGCAGAGACAGGCAGATCTTTGTGAGTTCAAGGCCAACCTGGTCTACAGTGAGTTCCAGGACAGCTGGGGCTATAGGGAGAGCCTGTCTCAAAAAGACACACACACACACAAAAGAAACAATTGAGGAGAGTGTGGGGGCACAGGCCTTTAATACCAGAAATCAGGAGGGAGAAGCAGGCAGATTCCTGTGAGTTCAAGGCCAGCCTGGTCTACAGAGCCAGTTCCAGGCTAGCTGGGGCTATAGGGAGACCATGTCTCAAAAAACAAAACAAAACAAAAACAAGATTTTTGAGAGGCAACAACAAATGATTCCTAAACCCAATAAACAAGGAGAAATAACAAAAATCAGAGTGGAAATCAATGAAATAGAAACAAAACAATACAAAGAATCAATAATTCCAAGAGCTGGTTCCTTAAAAGGATAAACAAGATAGGTATAACTCTAGCCCAGTTAACCAAAAGAAAGAAAGAAAGAAAGAAAGAAAGAAAGAAAGAAAGAAAGAAAGAAAGAAAGAAAGAACAATTCAAAATCAACAAAATTAGAGATGTAAAGGGAAACCACAGCAGATAATGAAAAGATCCAGATAATAATACAGGAATACTTTAAAAACCTATTGTCTACTAAATTTGAAAACCTAAGAGAAATGGATGAATATCTGAAATCATGGAAACCTCCAAAGCTCAAAGAAGGAGAGATTTATTGACATCATAAACAGACCCATAACATATGAGGAAATTGAAAGAGAAATACAAAACCTCCCTAAAACCTCAACTAAATAAAAGCCCAGGCTTTGATGGATTTACATCAGAATTCTATAAGATATTTAAGGAGGACCTACAACCATTATTACTCAAATTATTCAAAGGGATAAAAACAGAGGGAAGTCTCCTAAATTCTTTCCATGAAGCCAGCATCACTCTAATACCAAAACTAAGCAAAAATAAAACTAAAAAGAAAACTACAGACCCATTTCAGTAATGAATATAGATGCAAAAATTCTCAGTAAAATACTTACAAACTGGATATAGGCACAAATCAATTAATAAGTTGGATTTATACCAGATATGCAGGGATGATTCAATATATGTAAATCAATAAATGTCATAAAGCACATAAAAGGACTAAAAAAAACCCCAAAAAACACATGGTCATGTCAATTTATATAGAAAAGTCCTGTGATAAAATTCAACATGTGGGAAGATCCAGTTTTAATTAGGGGCTAGTTCTCAGCTAACATCCCTCAGGGCACAACACAGAAGTCGTGGGATTCCTCTGACCTCACCCCAAGAGGTAGCAAGCAACATGGCCCAGGCACATGATGCTATGTGGAGCAGCAGTATACAGTGGCAGGAGACTGCAGTCTGTGAGATGACATCATTTTGCTTATAAAAGTGACTTTCAGCAGGCAATAACTTGAATTCTCCGTTACCGTCAATACACAGAATTCCTATATATAAATAATTCCATTATTTTGTGTGTATATAGGCAGAAGCAGGCCTGGCTTTTGAGTGTTGGTGGCTAATGAGTTGGATGGGGATCTATTAGATCACTAACCTGGTAAGGTAGTGTGGGGGTGGACAGAGACCAATCAGGTCATCAACCTGTGGAGTGAATTATGAGTGGGTGTAAGCTGAAGATAGGCCATCAGCCATCAGTCTGAAATTCCTGTCCAGAGACCAGCAGTCTTTGGACAGGTGGGAAAGCACAGCCAGATGGAAGGCTTTCCACTGCCCAGGCTAAGGATCTGAGTTGGAAGGACCTCTCAGGTTGGGTTATGAAGGTGACCAACTGACCTCTGTGCTGAGAGGTCAGTTCCCCTCAGTGTCTGCAGGTGGCCTCTGTGCTCCCCTTCCCTTAGCAGGACTATGCTGTAACTGCTTGTAGTAAGAGAAGCTTCCTAAATCAACATGCTTTCATGTTTAAAGTCCTAGAGGGAATTGGATTGGAGGGAACATTTCTCAACATAATTAAAACCATATACAACAAACCCACATCCAACATCATTCTAAGTGGGAAAAATTAGAAGCATTTCCCTTAAAGTCAGGAACCTGGTAAGGCTGACCCCTATCTCCACTCCTTTTCAATATAGAGCTTGAAGGTCTTGTTAGAGGAATAAGACAAGAAAAGGAAATTAAATGAGAACTAATTAGAAACAAGGCATTCAAACTATCCCCTTTTGAGGATGGCATAATATTTTACCTAAGGGAAGCCAAAATTTCAACCTAGAATCAATTAACAATTTCAGTAAAGTGGCAGCTTACAAAATTAATCTGGAAAAATCAGAAGCCTTTGTTGATGACAACAACAAGCAACTGGAGAAGAAATACAGGGAGATCATACATTCACAATAGCTTCAAAAAGATAAAATATCTCAGAACAAACAAACTCAGAACAGAGACATTATAGATCTCTACAATGAAAATTATAAATCCTTGAAGAAGATTGAATGACACATCACAGTATGAAAGGACCTCCCATGCTCATGGATTGGAAGAATTAATTTAGTAAAAATGACCACTGTATCCAAAGTAATATGTAGATTCATTGCAGTCCCAATAAAAATTCCCATGACTTCACAAACTTAGGAAAAAATCATGCTAAAATGCACATGGACAAGCAAAAGACTCTGGAGAGCCAAGCAACCTTGAATAAAAATAGCAATAAGGGAGAATTACTATACCAGACTTCAAAATATATATTACGGTGCTATAGTCATAAAAACAGCCTGGTTCTGGCAAAAATCAGACTTGTAGACCAATGGAACAAAAATTGAAGATCAAAACTTGAGCACATGCAATTTCAGCCATCTCACATTTGCAAAGGGGGCAAGAAGACTCAGTGGAGGAAAACCAGCCTCTTCAGCAAATGATGCTGGCAAAACTGGATCACCACTTATAGAAGAATAGCACTAAACCTCTATCTTTCACCCTGTACAAAAAATCAAATCCAGATGGATTGAAAACCTCAATGTGAAACTGAAATTTATTAACTCTGAAAATTATAGAAGAAAATGTTGGCAGTAACCTACAAGATATAGGTATAGGAAAATACATTCTAAATCAGACAGCAACTTCACAAGAAATAAGATCAACAATCAACAAGTGGGAACTCATTAAACACAAAATCTTCGGTATGGCTAATGAAACAATAAAAGAAGTGAAGAGAAAACACAGAGTGGGAGGAAACCATCAACAGTGACACAGATGAAAAAGGTTTGACATCCAGAGTATATAAATTACTCAAACAAAAACAAAAACAAAAACAAAAACCCAAAAGATGGAGTAAAGAGCTGAGTAGAGTCTTCACAAATGAAGACATAAAGCTGGCTGGGAAACATCTTAAAACGTGTTCAACATGGCTAAAAATTAAATGAAAATGAAAACCACTTTAAGGTTTCATCTTTGTATTAGTCACTTTTCTGTTGCTGTGATAAAACACCATGACCAAGGAACTTATAAAAGGAAGAGCTTATTTGAGCTTACGATTGAGAGTTCCAAGGAATTAGAATCCATTGTGGCGGGAGGCATGGTGGCTGGAGCTTGAGCAGGAAGCTGAGGGTCACATCTCACAATGAGCACAGGAAGCAGAGAGAGAGACTGGAGACCACGAGGCTTGTTAAACTCACTAAGCCTGTCCCCAGTGACATACTTCCTCTAGCACGGCCACACCTTCTAAGACCTCCAAAAACAGTGCCACCTACTGGAGACAAATGTCTGAATACTTACAGCCTATGGGGAACACTCATTCAAACCACCACATTCCACTCCCTGGCACCCATAGGCTCCTGACCATATAAAATGCAAAATGCATTTAGTCCAACCTTAAAAGTCCCCATAGTCTTTTCCAGTTTCAATGCATTCAAAAGTCTACAGTCCAAAGTCTCTTCTGAGACTTAAGCCAATATCCTAAACTGTAAGCTCCTGTAAAATCAAAAGACAAATTACATACTCCCAACATACGGTGGAACTGAATACACATTCCCATCCCAAAAGGGAGTAATAGAGGCATAGTGAGGAAATACTGAAACAAAACAAGACCGAAAACCAGCAGGGCAAACACCAAGTCTGGTAGCTCCCCATGCAACTTCTGGGACTTGAATTCCAAAGGGCTTAGATGGCTCAGATCTTCTAGCTTTGCTTGCAACATACAACTCTTTCTTAGACTGGTACCACTCCCTATATGCAGCTCTCCTTGGCAAATATCTCACAGGTCTGGCATCTCAAAAGTCTTCTTGGAGTCTCCGCTGCCAACCAGGCTTCACATTCACAGCTTCACAAAATGGCCTATCAGGGCCTTCTTTATTCAGGGACGCCTCTGCAGCATTCCGCCTGACCTTGGCAGCTCTCTGAAACCGTGGAGGAAGAACTGATGACCCCTTCACTCTTGCAAACTTCATGCCTCTAAAGCCAGCACCACGTGAATGAAATTGCCGAATCTGGCTGCAAGTTTGGGATGGAATCTCTCCTACTTTAACCACATTTGCAATTTTTCTCTGCCCTGGACTTGTTGGAGTAGAAAATGCTTTCAGTATTTTCCTTTCAAAAGCTGGAGGATTACCTGGGTGTGGTCTTGCCCTGAAAGTACTGATTCTTTTGTTTACTTGTAAATCTCCAGGCCTTTCCTTAATCACTTTAGTCTCCTTATGAAAGGGAGCATCTCCTTCACATGCCTTGGCCACATCTTTAATCTTCCTAATTTCAGATCCAAACTGTACATTCCGCATTTCCTTCTGTCCCATTTGCTCTTTTTCACTGTAAATCTGTATAATATTCACCATTAAAAGCCACACCACCATTTCTACATTAGGCTTTCTTGAAATATCCTCCACCAAAGCCATTAGTCCATTGCTTTTCAACTTAGCATCAGGCAAGCATTTGGGCTGGGGGCAAACTGCTGCCAGACTCTTTATCAAAATATCCCGGTTGCTGCCTAAGTCTTTATTTTCCTCTGGACCCACATCTTTTGCAGCAATGCTTTCTTCCAGGCTTCTACTAAAATGGCACCTTAAGCTCTGCTTACAGTAGTCAACAGCCTTTCTAGCCCAAAGTTCCAAAGTCTTCCACATTTCTCCAAACATCCACATGGTCAGGTTCTTCACAGCCAACACCCCACTTCTGGTACCAAATAACTGTATTAGTCACTTTTCGGTTGCTGTAATAAAACACCATGCCAAGGAACTTATAAAAGGAAGAGTTTATTTGAGCTTACAATTGAGAGTTCCAGGGGAAGAGAGTCATTGTGGTGGGAGGCATGGTTGGCTGGGATCTGGAGCAGGAAGCTGCGGATCAACATCTCAATGAAACACAGAAGCAGAGAGAGGACACTGGACATGAGGCTGTACACTCACTGTCTGAGCTCCAATCACAGCACGTATCCCTCCAAGCCACAGCCACCTTCTAAAACCATCCCTCCAAACAACGCCCACCAACTAGGACAAATCTCTGAATACTAAGCCTTGGGGACACTCATTCAAACCACCACATTCCACTCCCTGGCCCCCATAGGCTCCTGACCATATAAAATGCAAAATGCATTTAGTCTCAACCTTAAAAGTCCCCATAGTCTTTACCAGTTTCAATGCCATTCAAAAGTCTACAGTCCCAAGTCTCTTCTGAGACTCAGGCCAGTCTCCTAAACTGTAAGCTCCTGTAAAATCAAAAGACAAATACATACTCCCAACAACAGTTGAACCAAATACACATTCCCATTCCAAAAGGGAGGAATAGAGGCATAGTGAGGAAATACTGGACCAAAACAAGACCGAAAACCAGCAGGGCAAAAACCAATTCCAGTAGCTCCATGTGCAAATTCTGGGACTTGACTTCCAAAGGCTTAGATGGCTAAGATCTTCAGCTTTGTATCACATACATCTCTTTTCTTAGGCGTACCACTCCCTATATGCAGCTCTCCTTGCAAAATATCTCATGGGTCTGGCATCTCAAATGTCTTCTTGGGTCTCTTGCTGCCAACCAGGCTTTCACATTCACAGCTTCCCAAATGGCCTATCAGGACTTCTTATTCAGGGACACCCTGCTGCACTCTGCCTGACCTTGGAAGCTCTCTGAAACTTGGGAGAAGAACTGATGACCCGTTCACTCTTGCAGACTTCATGCCTCTAAAGCCAGCACCACATGAATGAAACTGGCCAATATTGGCTGCAAGTTTGGGATGGACCCTGCCTATTTCAACCACATTTGAAACTTTCTCTGCCCTGAACTTGGAGCAGAAAACGCTTTCAGTATTTTCCTTTCAAAAGTTGGAGGATTAGCTGGGTGTGTCTTGCCCTGAGGTACTGATTCTTTGTTTACTTGTAAATCTCCAGGCCTCTCCTTAATCACTTTAGTCTCCTTATGAAAGGGAGCCTCTCCTTCACATGCCTTGGCCACACCTTTAATCTTCCTAGTGGGGTTTTCAGATCCAACTATACATTCGCAATTTCTTTCTGCCCATTGCTCTTCTTCACTGTAGATCTGTATACTATTCACCATTAAAAGCCATGCCACCATTCTACATTAGGCTTTCTTGAAATATCCTCTGCCAAAGACATTAGTCCATTGCTTTTCAAATTAGCATCAGGCAAGCATCTGGGCTGGGCAAACTTCTGCCAGACTCTTTATCAAAATATCCCAGTTGCTGCCTAAGTCATTTATTTCTTCTGTAACTACATTGTTTGCAGCCATGCTTTCTTCCAGGCTTCTACTAAAATGGCCCCTTAAGCTCTGCTTACAGTAGTCAACAGCCTTTCTAGCCCAAAGTTCCAAAGTCTTCCACATTTCTCCAAACATCCACATGGTCAGGTTCTTCACAGCCAACAGCCCACTCTCTGGTACCAAATAACTGTATTAGTCACTTTTCTGTTGCTGTGATAAAACACCATGACCAAGGAACTTATAAAAGGAAGAGTTTATTTGAGTTTAGGATTGACAGTTCCAAGGAATTAGAGTCCATTGTGGTGGTAGGCATGGCGGCTGGAGCTAGAGCAGGAAGCCGAGGGTCACACCTTGCAATGAGCACAGGAAGCAGAGAGAGAGACTGGAGACAATGAAGCTTTTTAAACTCACTAAGTCTGCCCCCAGTGACATACTTCCTCTAGCACGGCCACACCTTCTAAGACCACCAAAAACAGTGCCACCAACTGGAGACAGATGTCTGAATACTTACAGCCTATGGAAGTTACTCATTCAAACCACCACAATCATATTCTGATAACACTAGCTATGATCACGAAAACAAATTATACCAAACGCTTACTAGGCCATGGGAAAAGGGGTACACTCATTCACTGCTGGTGGGAATGCAAATTCATGCAACCCCTATAGAAAGCAATGTGAAGAACTCTTAAAAGACTCAAAATGAACCTACCACCTGACTGAGTCACATCACTCCTGGGTATATACCCACAAGATACAATCTATTGCAGATATACTTGCACTACCATGATCATTGGCTCTCCCTTCATGCTAGAGAAGAGCTGGAAGCAATCCAAGTGTCCCTCAACTATTGAGTGGATAATGAAAATGTGGTTCTTCTACACAATGGAATTCTATGCTGTGGTAAAAAAAGACAACATCATGAAATTTGCAGGTAAATGGATGGAGATAGAAGCCACTATGCTAAGTGAAATAACACAGTCCCAGAAAAACAAATGATGTATGGTGTCTTTCATTTGTGGATCCTAGCACCAAATCTTTATATATAAGGCAAACTGAGTACTTTTTCCTTTTTTAGTAAATATATCACATTACCTGATGTTTTTCTAAAAAAGTACATTAAAACATACACCAGCAGGCTATGTACTTTAGGAATGTAAAGTAATATTTCTTTTTACCTACATGTAACTCTACTATTAAAATGTGAATCCCTAAACATGTTTTGGAATTAACCTACAGTTTATTTTCAGACTTAGTAATTTTGGTATATATTTGGAGAATATATAAGCATATTTTTGGAGCAATATAAAAATAAAGGGAACAACAACAACAAAAGACTTGTTCAAAGAACTCACCTAAACAGTAAACTTCTCTCCAAAATAGTAAACTTGTACACTGAAATATTCTTTAAAAAAGACTGAGAAAAAGATGCAAGACATGTATGGCAGGATGCATGGGTTCTGGGATGTGTGGGGTATGGAAGGGGGAGCAGGTCTTAATATGATTAAGAAATGTATGAAACGCACAAAAGTTCAATAACAAATTAAGAAAAAAAGAAAAAGTAAACTATTTTCCAAAATTCCGTATTATAAATTAACTATATCATACACTCTTGGTTACTTGATGACATTTAAAGGAATGGGTAATTTCTTTGGTGAGCTGGAAAGAGTTTGAAATATTCTGGGATTTGATGTCCTTTTACTTTGTCATGCTGCCCACAGCAAAAGCTTAAAACAATACGCTCTTTCAGTGCAATTTTTCCTTCAATTCTGAACACAATACAAGAGCAATAAGTCTAATCATAGTAATCATGGGAGAGAATAGAGGATCCTGAAGCGATCTCAACAAGCAGGTATTTCTGTAGCAGCACACACAAGGAGGATTTACAGTCACTCGGGCAATAAATCCAGAACTTGTCCCTGACCAAGAAAAGATGCAGTCATAGAAGACACAGAATTACTGTAAACCAAGAGGGTTGGAGTTTTAGGAAACTAAAATTTGCCTGGCTGAGGGAGATGGTGAACATAAAATGTAATCATCAAATCTTCATCCCTTTAAATTTTTTTCCTCGCTTTCACATGTACACATTCATACACACACACACACACACACACACACACACACACACACACACACACACACCTTCTGGGGCTCAAACCTTGGACACAACCTAATTAAGCACTCTATCAGTACTAAGATTTAAGCTCAGTAGAGAGTAGACTAGTCTCAATCTTACAGAGATTTGCCTCCCAAACTCTGGGATTAAAGGCATGAGCCACCACATCAGGCCCTGTCTATCCTTTTAAACAAGGTATTCATTCTAATCTGTTTCTAATATTAAAAGATCATATTTGTGAATCATAATTTTTTCTCTTTAATAAGAAATTGTTATTTCAAAACTTGCAGTAAAACACAACTGTGATAATCATTTAGGGAAAAAATAAGTTAAACTATTATATATTTTCTGTATCTTTAGATATTTATTGTAGAGCATAAGAGAGATTTTTGCCATAATTTTTCATTTTCATGAATGACTTGCAGGGGATTTTACTTATACAATGTTAATATTAGAATTCTTAGTAGAATTATACTCTGAGGTATGCTATGTTAAAATGGCTATTTTCAAATCTTTATTTCTCCTTCACTTAAAATAAAAAAAAGGTACCTCTCTGGACTTGAATTGCAATTGCACTTGTATGTTAAGCAAAGTGTGTGTATTAAATGGTAGGTGGATTTCCTCCAGCAAATTTTAAAGCTGGAAAGTAAAAATAAAACTTGGCTTAGTCCACAGCCCATTCCTGTCTATTCATGCCACCACACGTATGTGGAAAATATACTGTGAAACCAGTTCAGGATCTGTGCACAATTAACTCTGAGAACACTGTCTTGTTCTTCATGTCTCACACTTCCAAGGTCACCTCTATTCACCTGGTTGATGTAGATTCGGAAAACAAAATAAGATCTTCATTTTATATTTTAATGTAAACTCTTTTTCTATCTTTGCATGCAAAAGGGAGAAAGTCTGAGTGTTCTTGTTCTTTCAGTCCTGACTTAGCCTCTTTCACTTACCTACAAGACAGCAATGAAATTTGTTTCTTTCCTGCTTTTGAAAATGTTCAGCAATACGAGGAATATTACTTTGTTGCAATGAAATTTCCTTCATGAATTCATGTGATTAAATACACATGTGACTATGCATATTGAATGCATAAGAATGCATGCACAGTGATTTAAGAGTATAAGCAGGGATGGAGAGATGGCTAGTGGTTAAGAGCACCAACTGCACATGCAAAGGACCTGGGTTCTATTCCCCAGCACCCACATGGCGGCTGAGAACCGTCTGTAACTCCAATTCCAGGAGAACTCCAGTTCCAGGGGAATCCGACACCCTCTTCTGACCTCCGTGGCATTGCATGACACAGGTGCACAGACCTACATGCAGACAGTACATTCGTACACATAGAAAATAAATAAAATTAAAACGATATTTTAAAAAAGTTAAAAAAAGAGTATTTCCTTATGGAATAAGGCATCTTTGTGTCAGTTAGTCCATGTTCAGCATGACGATATTTGACAACATAATCATTTCTATAGCCAGGAAGGAAAGCACCAGTTTCAGGAAATTATACAACAGTGAATTTAAAAGCGATGTAACAAATTAAAGAATTATCATTACAAACTAGTAATCTCAATAATCTATCCAAAAAATAAAATAAACAGTGAGCTATTGTGAGAAATGCAATGTAATATTTGCAGATAAATAATTTCCCAGTAGATATCATATTATTATATCTTTCTAATAAGCTTATTAATAGTAAAAGCAAATTACAAAAATGAGTTTTAAAGATTATTTATCTTCCCTATTTTATTTTATCAATTTTTTCCTTATATGAATTTCATACATGCATAGAAAAAATATGATCATGCTACCCAGCATTTCTCCTTGTATTTCCATTTATATCCATCAATTAAGTCCCTTCCAAAATTCATCTCTGTCTCCTCTCTCTCTCTCTCTCCTCTCTCTCTCTCTCTCTCTCTCTCTCTCTCTCTATATATATATATATATATATATATATATATATCCTTAAGCATAGGTAGTGTTGGCTAATTGATTCTTTCTTCAGCATCTAGCCAATGCCAATAATTCCACAGCATATACTGTGAACACTAGAAATCACTTCCCTCATCTAGGCAGAAATTTGACTGCCTTGATCTTGAGTAGGTTTTGTGCTGGAAACCAGAGCTGTTTTGAGTTCATGACAATGATTCCTATGTCATATAAAAATCCATTATTATTTGGCCAGCATGGTGACCTGCATCTTTAATCTACTCCTCAGGAGCCAGAGGAACGCAGATCTCTGTGAGACAGAAGCCAGTCTGATCCACATAGTAAGTTCCAGGCTGGCTGAGGCAAGGAAGAGCCTGTCCAAAAGATATGATTTAGTTTTTAGTAGCTGTGTAATATTCCATTGTGCATGTGTTCCACCTTCTTCATATTGCAAACATTCATCTATTGGTGGACATTTCACTGCCTCATTCAGCTCCTGCATCAGACAGATAAGCCCTTGTCAGGCCCAACCACTCTGCCCAAATATTCTGGGTCTGCCTACCTCCTGGTATAAAAGATAAGAGCTCCCAGGCCATGACCACTTGGCTCAAACTTCCCCTCTCCACCTAGCTCCTGTGTCCATACTTCCACAGTTCCCCTAGCTCCTGTTGTGACAGGTATTCAGTTTCCAGACCATCAATCTCAGGTCCACATTCCCACTTAACCAACTAATTCCAAACTTGCAGATCCAAGTGCCAAAAATGAACAAAATAAGACATGGTTCCTCCAAAATTTAATAAGCCCAAATAATAGACCCCAAAGACAATGACCTCAAAGAGCTTCTAGACAAATAATTAAGAGAATGATTATAGCTGTTCTCTTTTACTTGTTAATTACTAATGTGTTTTTCATGTCAACACCATAGAGACAGAGTCCGTCAGCAAATATACTAAACACAGGTGCTTAACATCTGTGGGAATGCAAGAGAGATGCCTCAGCAATTAAGAGCATGAGCTGCTCTTGTATAGGACCTGGGTTAAGTTCCCAGGACCCACTGGCAGCTAAACACTTTCTGTAATTCCAGTTCCAGGGGCTGCACAAACCTCTGTTGGCCTCTATGGTCATGTACACATGTTATGAATTTAAATACATGCAGGCAAAGCATTCATATATAATAAATCAATAAATCAGAAAACCTGAAATAATAACCACTAAAAAGAAATATAACTCATATCGAACACCAACAAATATAAAGCCAGAACACCTCACAATTGTACTCTGAGAAACTGCAGTTGCTACCAGAGCTGGGCTTTGAATATAACCAACAGCAGATGATTATAAAATATATTGACAGAAATGAGTAGCTTCAAGTGAAAACTAACAAAATGGTAAATGTTAGTTTGATTTTCTGAGGGATAACTCTTGTGTCAAATATGTTGCTTTTGGTTACATCTTATTAGTAGAGTTAAATTCAAATGACTAATTTTAAATGGCTATTCTTTTTACTCTGAATTGTATAAGCCAAACCCTGTTTCTGGCCAAGAAAAGCAAAAATATCTCATAAAAATATTCCTCCTCTTCCTTCCTTCTATTTTTCTAGTCTTATTGGAATTTAACTAAATTAATCCAAGTGCTACAAACATGATTGTCATTTTCATCTATTTATTTCCTGCTGTGTTTCCAGATTTTCCTCATTCCAAGCATAAGGTTTAATTAGTTTCTGTTGCATAAATAATTGAGTGAGAAACAAATGATTAGAGAACATCTTAAAACGCAAGTAGAAAGAACTCTGCATTATCCCCCGTTCAAACAGCATCCTTAATACTTGCTTCTTCTATACTGACAGGCTTCTGGTTTCAGACCATCTTTTAATGCTAGCTCCCCCAGTTTTTATTATATTCATATGATTCCTGTACACTCAGCCTTTAAAAAATAACTATCATTCTCCTTTATTAATCAATTCAAATACACTGTTCCAGTGAACTGTGTATTTTCTCTTTATTATAAAACATTCATTGTTTCTTTTCAATATACAGTAAACAAAACTAAAACTTCTGCATCTGTCTTTAGAGACATATATTGGGTACAAGGATTTTAATTCATGGCCTCGTGGATATAATAGAAGACTTTGGTGCTGAGAACAACCCAGCCCCTCAAATATCTATAGACCAAGAGTTTATCCCCATTGTCTTCACATGTCTGGTCATATTAGTGAATCCAATTGCTGGCTTTGTGGAGTGTAAGTCAGTTCAATCAATGAAACTTCTTATTCCTGTTGCCTTCCACTCCCTTGTTATAAAACTTTGTTTCGCTTTGTTTATTTTGTTTTGAGTGCAAGCCCCACATGAACTTTATCCTAGCACTGCATAAACAGGGTGGGTGGTGCATATCTGTAAACCTAGCTCTTGGGAGGTAGAAGGTCAGAAGTTCAAGGCCAGGCTAAGCTACAATAAATGAAGCAAAGCAAAATGAAACCAAGCAGCTGAAGTTAATTTTAGAAATCTCTAACACTGGAATGGAGCCGTGG
Organism: Rhizomys pruinosus; assembly: GCA_009823505.1. NCBI lineage: Eukaryota > Metazoa > Chordata > Mammalia > Rodentia > Spalacidae > Rhizomys > Rhizomys pruinosus. The sequence goes on from VZQC01008131.1 coordinate 2,178,953, forward strand.
AGGGTAAAACAGGAGAAATGTCACAATTTTTTAAAGAAACTAAAAATTTTTAATTCATAAAAATTATTAAAGGTAAGTAAAATAGATAGTAAAAGTTTAAAAATGCTTAACACTTTAAAAAATTTTTGCCTCTGCATTTCAGAGCCATTTTGGATACATTTGCTATACAATAAAAACTATTCTATAAATCAGATATAGTGGTGCACTCCTATAATCCCAGTTCTCAAGGGTCAGAGGCAGGATGATTATCACAAGTTATTTTTTTATTTTATATTATTCCCAAATATGCATATATACACTCCATACATAAGTCAAAATTTAAAAATCTGAGAATAGAATCCGGGTGTGGTGGCGCACTCCTTTAATCCTAGCACTTGGGAGGCAGAGGCAGGCAGATCTTTGTGAGTTCAAAGCCAGCCTGGTCTACAGAGTGAGTTCCAGGACAGCTGGGGCTACAGGGAGACCCTGTCTCAAAAAATACCAAAAAAAAAAATTCTGAAAATAAACTATAGGTTGATTCCTAAACACATTTAGAGATTCACATTTTAACAGTAAATTTGCATGCAGGTATAAAGTTGTGTAACTTTACATTCTTTTTTTAGAATATGATTTCATATCCTCCATCTTTGCTGGTAAAATGGATGGAACTCGAAGCAGTTATACTAAGTGAAGTAACACAGTCCCAGAAAAAAAAAAAAAAAAGCGAATGGTTTCCCTCATTTGTGGATGCTAACACCAAATCTGGCAGTCAAACTGAACAACTTTATTATTATATTTCATTGTATCTGAAAGCAACTGTGCTATTACAATGTGAATCTATAAATGGGCTCTAGAATTATTCTGCCACTTATACTCACACATTGAAATGTCACAACTTTGAGACCAGTCTGGGCTATACACTAAGACCCTTTCTCAAAAGTCAAACAAGGCTACAGAGATGGCTCAGGCCATTTAGTGCTTGCTGATCAAATATTAGCCCTTCAGACCTTGTCAGTAGCCAATGTTATAGATCAGTCTTAAGAGTCTGAAATCATTGGCTTTAAATAAGGGCCTGCTTTTCTCTTCTCTGGCTCTTTACACCTTATTTCTGTATTATTTTTAGCCTTCTCTCTTCTACTATTTCCACAGTCCCTCATTTGTATCCTGGTTGTTCTGGAAGCCATATTCAGGTGCATGATGCTGTAGCTACTGTCAGGATTGCCTCGGCATGGGAGACCAGCTTATTTTGCTTAATGAATATAGGCAAGAAAATACTACAAGTATGAAGACTGTAATTGGACCTACATTGCAACACCAAACGAGTCCATCACATAAGGATGTCTCCCAACTGGTTTAAAAAGTAAGTTTAGCATTCTGTTTTAGACTCAGGAGAGAGACATTTGCAGAAATAAGATCAAACATAAAATGTGAATGAATGTATTTATTAAAAATTTTCAGGTTACTGGCTATGCTCTTTTGTTTTAGTTTGGGTTTGAGGGGTTGGTTTTTGACACGATCTCTCACTATGTATCATTCTTCACTTTTCCCCAGCTAACACCTACTAGCCTCCAACTCACAATCTTCCTGGATCAGTTGCAAGGACTACCCAGATGTGGACCACAACTGTCTTAATTGCCTCTCTGACACTCCTCCCAGCATTCCTTTGCCTAGAAGTGTTCAGTCTCTGTCCCCAAACTAAATAGCTACAGAGGAAGTCTTGTACAGATGTTTGAAACACGCTTGACAAGGACCACACCCTCAAGAGCCAGAGCAAGCAGCTAGTTATTGTCAGGAAAAGTGAGTGTCTCTTTTGGGGTTCTACATATTATTGGTAAAATAATTTAGAAGTAGATTCAGAAGGAGGATTAAAGACAATTTTGTTAGCAATTAAGAGAAAAAGATGAAAAATAGTTGTGCCGTAAGGCTGGAGAAGTGGCTCGGTTGTTGAGTACTGACTGCTCTTGCAGACGACCAGGGTTTTATTTCCATTTCTGACATGGTAGTTAAAAATCATACATTCAAGGGGAATCTGATGCCCTCTCTGCCCTCCAGGGGCATTGCAGAACTTGGGTACATGCAGGCAATATACTCACACATATAAAATAAAAATAATTAAATATGTCCTTTAAATTAAGAATGGAGTATAAATAGCTTATTAATAAAGGAATTGTGCCAAGGGTTAGTGCATGAGCATAAGGAAACAGAGGTTTTCAGGCTTCTGGGAACTTGCTCATATGAACTTCCATCAGTACTGTTAGCATGCACAAGATTCATGCTGACTCAATAAGACAAAAACCTAGCATAGAACTGGTGAAATAGGTAACAGGTCCCAGCCTTAGCCATGAAACTATTGGCAACTGATTTCTTCTGGGTGAGGGGGAGTTTGTCTTCTTTAAGCAAGAGATTCCTTATAGGCTGACTAGACAGTGGATGAACTTGCACTGAGGATATCTATGTACAAATGGTTGACCAGGCATAAAGTAGACTTATATAAGGTATATAACAGAATGCATGAAATCCGGATTCAGAGAATAAGATATTGAGAGGGAGTGGGGAAAATGGGAGGAGTTGGTAGAGGCTGGAAAAAATGGAAATATTGAAAAGGCCATATTCATATATGGAATTATCAAAAATAAAAAGAATTTAAAATAAAAAAAGGAATGGGTTAGTAGCCTGAAGAAAGAGCCCAAGAAGAATACGGTTCTGTGGTGTGTGATCTTTTGTAGCCTCCCTCCCCTCCTGTTATTTTTCCCTGGGCTGTGTTTCAGGCATGCTCTATTCTGTAAGTGATGCCAGGGAGAGGAAGGTTTTCCAGTATTCCTCTGCTTGTTTCTGATAATAATCTTGATATAGCTTCCTTGTTTGTCCTTTCCTATATACAGTCATTATGCAGCTTCCCCAAAGTGTCAGCAATGTGTTCAGTACTGCAAGCACTGGTATAACAGGGTTTGACAAGTCTCTTGAGTAACAGTATGTTTGTCAAATCTGTCAGGCAAGAAAAGAAAGTCTAAAAGCTACCAACTTAGAATAGCTCTCATCTCTTAACACCCTTGCTTATTGACAGGAGAATCAGGATCATCAGAAGAACTTGCAAAAATAGAGAAAAATCTTATTAAAGCTAACAATAATTTTATAAATATTTTAACAATACTTGACACCTATTCAGCACCTAAAGAAGATTTTGCCCTGCATATTACTTTCAATCTGAAGAGGATCCTATGTACACTCTTAAGTTTCTCTTTGGAGTATGAATTCATAACAGTTTCAAAAACAACTTGATGATGATGATGGTGATGATGATGATGACAGTTACAATGATGATATGTGAGATAATGGTCTTCTGAAATGATTCAGGGTCTCATCTAAATGATTTTCCCTCACTAATTTAACAACTCTTCAAATCCTGCTAACATTTTGGCAAGATTTAATTCTCAGAAACACATGATGATAGTCTCTAATAAACAGAAATTCAATTCTTGAAAAGATTCCATGTTTTATCTTCATATTGCAGTCAGTGTTTCAAAATTATGTTTCTTTTCGATTGATCTATTCCAGCAATTAACAAACATCTGGCAAAGCTTCAATAAGTACTTGCTGGTTTTCATCTTATGCTTTGTAATTAATATCTTTTTTTTTTTTTTTTTTTTTTGGTGTTTTTGAGACAGGGTCTCCCTGTAGCTCTGGCTGTCCTGAAACTCACTCTGTAGACCAGGCTGGCCTTGAACTCACAGAGATCCGCCTGCCTCTGCCTCCCAAGTGCTAGGATTAAAGGTGTGTGCCACCACACCTGGCTGTAATTAATATCTTTTAAATTGCTTACATAATATTGAGATTTTTCTGAAAGTTATTGTTGAGGATATTCATCAAAGCTTTTAAAGTAGAATTCCTGGTCTACAGGTCAGTGGATGTGTGGAAAGGGGTACAGGGCAGTCAGGAAAGAAATGTAGCTCAATAAATTGAAGATGTTTGTCAATAATGACTGTTATGACTCAAGAAAGAAAATGTTTTGTTTAATTTAATTTTGGTTCTGTTCATATTGGTTGCTTTTAGTTCTGGTATGGGACATAAACAGGTGTGTGTTTCAAGCTCTTGCAGGTTATACTGGTCTGGCTGGTTGATTTTACTAAGTTTATACAATCATGCCATAATAGTAAACATTTTATGATATATTGCATATTGAGTGTGACCATAGGGACATTGCTATTAGATTAAAAACTAATAAATTTTGCTACAACAATTTTTAAATAACTGAGCTAAATTATGTCATGTTTTAGATTCATTTAATTTTCTCCCTTCAATGATACAGCTTCATTCTTTTTTTCTTTCTTAATAAAGGGCATTCTCAATTATCATAAGGGCAGCAAGGACAAGAAAATGTGCTAAAATCTTGAAATAAAGTAAAGTACAATACAATAAAATGAATATTAGGATGGCATAGAACACAAATGGGCTAGGTAATTGGACTTAAAATAAATTAAAGTGACACTGCTCAGTAAAATAATTGAGATCAACTTTCCCAGTGGAAAGAATGAGGAAAAATACACAAAATATGAAAATAGAATTTAAATGACTGCATCAGAGAGATGATATGGAGGTTAAACTCTCAGATGATTAACGATGAGAGAAAGGTGCAAGATAGTTATGGCAGAATGCATGATCTGGGGTGGGGCAGGGTGGGGTGGGAAGAAGGGAAAGGGGAATATGCCTGAACTGAATTGAAAAATGATGTCTGACACAGCTCTACAGCTCTAGGCGGGGTCTGGCGGGGGGCAGCTGGGAGAGGGTCTCGCTGTGAACCCGTCTATGGGGTCCCCGGCCCAGAGGGACCGCGCTCGGGTGAGCAGGGTCGCGTTTCCCTCTGCTCTGGTCCCGGCTGGACTTGTGGGCAGAAACCGGGGTCGCAGGGGAGACGCCATAACGCGCCAGGNCAGGCACACAGCTCTACAGCGCTAGCGGGTCCTGGCAGGGCGGGCAGCTGGGAGAAGGTCTCGCTCTGAAACCGTCTACGCGGTTCCCCAGCCCAGAGGACCGGGGCGCAGGCTAGATCAGGCACAATTACCCCCCCATCCACCGCCAGGTGAATTGCTAAGAATCCAAGGTCTTCCTTTTGAGAACCTCAGAACATAAAGGAGGAGTACTTAGGCTGCCAACATCCAATATAACACAAAACGGAAAACCTGAAACCTAGCCAAGATTAACAAAACCATAAAGCAAAAAAAAAAAAAAAAGCATCGGAAGGAGGCAAGCAAAACCATCCACTAATATAGTGAAGAAGTCGTTTGTGACTTGAACACAAAAGGAAATCCATATGCCAGGGACCACGACGAAGGGACAACATGGAAAGGCACAGGATACCCCACCCCAGGCCCTACCAAACCTGGAGGACGATAGCCACAATGGGATCCCTTGGAGGAGACCCAAGAAACAGAGCTTAGACGAATAATTGCACATACGCAGAGAAATTAAAGAAATAAAAGAAGAATGCATGGAACTAAAAGAGAGAAATGAAAAAATCAAAAGGACCTAGAGGGATACAATGACAAACTTCGGAAAGAACTAAAAGGGAAACAGAAGACACAACTCCAGAAAGAACTAGAGGAGAAGAAAAACAAACTTCCGAATGGAAGTAGAAACACTGAAAAAGGAAGCCAACCAAAGAAGAAAAGGAGCACCGGAAGAAAGAGATTGAGAAGCACAAAGAAGAGATTGAGAAAGTCAAAAGGAAAGGAGGTACTAAAGAAAACACAGAGGAAACAAAAAAGAATTAACACACTCAGTCAATCAATGAAGAAAGAAAAGAGAAAAGCCTATCAGAAAGGTAGGAATGGAAGCAGAAAAAGAATATCAGACCTGGAAGATAACACAGAGCAATTAAAAAAGCTCAAATAAAGATTGATGAAAAATTTAAAAAATACACAAAAGTGTGAACAACCAGGAAATATGGAACACTATGAAAAAGACCAAACCTCCGCATCAATAGGAATAGAGGAAGGGAAGAAGAATCCTCAAGAGAATAGTATTGATCAGATCTTCAACAGAATAATAGATGAAAATTCCCCAAAACCTAAAAATAGACAAGCCCACTACAATACAAGAAGCACATAGGACCCCAAATAGACAAGATCAGAAAAGAAAAACACCCCAAGCCATATTCAAGTTAAAGTGCTAGATGCCCAAAACAAGACAAAATTCGAGGGCCACAAAAGAAAACAAGTCCATACAAAGGGAAACCCATCAGAAGTACACCTGACTTCTCGCCTCAAACCGCTGAAAGCAAGAAGAACATGGTGTAAAGCATTTCCTGTGTTAAGGGACTATGGATGCCAACCCAGAATAACTTTAACCCAGCAAAAATGTCGACTATACTGTAAAGGAGAGAGAGAAAAATCTTTCATGACATAAACAAGATGATGGAATACATGTCTGGAAAAACCCAAATCTTCATAAAATTACTTGAACAATTCAAAGGCAAGAAGAGAGAGCACCAATCCTCAAACACCTAGGAAAAGAAACTAACAAAACATAACCTAGGGAGCAAAAATCCAAGGCTAGAAGTCCAAAGGATAATTAATAGTGAAAGAAGCAACATCCACTTTTCAATTGTAACCTTAAATATTAATGGGCTAAACTCCCCAATCAAAAGGCAATAAACGAGAGGATGGGATTAGGAAGAACAAACCTTATATGCTGTCCTACAAGAAAACCCATCTCAATTTCAAGGATAAGGCCACCAACATTAAGGTGTGAAAGGGTTTGGAGAAAGTATTCCAAGCACATGGGACCAAAAAAAAAAAGCGGTGTGGCTATTCTATTATCAGAACAAAAGAGACTTCAGAAGCAAAAGAAAATCAAAAGAGACAAAAGAGGGCCATTACATCTTTATGAAAGGAAACAATTGACGATGAAGATTTCACAATCACAAATATGATATGCACCAACATCAGTGCACCAAACTTTATAAAGACAATTCTTCAGATTCTTAGGCACAGATTAACCCCAGCACCTAATAACAGGGGAACTTCAATACCCCATTAAGACCTCTAGGACAGAATCAACAGGACAAAGGATAACAGAGAGAATCTGAAGCTAATGACCACAATACACCAATGGACCTCACAGACATCTACCGAATATTTCACCCAAACACCCAGAGAATTACACTTTCTACTCAGCACCTCATGGAACATTCTCCAAAAATAGACCATATACTGGGGACACAGGGAAAAACTCAACAGAATATAAAAAGGATTACAATTATTTCATGCATTCTATTCAGACCACAGCTTGCAATAAAACTCAATTATCACACCAGAATAAACCCTACAACCTACAGAACACATGGAGACTAAACACACACTCTCCTGAATAATGAGTGGGTCAAGGAAGAAATAAAAAAAGAAATAAAAACATTCTGGAACTGAATGACAATGATAAAACAACACAGCAAAATCTTTGGGAAACTTTAAAAGCAAATCCGAAGAGGGAAGTTATATAGCTACTAAGTGCCCACATTAAAAAAACAGAAAGAGTACAAAGGTGAAACGATCTAAACATTGCAACTAAAATACTTGAGAGACAAACAACAAACTGAACCCTTAAACGGAGCAGACAAAGAAGAAATAATCAAAATCAGAGCAGAGATCAAGAAAATAAGAAACAAAGAAAACCATTACAAAAAATCAATGAATCCAAAAGTTGGTTCTTTGAGAGAATAAATAAGCTAGACAGACTCTAGCCCAGTTAAACCAAAAGAAAGAGGGAACACCTCCAAATCAATTAGAATCTGTGATGAAGGGAAATATCACCAACAGACAATGAAAAGATCCAGACAATCATACGGACTACTTCAAAAACTTATATTCTACTAAGTTTGAAAACCTAAGAAGAAATGGATGGAATATCTGAATCCTGGGAATCACCAAAGCTCAACCAAGAAGAGATCGGACAGCCTAAACAGACCAATAGTACAGGAAGAAAACAAAGATGTAATAAGTAGCCTCCCAACCAAAAAAATGCCAAGGCCCGGGGTATGATTTCACGGCAGAATTCTATAAAATATTTCGTAAGACTTACAAACCTATTTACTACTTAAATTGTTTAGAAGGATACAAATGGAGGACTTCTCCCACAATTCCTTCTATGAAGCCCAGCATTTTACGCTACTACCAAACCAGGGAAAGATACATCCTAAAAGGAGAACTATAGAACCCATCTCCCTAATGAACACAGATGCCAAATTCTTAAACAGGATTCTGGCAAACGGCATACAGACTCACATCAAGAAATCATCCACCATGACCAAGTTGGATTTCATACAGACATGCAGGGATGGTTCAACATACGAAATCATAAACATTCATCAAACATATCAATGGAATCAAAGACAAAAACCCGCCATTCATCTCAATTGACTGCGGAGGAAAGCGCTTTGACAAAATCCAGCACCCTTTTCAATGTTTAAAGTCTTGGAGGGAATTGGCTGCGAGGGATCATTCCTCAATGTTAATCAAAGCCATATACAGAAAACCACAGCCAATTCATCCTAAATGGCGGAAAATGACAGAAGCATTCCCCTTTAAATGTAGGAACTCGCAAGGCTGCCCTCCTGTCACCACTCCTCTCTTCAATAAGGTGCTAGAAACCCTAGCTAGGGCAAAAAGGCAAAGTACAAGGAAATTAAAGGATTCTAATTGGAAAAGAGGAAGTCAAGCTATCCCTTTGTTGCTGATGATATGATTATTAATGGATGCTAAAAACTCCAACAAAAAAAAAAAAAAAAAAAAAAAAAAAAAAAAAAAAAAAAAAAAGTGGCAGGATACAAAAATAACTTAGAAAATCAGATTACTTTCTGTACACCAACAAGCAACTGAAAAAAGAAACAAGGAAAGAAAAAAAAAAAAAAAAAAAAATAGCCTCAAAAACAATAAAAATACCTAGGAACAAACCTAAACCAAAGACACAAGGATCTTTACAAGAAAAATTTTAAACCCCTTGAAAAAGAAATTGAGGAAAGACATCAGAAGATGGATCAAACCTCCATGCTCATGGATTGGGAAAATAAATATAAAAAAAAAAAAAAAATTGTCCATCCTACCCAAACTAGTGTACCAAATTTAATTGCAATCCCAATCAGAATTCCCAAGAGGTTCTTCACAGGCCTGGAAAAAAAATTCCCTCAATTTCATTTTGGAAAAACAAGAAGACCCCGAATATGCAAAGCAACCCTGAGATGAATAGAGGCAATACAGTGGGGATCGGTCTATACAACATCCATACTATACCTATAGGGCTATAGTCTATAAAGACAGCCTCGGTACTGGCACAAAGACCAGTTGACCAATGGAATAAAACATGATAAGCATCCAAACTTGGTCTCATACAATTTTAGCCACCTCAATATTTGACAAGTGGGGGCCAAGAGGAGGACACGAATATGGGAAGAAAGACAGCATCTTCGAGGAAGTGGTTTGCTGGCAAACTGGATCCACCACTATATAGAAGAATGAGAAATTAAACCCCTACCTCTCACCTAGTGTACATAAGTTCACTCCCAGATGGACGCAAATACCTCAACGTGAAAACCCCAAACTCTGGAGGCGATAGTAGTAAGATGAAGCTTTGGCAGCCAGACTACTAAGACATAGGTGTAGATAGCATAATTAGAATGCTAGATCTTTCCGGTTAAATTCTGAGAGCACAAAGCAGCACTGCACAAGACAATTAAGATCGACATATTGACAAGATGGACCCATTAACTCGAACAAGCCGTTTCTGTACATCACAGGAAGCAATGAACAGGAAGTGAGTGAGAAGAACCCACTAGTGGAGAACACCTTCCACAGCTGATACCATCTGACAAAGCATTAATTTCAGAGTATACAAGCTACTTCAAAAAAACTTAGAAGAAAGAAAACAATGAATCATTTCAAAAAGATGGAGCAAAAGATCTGAATAGAGACATTCACAGAGGAGGAGGAGTTAGAGATGGCAGAGAAACACTTATTAAGAAGTGTTTTCAACATCTCTGATAATTAAGGAATGCAAATTAAAACCACTCTGAGATATCACCTTACTCCCAATAAGACAGGCCAGGATCAGGAACATGAATGATGCCATAGTGCTGTAGAGGTTGTGGGGAAAGGGGAACACTCATCCATTGCTGGTGGGAATGTAAACGTTGTACAGCCACTATGGAGAGCAGTGTGGGGAACCCTTAAAGACTAGACAAAATGAGCCTCCATTTGACCCAGTCATAACCACTCCTGGGTATATACCCACAAGACACAACTTACTGCAAAGATACATGGCACAGCTATGTTTATTGCAGCTCTGTTCACAATAGCAAAAAGCTGAACCAGCCCAGGTGCCCCTTTCAACTGACGAGTGGATAGAGAAATGTCATGGGTTATCATGTTATAATCAAACTGATGACTGATGCAGCCAGTAAAGAGGGCAGCAAAATCAGAAATTTGCATTAAATGGATGGAGCTTAGACATGTATATTTGGAAAGTGTGATAGTAACATCAGTCCCCAGAAAAACAAACGACAATGGTAGGTGTCCCTCATATGTGGATGCTAGGACAACACAACCCAGATATAAATATTTCTCAGGAGAGCGAGGCACATAAAAGAACAACAAGAAAGACTGCTCATCAGAAATGCTGAAATGTGGTGAATTGGATAAAGGGGGATGGGTGGGAGAGGGACACGGGATATTCGATTCAATCAGGCATATTATATTGAATGATGATTCAACAAAGAGACTACCCAGTTTTCGCCTAAGACACTGTCTACAGGATAGCGGTGTTTTGAGGACTTAGTAAAGTAAAAGTAAACATGTGTATATTAAACAACATTGGTTTACAGAATCTTAAAAATAGGTAATGCACTGAATTAAATGGAGAATAATGTTGCTGTTGCCCACATTTGCTTTAACATAAAAACCTCCTTAGAGCGAAGAGGACTTTGCGGAGTGAACATACAAATGTTCTCTATAATTGTCTCTGTGTGTACAGTATTCAAACCTTGTAGACACATTTTTCTTTAAGATGATTTAACGTAAAAATTAAGTTTGCTTCCGCCAAGTTTAATCATATATATCACCCAAAACAACATGGCTGAATTGATGAAATCTGGCCTGGACTCCACCCTATAGTCCATGTATAATACACTGTCTTCTGGAGACTCATACACTTAAAAAAAGGGCGGGGGGAACTACAGAAAGACAGGAAACCTTTTCATCAAACCCTTGCAATTGCAAATCTTAAAAACTAACTATGGGAAAGATTTGCATGTTCCAACAGGACAAAACGCACCAACTATAACAGGCTGAGAAAGAAAAGATACAGGTTTTCATTGGCGATAGGATGCTACCAAAGAAAGTCGCAACGGAAAGGCTGACCGTCGTCTGAACATTCAAAAGGAAAAGAAAAGCTCAATGTCGCACATAAAACACTCGAACCCCTCATGTGGATCCTACATGTACACAACTAGTTATAGATGAGTCTCTAATGAAGCTTACCTTCTAGGTGCCACAAGGTTCTGATATGAGAACTTGTCCTTCTTCTTCCCACCGCATTAGAAACAAGAGAGAATATACTGGTAGCAATGAATGAATGGGTCGCCACGCCAACGTCAAATTGGAAAGACACTAATTGTAGAGGTATCTCTTATAAGACCGGTAAAACACTGCCTTTCTTTTGTAATTGAAACTACAGACATAGGGGAACTGTGGGAAGGGAATACTCGTCTGTTCAGAACCAAAATATAATATAAAAGTCCTAGGGCTATGCACTCAGGCAAAATAATATTAATATCAGGAGCTCTGACATCAGCAGATTATTCTAACCAATGGATGTTGGCCAGGAGTATCCGAAAGGGCCCCACAAAAGGTAAGGCTCCTTGCCTCTAAGTCTAGATGTTATAAGCCACAGTAAGACCCTGTCATATTTAACAGGGGGGAAAATTGTAATTCATGGATTAACATATCCAAACATGTGTCTATGCTAAAGTAACCTACCATAACTATTAGTGCTGCTTAAATACCTATATATCTAATTGCTTGTTCTTCATTAGTAGGATCGAAAGGTTATTCCTGGACAAACTGTCAGCCCATGAAAGGAAACAGCCAGAATTGACCAGAGTCCAAGTCAACAGCTCCAGAGAGAGTGGACTGTTTTACCTCTCATCCACCTGTGCCCCTTTTCTAAGCCTAGGGAACAACCTGCGGAAGAGGGGGCGTGGTAGAATGTAAGGGCTGCGATTGGGGTGAATGGTGAAACTACAGCAATGTAGTCTGGACACTCATTTGATCAACTTGATTGAACAAACAACCTGTCACCCCCCACTGGATGGTGGGGCTGTAGGTGTTTGGGCACAACAGCCTGCAGATAGGTTTTGCATGAAGGATGCTTGTACTCATGGATTATCACTTATAGCTAAAAATGAAAAAAAAAACTGAGAGAAAGATGCAGGACAGTTATGGCAGAATGCATGATCTGGGATGGGGTGGGGGTGGGGGGGGAGGGAAAGGGAAATAAGCCTGAACTGAATTGGAAAAAATGTATGAAATGCACAAAGCATCAATAAAAACTAATTTAAAAAAAAAAAAACAAAAACAAAGAAAAATGATGTCTGAAATACACAAAATATCAATAAAAAAGATATCACAAAAACAGATGATATTGGAGAAGATGGAAAAGATATTTACTATTTTTGTGTGTATTTTTAAAACAGGGTATCCCCGTAGCCCCAGCTGTCCTGGAACTCACTCTGTAAACCAGGCTGGCCTTGAACTCACAAAGATCTGCCTGCCTCTGCCTCCCAAGTGCTAGGATTAAAGGCGTTCGCCACCACACCTGGCTACATGTGTTTTTAAGAAATCATTTGAGGGGCTGGAGAAATAGCCTAGCGGTTAAGAATACTGACTGCTCTTGCAGAGGACCCGGGCTTGATTCCCAGCACCCACATGGCGGCTGAGAACCATCTGTAACTCCAACTCCAGGGGAATCTCAGACCCTCTTCTGACCTCTGCGGCATTGCACTACATGGGTGCACAACCCTACATGCAGACAGTACACTCATACACATATAAAAACAAATAAAAATTTAAAAAATTTGAATTCAGAGCATACAGATTCCTAAAAAGCAATTATATGATGACGTTCAATCATTTATTTATTTATTTATTTATTTATTTATTTATTTTTGATCTTTTCGAGACAGGGTCTCCCTGCATCCCCAGCTGGCCTGGAACTCACTCTGTAGACCAGGCTGGCTTTGAACTCACAAAGATTCGCCTGCCTCTGCCTCACAAGTGCTAGGTCAACATTCGATCTTTTAAAATGACAATGGGGTTCTTCAGGGACACTGAGGCAGCAGGCAGCTGCACCTTGGCTTTCTCCTCAGGCAGGGCTAGATAAGGTCTGACCCACCAGGCTGAGAACCTGGTCTTCATGGACATTGAAGCAAGGCCATTTTGCTGGCTTGTGGGCCAAATCAGACCTCCGCCCCCACCCCCATCATCTAAAGGAACAGGCCTACATCACAACAAAGAAACACCTGAATTTCACATGAGATTACAAACAAAAAGAATCAAATCCAAATGCCAAAAGCACACGGGTGCACCTTCTTACATGCAGACAGTACACTCATACACATAAAATAATAAATTAAAAACAAGGGCCAAGAAAGCTCAGTGGAGGAAAGACAGCATCTTCAGCAAATGGTGTTGACATAACTGGATCACCACTTATAGAAGAATAAAATTAAACCCCTACTTCTCACCCTGTACAAAAATCAACTCCAAATGGATCGAAGACCTCAATGTGAAACCCAAAACTCTGAAAATGATAGAAGAAAGTGTTGGTAGTAACCTACAAGACATAGGTATATGAAAAGACTTTCTAAATCAGACAGCAGCTGGGCAAAATTTAATGTCAACGATTGACAAATGGGTACTTATTAAACTGAGGAGCTTCTGTACAGCAAAAACACAATCAAAGAAGTGAAGCAAAATCCCACAGAGTGGGAGGAAACCTTCACCAATGATGCAACTGATAGAGCATTAACATCCAGAGTATATAAACTACTCAAAAAACAAAGGATCAAGAAACAAATGACCCACTCAAATGATGGAGTAAAGAGCTGAATATTGACTTCACAAATGAAGAAGTAAAGATGGCTGAGAAACATTTAAAAAGTGTTCAACATTTCTAATGATTAAGGAAATACAAATTAAAACCACCTTAAGATTTAATCTTACTCCAATAGGACTAGGTATGGTCCAGAAAACAAAGGATATAAATTCTGGAGAGATTGTGGGGAAAGGGGAACATTCATCCACTGCTGGTGGGAATGCAAACTCCTGCAACCCCTATGGAAAGCAGTGTGAAGAGATCTTAAGAAACAGAAAATGAGCCTACAACCTGACTCAGTCATACCACTCCTGGGTATATACACACAAGACATCATATTGCAGAGATACATGCACATCTATGTTGATTGCAGCTCCTCTTCACAGTAGCAAAGAGCTGGAAGCAACCCATGTGTCCCTCAACAGAGGAGTGGACAGAGAAATTGTGGTACATATACATAATGGAATTCTATGCAGTGGTAAAGAAAGATGACATCATGAGATGTGCAGGTAAATGGATGCAACTAGAAGTCATTATGCTAAATGAAGTAACACAGTCCCAGAAAAACAAATGATGAACGGAATCCCTCATTTGTGGATGAGTTGAAAGTGAAACTGAGCAAAGGTAATGTTATATTACTTTTTATACAAAGGCAACTGTGCTGTTAAGGGTCTCTAGAATTAACTTACCACTTATTTTCGGATTTGTAATTATGGTATATGTGTGGAAGGTATGCATTCATATTTTACTGTAATATAAAATTAAAAGGAAAAATGTGAACTCCTAAACATATTTTGGAATTAGCATACAGTTCATTCTCTGAGGTCATAATTTTGGTATATATGTGACATATATATATATGCATATTTTGAAGCTATACAAATGAGAGTGAACAACAACGACAAAAAGACTGGGTCAAAGAACTGACTGGAACTTCTGCCAAAACAATAAACCTCTGCAGAGAAAAACTTTAAAAAGACTGAGAAAAAGATCCAAGACATCTATATGGCTGAATGCATGAACTGGGGTGTGGGACATGGAAAAGGGAATGTATCTAAATTGGACTGAGAAATGACGTATGAAATACACAACACATCAATAAATATTTTATTAAAAAGAATGAAAAAGACTTACAAAATAAAATGACAACAGACTTAGACCTTTCACATTGTTCAAACAACTCATCACTCTTAGTTTCATAGCAGAATAGAAATGTATGCATATAATCACTAAGAGAAACATCCATTGATTTTTTTAATAAATTTAGCCATAGTGACGATACGAATTCATCTGAGTATGCACTAGGACTTAGATAATTAGAAATTTACAAATACATTTCAGTGTTTGTAATGTAAAATAATTTAAAAACAAAGAATTAACCATAGACAGTGATACCACAGATAATCTCTGACTATAATTATGAGTGAAAGATTCTAGGCCAGAGAGAACACTAAAATTTGATAGTATTTTCATAAAATTAAACCTCTGTAAGTTAAATATTTAAAAGCACTAATGAGCAATGATAAGTAAATATTTCATCCTCTCAGAATTCAACAGTATTTACCGACAGGTAAATAGCATTGTAGTGACTATTATTTCCATTTTTAAAATAAAATTAATCAGTATTTGTGCCAATTTTTGTATTATTTCAGAATCTGAAATGAGGTTTTTATCAAGTCCACCCTTTTCCCCTTCCTTCCACATTCTCTTCTATCTCCCCTTACATTTTTTTTCTTCATAAACTTCATAAATTCTTTAAACTTCATAAATTCTTTAAACTATTTTTTCATTATTTTCATTTTAGGTGTGTGAGTATATTGGTTGCATGTGTGTTAGTATACCAGCATCGTGCAATGCCTGTGAAGAACAGAAGCTGTCCTATCCCCTGGAACTGGAATTATGGACAAGTATTAGCCATCAGGTGGATGCTGGGAATTAAATGCAGCTCCTCTGTAAGAGCAGCCAATGCTCTTAACCTATAAGCCATCTCTCCAGCCCTAACCATACAAACTCTTCAAAAAATAAATTCATTGTGTCTCCTTAATGCCAACCACAAGCAATTAAGTGTAGGGCCAATTACTGGAACAAATGTAAGCCTCTCAGGGCCTTCATCCCTGAAGAAAACTTAGCTTCTCCTGTCCCAGCAATAGTCAGTTAGTAATTAGTACTAGCTCCTCACATAGGGGTGAAATATCATGACACCCTCCTCCCTGTTTATGCTGGTACTTCAGATGGCTTGATCTCCTACAGGTCTTATGCAGGCACTCTTGGCTTCTGTGAGTTTATGTGTCCAACAATGCTCTCTTGACCCACAAATACTGTTTTGCAGAAGTTACACACTGCCACTGGCTCAAAAAAAATCATTCTCCATCTTTCTGGATGAATCCTGAGTATTGTTGGCAAGGAGTGTGATATAGCTGTCCCATTTAAACATGAACAATCCATAGTCTCCTATTATTAAGTTGATCTGTTGTGAGTCTTTGCTGAGGGATGAGAGGCACTACTCTATAGATAACAAAGATGAAAAGTGAGGGGACAATTTGTTACCATGCCAATTTAGGAGATAAATACTATTAAGTTCTCCTCTGAGTCCTATGCCCTAACCAGTTACAGATTTTTGGTACAGCTATTGGTAGCAGACATGAGTTCCATCTCATGAAGCAGATGGAATCCAATCAGGAGGTTGGTTATTCTCCTAATATTTTTGCTACTATTGCAGTAGTGTGTATACTGTGTCAGGCCACTGTTTACTGTTTTTCACAAAGTTCACAGCTGGTAGAGATGGTTGATTATTTTTCTCTCCTAGTAGTAAGCATTGCACCTTACAGCAAGCACTATGAAAGTTACCCAGTAGGATGAAGTTCCCAGGTAAATGCCAGCTTGATTTTTCCATCTCCTATGATTCAAGTATGTGGTGTATTGAGTAATACAATCTTAGCATTAAGTTCTGCAGAATAACCAAAGAACTGACAATGGACTATACTGTTGAGGGTAGTTTATGGTACTACACTGACCAACAGCTCAAAAAGAGATAAACCATATTAAAATTGAAATTTCTATTTTATTGTTTAAGTTTTCTGGGTGTATTAGTTAATTCCTTTTGCTGTGATAAAACACTACCACCAAGGAAATTTGTGGAAGGAAGAGTATATTTGGCTTACATTTCCAGCTTATTAAGAAGGTTTAAGATTTTCTCATTCCAGGGAGGCATGGTGGCAGAAATGGCCAGAACAGAAAACTGAGATCTCCCATCTTCAAACAAGCACTAGAAGGAGAGAGACAGACTGGAAGTGGACAAGCTATATACTCTCAAAGCCCGCCCCCTGGGATGTGCTTTCTCCAGCAATGCTGCACCTACTAAACCTCTAGAAACAGTGTCACCAACTCTGGTCAGAGTATTCAAACACTTGGAGCCTCTGGGGGACATTCTCATTCAAACAATCAAGAAGGGGATCATTGTCTCCCCATGTATAAGATAACTCAATATGTACTTCTAATATATGATTAAGAAAATTCTAAAATAGTAGGATTACATATGGCTTTTAAAAAACATTTTATTGTTATTTATCCTTCCCTGTAGACATGTCCCATGTATACCACCCTCCCATCGTTAACCCTTTTAACACCATCTTTTACTTTATTCAACTCCCGCCCTTTGTACCACCTGCATGTGTTCTATTCCCCTTCTTTTAAAAACATACATGGCCGGGGCTGGAGAGATGGCCTAGCGGTTAAGAGCGCCGACTGCTCTTGTAGAAGACCCGGGTTCGATCCCCAGCACCCACATGGCGGCTAAAAACCATCTTAACTCCAGTTCTAGGGGAATTCGACGCCCTCTTCTGACCTCCGCGGCATTGCATAACACGGATGCACAAATCTGCATGCGGACAGTACATTCATACATATACAAAAATAAATAAAATTAAAAAAAAACTTAAAAAAAATAAAAACATACATGGCCACTTATTAGTTTCCTGACTTTTACACATACTCCAATTTAAACACTTGTACCTAAAGATTAAATTTAGCATCCACATATGATAATATATATATATATATTATATATATATTATCATATGTATTATCATATGGTACTGTACATAATGAAATGGTTTAGGTGCAAAGAAAAATGAAATTTGTAAGTAAATGGATGGACCTGGAAATAATCATTCTGGGTGAGTTAACACAAACCCCCAAATATAATTAAATTCACGCTGAATTTAATTATATTTGGGGGTTTGTGTTAACTCACCCAGAATGATTATTTCCAGGTCCATCCATTTACTTACAAATTTCATTTTTCTTTGCACCTAAACCATTTCATTATGTACAGTACCACATTTTCCTTATCCATTTATCAGTTGATGGGCTCTTAGTCTGTTTTTATTTCCTGGTTATTGTGAATAGAGTTGTAATGAATACACATAAGCAAATATGTCTGTAGTAAGATATATAGTCTTTTGGAAATATATACACACAATTCAGTAAGCTTCCTATAATACCAGCAGCAAGAATAAAGAAAAATCAATCAGGTTCAGCCCATTCATTCAAACATGAATTAACTTGCAATCAATCTAACCAAGGAAGTAAAAGATTTGTATAATGAAACCATAACAATACCAAAGAAACAAATTGAAGAAGATACCAAAAAAAGGAAAGGCCTCCATGTTCATGGATCAGTAAAATTATTTTATGAAAATGGCTATCCAACCAAAAGCAACCTACAGGTTCAATGTAATCCCCACCAAACTTCCATCAAAGAAATTGAAAAAAGAATCTCAAATATTGTATGAAAACAAAAAAGACACAAGAGGCCCAAAATAATCCTGAACAAGCAGTACTTTTGGAGGTATCAACATCCCTGATTTCAAGTTATATTTATACTACAGAGATAAAGTACAACAACATGATACTGGAATAACCACAGACATCTTGACCAATAAAAATCAATATGACAGAGCTGAAGGCCTAAATATAACTTCAAGCTTCTATAGCCATCAGATTTTTGACAAAGATACCATCTTTAACAAATGAAACTGGTAACATGTGGAAGAATGAAACTGATTCCAATCTCTCAACCTGCAGAAAACTCAACTGTAAATGGATCAATGCTCTGAACACAACATACCATAATCTAATCTGATAAAGGAGAACATTGCTTCATTTTATAGCCACAGAAAAGAGCTTTCTGAAGCAGATAATTGAAAAATATGCAATAAGAACAACAATTCACAAAAGGGACCTCATGAAACTTAAAATACCTCCATATAGGAAAGATCATCATCATTCAAGTAAAGAAGAAGCCTCTAGAATGGGAAAAAGTGCTTTATCAGTTATATCTGAGATAGGGTTATTACCTACAAAGAACTCAACTCACTAAACACCCAGGAAACAAAAGAGGCAATTAAAATGGGAACACAGAGCATAACAGGAAGTTCTCAGAAAAAGAAATACAAATAACTGAGAAATCCTTTTAAAAATCAATATCTGCAGCCTTCTCAAAAGTGAAAATTAAACCTATTTTCATATTTTATCTCCTGGAAGTCAGAATGGTTGAGAGCCAAAAGAAAAATATAGTATAGACGTGAGGCAAGGGGAACGTTTGTTGCAACCAGCCCCCAAAATGAGTGTGGAGGTTCCACAGAAAGTTACAAATAGATCTTCTATAACATACAGCCAAACCACTCCTATGCCTGTAGGAGTTTCTGAATTAGTTCCGTAATAAATTAAAAATATTTCTCCCATAAGTCTTCAGTTTAGGAAACTTCTTGTTTCTAGGGATTATTTTGTAAATTTATAATTTTCTAATGAATTTATATTTTAGAAGTCAATTGTATTAATCTAAACAGTTTGTTTTCATAAAATGATTTGGATGTTATATGCATATTACTTCCCCAAGTATAATACTTTTGTAGACAGTGTTATATTTTTGCTTTTTTTCTTCTTGGTAAAGTGATAGATATACAAATACACACACAAAAATAAACACACAAATAAAATATCTACATTTCTTTTGTTCTCAGAAGTATATGTATTAGTTATTGCTTATGCTTAACAATTTGGTTTTGATTTACTCTAAACTATTTCTTTTAATGATTTATCATTGCTATTAATCTTGCTTTGGTTCCTTCCTCAATATTTTGATGGAAATTGGTTATTAAATTTTTCTGCTGTTCTGCTGCATAATCCCTAGACTAAGAAGTACCTTTTAAATGATTTGCCAGTGCTTTGAATTATGGTAAGGAATTTGCATGATAGCTTCACTGGGAAAGAGACACTTATAAAATGAATAATTAATTAGCCAACTACTCTGTATTCTCTTTACTAAATTCACATGAATTTACAGATTTTATAATGCCACAGATGTTTTTATGAATGGATAGGAAAACTTAAGCCAAAATTGGCCCATTTTAGAATAATTTCTAGAAGTAATGATTTCTTGGTGGTTATTTTTTTTTTTGTTACCTGAAGAAAAGCCAAGAGTTAAAACATTCAAAATCACTTGGGAAAATTTCACAGCTAAAAATATGACTTGCTAAAGAATTATTGATTATAAATTTTGCATAAAGTGATAACGCGCCAGGCCAGTAGGATCGAAAGGTTATTCCTGGACAAACTGTCAGCCCATGAAAGGAAACAGCCAGAATTGACCAGAGTCCAAGTCAACAGCTCCAGAGAGAGTGGACTGTTTTACCTCTCATCCACCTGTGCCCCTTTTCTAAGCCTAGGGAACAACCTGCGGAAGAGGGGGCGTGGTAGAATGTAAGGGCTGTGATTGGGGTGAATGGTGAAACTACAGCAATGTAGTCTGGACACTCATTTGATCAACTTGATTGAACAAACAACCTGTCACCCCCCACTGGATGGTGGGGCTGTAGGTGTTTGGGCACAACAGCCTGCAGATAGATTTTGCATGAAGGATGCTTGTACTCATGGATTATCACTTATAGCTAAAAATAAAAAAAAAACTGAGAGAAAGATGCAGGACAGTTATGGCAGAATGCATGATCTGGGATGGGGTGGGGGTGGGGGGGAGGGAAAGGGAAATAAGCCTGAACTGAATTGGAAAAATGTATGAAATGCACAAAGCATCAATAAAAACTAATTTAAAAAAAATTTTTGCATAAAGTTATTTTAATATATCTAAGTATAATTGTGTGATAAATTTGAAGGAAAAAGGCTGTGTTATAACTAACAACATAATAATGCACATATTTATTATAATTCTCATATAGTAAGTAACTTCCCTTAGAGCTAAATGTTTTAAGAAAAAAATTATATTTCAATACTAGTTTATTCACTTATTTATCTACCTCCTGCCCTAGAATAAAAATGATAAATGTATGGTTGAATATTTCAGGGTTTGGTTCATTATTTCTTTTCAGTATTCAATATTATTTATTGTTAGAGAAAAATAGTGCTATTTATTTTCCATGATCCAGTTTCATAAGTGAAAAAGCATTTTTTTTATTTAATTTATTTCTGTATGTATATGAATGTACTGTCTGCATGCAGGTTTGTGCACCCGTGTCGTGCAATGCTGCAGAGGTCAGAAGAGGGTCTCGGATTCCCCTGGAACTGGAGTTCTCCTAGAATTGGAGTTTTGGACAGTTCTCGGCCGCCATGTGGGTGCTAGGGATCGAACCCGGGTCCTCTGTAAGAGCGAGCGGTTGGCACTCTTAACCGCTAGGCCATCTCTCCAGCCCGTGAAAAAGCATTTTTAAACATAGGTGGAAAAGTAAGATTGTCACTCATATAGAAATTCTCCTATCTCTTAATAGTGACTCCAGGTTTTCAAAGTTCCAATATTGTTTTCTGAATGTGTTGGCTTGTATAAAATGCCAGTTTGGTTCCAAGCCTTAAACTTCTGAGGGTACATGCATGAAATATTTGGAAAATATATGTGTTAATATATTTCTGTTTTCAAAGATCAGAAAGTATGTTTTGGAAGGCTAAATAAGCGCAAGGAATGAAATCTTAGGAGAGATGCCAATGTCTTGATCTGGCAGTACTGTTTCCAAGGAGAGCATTCAAGATATGCCATTTTTTTATTATTGCTAATGTTTTTACTGTTGTTACTAGAAAATGAAAAATATGTTCTTTTAGTGGTTGGAGAGATGACTCAGCAGGTAAGAGCACTGGCTGTGTTGGCAGAAGACCTGGTTCAAATCCCAGCCCCACATGGAAGCTAAAAATCATCTGTATCTCCAGTTCCAGGACATGTGACATTCACTTCTGTCCTCCACAGGCACTGTATGACATGGGTGCACTTACATACATGCAGGCAAAACATGCATACAGATAAAATAAAAATAATAAATAAAATATTGAAAATACCTTCTTTTCATTTCTTTTTCCATAATACTTATGAATTCAAAATTAATAATTATTGTTATATAAATTATGTATCTCAGTGGGGCATGCTGGCTCACTACTATAATAACAAACAGGCTATCCATGGCTGCAAAATGAGACCCTGTTTCAACAAAACCAAAATAGTAATAAATAAGTAAAGTGTCACAGTAATTGGAATTTCTTTTTATATACCCAGTAGCTCTTTAATTAACCAAGTTACCTAATAAAGAGCTTGTTATAATTCCTTAAATATGAAACTAATAATCAAATGAATATATACAATATTGAAAATTATACATAGATCCCTGATAAGTCAGGAAAAGTTAAAATTATCCATAGAAACTTGATGTGGTTTTTAATGTGATTTTATTTTCTGGGTGGTTATGTAATCCAATATTGCCTTCCATTGTTTCACAAATTATAAATAATCACACCTATATAATTAAAAATAATTTTTGTTTTTTGTTTCTTTTTAATACATTATTTGTCATTTTTATTTTATGTGCATTGGTGTACCACCTGCATGTATAAGTGCATCTGTGACATGAATTGTTTGCAGAGGTCAGAAGAGGGCATGAGATCCCCTGCAACTGGAGATAACTGTTAGCCGCCATGTGGCTGCTGGGAATTAAAACTGGGTCCTCTTCAAAAATAGCCAGCACCCTTAACCACTGGACCATCTTACCAAACCCTGTTTGTTTGTTTGTTTGTTTGTTTGTTTGTGTGTGCGTGTTTGTTTGTTATAGGGGCTCCCTTTAGCTCCACAAGGCTTGGAACAATTATGTAGACCAGACTTTCCTTGTTCTCACAGAGATCTGACTGTCACTACCTACCAAATGCTGGGACTAAAGGCACATACCACCAAGACCAGCTTGATTCAATTGAGAATCACACAATAAGAGATAGAACTTCAGGGGCTGGAGAGATGGCCTAGTGGTTAAGAGCGCCGACCGCTCTTGCAGAGGACCCGGGTTCGATCCCCAGCACTTCACATGGCGGCTGAGAACCGTCTGTAACTCCAATTCAAGGAAAACTCCAGTTCCAGGGGAATCCAACGCCCTCTTCTGACCTCCACGGCATTGCAGGACATGGGTGCACAAACCCACATGCAGACAGTACATTCATACACATAAATAAATAAAAAATTAAAAAAGAGATAGAACTTCAATTGCTATTTGCCAATGTATTAACAAATATTAAAATATTACAGAACATAAATACAGAATTATTAATAAACAGATACTTGCAATTGCTGTACAAAATAAAACAGGTGATAAAAAGATGAAGAGTCAGTGCCTTCAGTATACATGAAACTTCAGATTGAATTGGATTATAATAAGTGCAAATGTACAGCTGCCATTGTGGTACAAATGTTTAATTCTAGCACTCGGGAGGCATAAATAGATGAATCTCTGTGAGATCCAGGCCAGCCTGGTCTACATAGTGAGTGCCCAGCCAGCTGAGGCTACAGAGAGACCCTGCCTCAAAAATGAAATCAAGGAGGTAGTAAAATATAGTAAAATGAAATTAACCATGCTAGAATGATGCTTCGAAGTTCTAAAAATTATCATTATTAAAATTATTCTTTCCAGAAAATGATAGTGGATTTGCATTGCATATAAATAGCTTGTGTTCACTGATGATTCTATAAATTAACTAATGATTTCTAGATCTGTATATTTACATATAAATTGTTATAATAAAAATGAATGTAAAATATTTGTGGTGACAACATTTTTAGGTTATATTTCTAAAGAAGGATGAAGCAGAGAAAGAGAAAGTGAGTGCACGTGACAGTGACACCGAATCATGGAGACCCTGGGGAATCAAAGGGGAGAAGTATGAGGGTTATGGGGACAAGAGAAAGGAGTGATAGAGGACAATCGGGAACTGTATGCATATGAAAATAGTGTTTCAAAATGGTTCTGCATGCCAACTTAAAGGTCC
Organism: Rhizomys pruinosus; assembly: GCA_009823505.1. Classification (NCBI taxonomy): domain Eukaryota; kingdom Metazoa; phylum Chordata; class Mammalia; order Rodentia; family Spalacidae; genus Rhizomys; species Rhizomys pruinosus. Next base: position 2,203,370 of record VZQC01008131.1, read on the forward strand.
CGCAGTTTTATTGTTTCTGGCTTTATAGTAAAATATTTCATTCATTTTGAATTGATTTTTTGTTAATGTCAGAGGTAAGAATATCCGGTTTCTCCTGCAAACTTTGTTGAAGAACTTACTGGCTTTTTGTTTTCAAAGTGCATATGCTTTATAAAATTTAGGTAACTATAGCCATGTGAGTATACTTCTGGGTCTTCATTGTGTTGCATTGTCTACTCATGATAGTAGCATGAGTATCACTCTAGAACTGTAATAAAATTTGAGAGCAGGTATTTATTTTACTTACAGGATGATTCTATCTGTTTAAGCTTGATTCCACAATTCAGCATCTTTAGGATTTGTTTACTTAATTATTTGAATGTCACTGGAATTTTGATGAGGGTTGAGTGAATATATATACAATGTTCGTTAATATATGCCTTTTTACAATATAACATCAATAAATTATTTTTATTAGAAAAGAAGTTCATGACTAATTTTCCTATTTCTTACTGTGAAATGCATTTGGGTATGGCTGGTTTCTGTTTTTTAGGACTTTGAGTTGCATAATTAACTTATTTATGTTTTCTTTTTTTATGTAACACTTTTGATTTTATTGGTTATTCTTTGTTACAGTACTATGACTATTCAATTGCATTTGAGTGATTCATATCTCCACATACTTTAATAATAGTGAAGCAATGAAATGGATTTCTAAAATGCCCTTATTATACAGCTCTAGAGAAACTTTGGGATCCCTTAAAGTGAACAACAGAGCTTTAAAACTATAAAATTAAAAACCTGTTGAAGACCTTAAATCATTAACATATATCGGTTTAAACTGACACATGTGTGTTTGCTGTTTAACTAAATATCTGAAAGCCACTTTCTGTCTGTTATCTGCCAAGAGCTCAGACTGAATTCCTTGGGTCTCTCTGCCTGGCCCAGGACCACTTCCTGTGCTTTGTAACTACTAGCTTGGCATAAGCTGATGTTCAAATATTTTGACAAAACAATTTTACCCTCTCATTTTATAAGTCAGTTAGGAGTTGGTGAGGACTTTCTGTTCAAAATCTAGGATTTTTTTTTATGTAGAAGGAAACCTTTACTGACGTGCTTCTGCTTTAAATATTGTGCCCCCAAATGAAGTCCAGTAAGCTCACGTCCTGTCTTTATCCCCCTGCATTGGCCTCCATGACTCTGCCGAGGTAATCCAACAATATCAGTCCATCTTCTGAGGAGGCTGAATTTCCATTAGCTGCTTAGTTCACAAGCTGAGTATCTCAGCAGTCCTCAGTCCACATTGGAAGGCTAAAAAAGTAAAAGAGCTGTATCTCATGTCTTTGAGGAGTGCCTAACAGTGGCATCTACAGAGCATATGCACCTGCCTGGCGGGGTGGCGCATGCCTTTAATCCTAGTACTCAGGAGGCAGAGGCAGGTGGATCTTTGTGAGTTCAAGGCCAGCCTGGTCTACTGAGTGAGTTCCAGGACAGCTGGGGCTACAGGGAAACCCTGTCTCGAAAAACAAAAACAAAAACAAAAACAAAAAAAAAGAAAAAGAATTGTAGACAGGCCAAACAATGGTGATCTCTCTTTTTTTTTTCTTTCTTTTTGTCTTTTTACTAAGATCTTAAGTTTTGTGTCTGCATTACAGTTTCTCTGGTCTTATTATTTATTTCTAGTTGTACTTTCCTTCTGGATGCTTAAGGCCATACAGATAGGCCAGATGAACCAAGGTTTTGTTTTGTTGAGGTCAGTTGAGGATCTTGTCCTCAGGGGTCTCTCGGGGGCTTTTTGTTGGGGGGAGAGGGGGAGCCCCAAGGGTGGGAGCCCCTTGCTTCTTTCAGCTCCTCATCCACCAGTTCCATCCACATGAGGACAAGATCAGGTCTTGCTAGACCAGGCTTCCTTTTCTAAAGGATGAGCAGACTTTCCTCTTTATAGACTGGACACTGGCTGAAGTCCCATTAGTGGCCCTCCAAGGCCTCCCTGAACAGGAAGAATGGTGACCCACCTCTGCAGAACTTTTCAAGAGTTTCTTGTTTTCTTATGTAAGTACTCATAACTATAAATTTGTTCTCACATCTACCATAGCTTTATCTTAGAGGTTCTGCCAAGTTGAGACATCATTTTAATTTCATTTAATTTCAAATAATTTGTAAAATTGATTTCTTCAAGGGGGTAATCTTCAAATGTCTGTTATTTAGCCTTTTAATATTTATATATTTTCTCTACATTCTCTTTTTGTTCTCTTGTACTTTTACTTCATTATGATCTGAAAGGTATAAGGAATTATTTGAGTTCTTTGTAATTGTGAAGGCTGACTATGTGGCATAAAACTTGATCAGTTTTAGATAAGGTTTTATGGGCAATTAGGACGAATGGAATTTCTGTTGGATAGAATAGTTGGGATTTATCTGCTGAATCCAAGTGCTTTATCCATAGTTTAGCCAATACTTTTCTTTATTGATATTTAGCATGGTAAACATGTTTAAAAATAAGAATGAGGTGGCTGGGCTTGGTGGCACATGCTTTTAATCCTAGCACTTGGGAGGCAGAGGCAGGCGGATCTTTGTGAGTTCAAGGCCAGCCTGGTCTACAGAATGAGTTCCAGGACAGCTGAGGCTACAGGGAGACCCTGTCTCAGGACCAAAAAAAAAAAAAAAAGAAGAAGAATGAGGTATTGAAGTCTCTATTGTTGTATCAGGGCCTGTGTAAACTTTCATTCCTTGTGTATTTATTTTATGAAACTGAGAGCCGCAATACTATGTGCAAAAATATTCAGAATTGTTATTGTTTTTCAATGAACTTCTGCCTTTAATAATATGTAATGACCTCTGTCTAACCATTCTTTCATCTTTTTTTATTTATTTTGTTTAATGTCTTCTTTATCAGATAGCACAGATATCAGAATAGCTATAACTTTTCTTCTTTTTTATTTCTTTCTCTTTTTGTTTCTTTTTATCTTTCTTCTTTCTTTTGTTCCTTCTTTCTTTCTTTCCTCTTTCTAGCTCTCTTTTTTCTTTCTCTTTTTGTGCATCTGCTAGGTTATAGGTAATATATTTACTACAGAGAATTTCTAGTTGAACTTTGTTTGAAATATAATTTAGTTTGTTTCAGACATATATGTGCCAATATCAGGCTGTGGGGATTCAATACATAATCCAGACCCTATATTAAAAATCAATAACTCTAAAAGTAAGAAATACTCATTTAAGGCTTATACATATCAGGCAAAATTTAAAGAATGCTGTACACATTAATTTATTTAGTTCATAATAAACTTAATAAAAAATCCATATTATTACTCATTGTAATTCTGTTATAAACTGAGCATTTTAATTGTATTAAGAGTAAAGGAAGAAGTTAAATAAACATACTTCATCATAATGATAGAAAATTAAGCAATAGATATAAGTAAGAAGCATCATATGGAAAATGCTAAAGTTAATAATCGCTTGCTGTCTTTTATGGCCATTTAAGGGAAATCAGGCCCAGATCCTTGATGTCACAGAAACAATGAAGATGAACAACATATATGAAGAATGATGAACTTGTTTTGAATATCACTTCACATGCAACTGTGGTATTTAAGAAAAAGAGGAATAGAACATTCACTACAGCTATATTCATGATAATCCTACTAAATTATACAGAGGAGGATTTTAAGTACATCCCTGAATGAAGGAAATAGTGAGTTTTCAGCATTTGCACAGGTTACAATTACAGAACACTGCTTATAAAGAGATTACAGAATAAACATGGTTTCAAAGTTATGGGGACTTACCTTGTACCTTATCCAGTTATAACTTAGACAAATGGCAGTGGGGCACATATTAACAGAAATGCTTCAATACTCACAGCTAGATACATCAAATTCTAGAATGAACCCATCTTAATAACAAGTAAATAACTAAAACCACATAAGGAGTCCATTGCCCAAGATGGTACCATTTGCTTGCCCTGGAATAGAGCAGATACCCACTGACTTAGAATGGAATAGTAATAAACACAGCAGAAGTATTGATAAACTCAAATCCAATGGATAAAATATGTGTCATCATTTTAATAGTCTGTTAGAATAAAACTCAGCTGTTAAATATGGTTCAACGGTTAAGTTTGCTCTTCCAGAGGACCCCGATTCAGATTCCAAAACCCATATGGAAGCTAACAATGTATTCAGACATGTTTTATTTATTGAAACATTGTCTATTTTGGGTTATATTTCATAAGGTCTCAAAAACAATGTTTTCCATTCCTTTGGGGATCACTGGAAGATAAGGAGAATAACTTAAAAGAAAACATCCTCTGTAAATTTCATAAAAATTAGCACATTATAGCAATAAGAGGCCATACATACATATAATTAAGTACTAAAACAAAAAGAAAAAAAGAGAAACGAGAATAGAAAGATGGGTCAGTGTTTAAGAGCATTTGGCTTCTCCTGAAGATGGCTTGGGTTTTGTATTAGTCAGGGTTCTCTAAAGAAACAGAAGCAACAGGACGAATATATAGCTATATACAATTTATTGATTTGCTCACGTGACAGAGCTCAAGTAATCCAACAGTAGCCGCTGCACTGGACAGGCTGAGAATCCAGGGAACTGCTCAGTCTGCAAGGCTGGATGTCTCAGTAGTCCCAATCTGGTGCTGAAGGCCCGGTGGATTCCAGGAGATCTGCTGGTCTCAGTACATGCTGGAATCCGAAGGGTTGATCACAGCAGCTAGACAAACTCACCAGTGAGAGAGAGGCAAGCCGCACGAAAAAAAGGGACCAGCTCCCTACGCCGTGGCCCTTTATACTGCCTGCCAGCAGAAGGTAACCCCCACATTTGGGGTGGGCCATTCGGGTTGAGGTGGTCCAATCCGAAGATCTTTTTTCTCTTATTTGTTCCTTAGTCCAGTCAAGTTGACACCCAGGATTAACCATCACAGGTTTAATTCCCAGAATCCATATGGTGACTAACAACTGCCTCTAACTGTAGTTCCAGGAGATCTAATGCCCTCTATCTGACCTTTGTGGGCATTGCAAAAGATAAGTGCACTTACATACATGTAGACAATACCTTCATATGCACAAAATAAAATAATAAAGTACTTTTAATTAAAAGATTAAAATAATATGAAGAAAAATGACAGGAAAATATTTGAATAATGTTTAGAAGTCACAGACGAATATAGACGAATTTTCAGGTGCAAAAGTTTCAGTGAAATACAAACAAGACAGGTGTAAAACCACTGATTCCTGGGGCTGGAGAGATGGCCTAGCGGTTAAGAGCATCGACTGCTCTTGCAGAGGACCCGGGTTCTATCCCCAGCACCCACATGGCGGCTGAGAACTGTCTGCAACTCCAATTCCAGGAGAACTCCATTTCCAGGGGAATCCGACACCCTCTTCTGACCTCTGCGGTATTGCACGACTCAGGTGCACAAACCTACATGCGGACAGTACATTCATACACATAAATAAAACAACAACAACATAAATTAAAAAAAAAAAAAAAACAACAAGCACTGATTCCAAGGTCGGGCATAATGCTGGATGTGCAAATAGTTATCATTAATGGCAAAGAACCAAGTGAGGTTAAGTGGTATTTACTATTTTAAGTCTCTTATATTTTACAAGAAATTGCTAAATAGCCGGGCGTGGTGGCACACGCCTTTAATCCTAGCACTTGGGAGGCAGAGGCAGGTGGATCTTTGTGAGTTCAAGGCCAGCCTGGTCTACAGAGTGAGTTCCAGGCCAGCTGGGGCTAAAGGGAGACCCTGTCTCGAAAAGACAAAAGAAAAGAAAGTGCTAATTAATTTGGGATATTTTAATACTCATAGAAGTACTGGGAGCTCAGGAGATTGCTGAACAATTAAGAATGCTTGTGATATTTGCAGAGTAGTCAAATTCGGTTTCACGTACCTGTCATATGCCTCACAACCATCTGAAACTCCAGTTCCAGAAGATATGATGCCCACCCCTGGTCACTTCCAGGAGCTTTCGTGCATGTGCATAGACACAGCACACACACACACACACACACACACACACACACACACACACAGGTTCATGTACCCCATCAGCACACATATTAATAAAAATAAAATAATTTATTTTTAAATTTCATCCACCTAGGCCTTGGGACCATTGCAGCAGAGGAAGTAGAAAGATGTTAAGTGCCAGGGAGGAGACATGACCTGAAGGAAACAGAGTTATAGGCTTCTTGGAATTTGTTCATGTAAACTTACAGAAATGTTGTCAGGATGCACAAGACTCATGCAAAATCAATCAGGCAAAATACAGAGTGGAGCTAGGCAAATTGGTAGCAGCCTACAACTTTGGCCAGGAACTACTGGCCACTGGCCATTTCTGGGTAAGGCATACTTGATCTTCTTTAAGGCAATGATGCTAGACAGACTGAATAGTCTCCAGTGGATGAACTCACACTGAGGGTCATCTGAGTACACAAACTTTACATGCTAGGCCTTAGTATATATGAAACAATGCATGAAGTCCTGTGGGCAGGCATGAGGGGGTATGGGTTGGGAATGGTGGTTCTAAATATGATTAAGATGTATTATATGAAAACCACAAAAATTCAATAAAATATGTTATAAAAATAATAAAATTGAACAAAATATAGCGAAAAGGGAAAAAGATGTTAAATTAATTGACAGAAAATGTTTAAATATTCCAAAAAAAAAAAGCAGGAAAAGAAAACTAAGTAAAAAAGCTAGCAGGAAATTATAGTACAAACCAAAACTACAGAATGAAAGACAATCATATTTACTGTATGTAAAGTCATATTAATTGCATGTAAATAAAAATCTGTAATCACAAAGTACATGGTGGTTAAGACAAGGTGATCACAACACAGCAATAGACTAGTAGGTGCTGTGTACAAGACATGAGAATTCTAAACAAAAAAATGGAGAGAGCAGTAAAACAGAACAGCACATTGTATGGAAATCACCAGTACAAAGAAGCCAGTATAACTATATTGTTTTCTGTCAAAATACTTTGAGACTGGGACTATTACCAGAGAGAAATGAGGAGATTTAATAATGACGACAGGGTCATTGCATCAGTAAGACATAACAATATTTCGTACTTAATGACAGGGTGTCAAAATACATGAAGCAAAAGCTGGTGGAAAGAAAGAGATATAGACAAATCCACATGCTGTTGCTGGATGTTTTTAGCAGTTGATACTTTGTAAATGATAGAGGAACTGGAAATAAAATTGGGAAGAATTCAGAAGATCTGAAGAACAGCATTAATGTGACAATGATCCAGATGGATCATATACTGAACCACAGATATATCTCAGGAAATTTCAAAAGATTATAATACTTTATAACAAATTATCTTACAAAGAAGAACATAATTAGAACACCTGATATTTAGAAAGTCACCATTAGATTAGTAAATGATTTATGGGTCAAAGACATAGCACTAGGGAACATATGCGATTTAAAGGGATTGCCAATGAGAATAAAGCATGCTATGATTTGTTGAAGGCTCATAAAGTTCTAGACATTAGACAAATGTATAATCTGTCTCGAACCCCCCCCAAAAAACCATATAATTTGTATGCTTGAATTAAAAAGAAAAAGACTGCTCATGTTTTCTCTATATGATTCTAGAAAAATATGAGTACATTAAATTAAAAGTAAATAGAAGGATGACTATATTAAAATGCCAATGTCAAAGGAAGCGAAAGTAATAATCATTGGATGAGTTTATTAGGTTGATGCAAAGTAAATGTGTTATTTGCATTGTTGAAATTTGCCTTCTGATACTAGAATACATTCTCTTAATCTGGTCATGATACATATTGGCCATCAGAAGTAACAATGACCAAATGAGCATAATGAATAAATCTGAATCTCTACAACTACAAGAACAGTTGTCAAGTAACTCTCCAATGGCCCATCCAATGGTCATTTGCTTTGAAACAAATTTAGAAATTTGAGAAAGTTCATCAGTGAGTGTCAAATGAGTGCATCAAAATAAGGCTTTGAATTGCTGTCCTCTCATACTACACCAACAACAAACCATTTCTAGATTAGATTGAGATATGCAAGAAGGGTGGACTGTAAACAAGAACCAGGAAGACCAGCTTAGCTCAGTGGTTGTAGGGAGAAGCTTCAAATCACATCCCAAAGCCAAATTTGAGCACAAAATAGTCCATAGCACCTGCTTGGCATTCTGCTCTACTACAGCTTTTTGAGTCCTGGGGAAATTATAGGATAAGAGTAGGTATTCTCAGCAAATAAATCATGTAGATGGCATTGGTCAACAAAAAATAATTCTTTGTGACAATATCTGACCACTTGCAACATACCCTTGAAAATGGCTCATAAGTAGAAATTTTTGCAATGAAGTTTTGTCCTATTGACCATATTTATCGGAACTCTCTCCAGATGATTACTACCTCTTCAACATCTCAGTAGTGTCTTTAAGGGAAAATGCTTCAAATCCAGCAAGATGCTTTTTGAGAGCTCTTTGAGTCACAAAATAAGGATTTACATGTTATGAGAGTAAACAAACATTTCTCATTGGCTAAAATGTGCTTATTGTAATGATTCCTGTTTTGATTAATAAGATGGGTTTGGGTTTAGTTATAAAGATTTAAATTTCACTTTCCAAAACTGCAGTTCTTTTTGTGCCCACCTAATATCAATGTAATAAATTGAGTTTAAAGGACTGTTAATATGAACAGTCTTTAGGAGGCTACTGAGAAAAAATAAAGAATACAAAATAAAATATTAGAAACATGAGAAAACATAGCAAAATCTTAGAAGTAAAACATGGACTGTTGTGAACTTTATAGCAAGAAATCTAATAACATTGAGAATCAACTTATCAAACCTTATCGAAGAAAAATGCAATAAAAAATTCCAAATGCCTCCTCATCTAAAACTAACTACTTGATCATAAATTTCCCATAAGGAGAACACAAGAGCCACATTTCTCTGTCCGAGATTGAAGACACATAGAGAAATGAAATGCATTATCCATATACAGAATATAGAGGAAAATTTAAAATCTGCAACCAATCTCATAAATGAACCATGAACTTCATGCTAAAAAATGTCATAAATTTCACAGATTACGGACTGGAGAGCTGGCTGCACAGTTAAGAGCACTGGCTGCTCATCCAATCCCCAGCACCTACATGGTGGCTAACAACCCATCTGTAAATCCAGTTCCAGAGGAATCCAGCACCCTATTCTGACCTAAGCCAGCATTGCACAACACGGTGCACCTACTTACATGCAGACACTAAACTCATACACATAAAATGAGTCACAGATTAAATATTATCATTTCAAATACAGTGATGTGAAAATGATATTTTCTCCTTATCAACTGGGGTTTACTCTTAGGATACAAGTTTCCCCACTCAAATAACTGTTGTTATTCACCTAGATTTAGCATATGTGTTTGATAAATTAATACACTATTTTTTTGGTCTTTTTGAGACAGGGCACTAATTTTTGTAAGTCTACATAGGTCAGGTCACTTCTTTAAATAGATATATAAAACTACTAATTACTTTCACTAGTAATATACCAAATGTTATAATAGGTTTCAGGGAAAGGCAAAAATATTTCCTTTTTACATTTCTATTGAAGTACTAGCACTCCATTACATAAGACAAAAAAATAAAAATAAAAATAGAAAAATGCAGGCATGGACATAAGGATGTTGAAGAGAAGTCTTATTCCCAATTGGAATTTTTTTTGTACAAAGCATTAAGAAAGTCTCAAAACAAATTACTGGGACTAATAAAGGAAGTGAATGAGTTCAAAGGATAGCAAATTTACAATTAAGAAAATAAGTACTTTTATAAAAGAGTTATAAATACAAATTATGTTGGGATGAACTTAAGAAAATTTGTCCAACGTTTTTGCACTGTAAATTTAATACATTCTAAAAGAAATAAAAACTTCAATGTTTTGACTGGAAGAGCAACTGCTGTAGACTGGTGGACTAAAACTTGGTAAGGTATCAATTATTTATGTATTAATAAATTCCAAAGCACATATTTAAAATCACTACAGAATTTTTATAGTAATTATGGGTGCAACTAAGATTTATGTAAAGCCCCACTGATTTTTCACTCTGCACAGGTAGTTTTTCTGCATGGCAAATCTAAACCAAACTATTTCCCTTCAACCATTCTCTTAAATTAATGGATATGTTAGATAATTTTTTTAAATTAGTTTTTATTGATGCTTTGTGCATTTCATACATTTTTCCAATTCAGTTCAGGCTTATTTCCCTTTCCCTCCCCCCCCCCCCCCACCCCATCCCAGATCATGCATTCTGCCATAACTGTCCTGCATTTCTCTCTGTTTTTTTTTTCATTTTTAGCTATAAGTGATAATCCATGAGTACAAGCATCCTTCATGCAAAACCTATCTGCAGGCTGTTGTTAAAGTTGTTTTAAGTCATTTAATATAAAGTTATTAAAATGAAAATGAATATTACAGGCTACTCCACTCCCACTTTTGTTGTTATTTTCTCAGTGTCAGTAATTAAATTTCAACCAAACAGGAAAAAACATTTAAACTGATTTCAAAGAATTTAAGGTCAGGATAGGAATTTTGGCAGTGGGAAGCTGGAAAGTGTCTTTACAGAACCTTGTCTAGACTTCCCTCTGAAGTTGTGCCCTTAAAATATCTTCTGAAGGAATTTTCCCTTCTTATTATCACACAAAACTACTTGTTGATAATTACAGTTTGGGCCCTCAAACATGGACTCCTGCCTTCACAAACTTCTTTGCTTATACACATCACACTGTGTGGTGTTGGTCCAACAGGTAGATTTGTGGCTCTCATGCTAATATCTGCCACCACTTCCTAGAGGAATAGAGTATGACCTGAGCTCTAACCCACTTTTCTCTCATTCCATTACTGAAATGCTAGTCACATAAATTGTTTGTCATAGAAATTACTCATATTTTATAGATTCTGTCTATATACTCTTACAATGAGTGTATGTACACAACATGAAGGTATTTAAGTATGATTTGGGGTCGTTGCTTAATTTAAAATTATACATTTGTTTTCTTGATCCTGGACAGTCTTAGCAGAGTGAGACGATACCTTAGATTGATCTTAATTTGCATTTCCCTAATTATTAGCGACTTTGAACAGTTTTTAAAATGTTTCTCACAAATGATATCAAGTGCTGGAGAGGTTGTGGGGAAAGGGGAACACTTATTCATTGCTGGTGGGAATGTAAACTTGTACAGCCACTTTGGAACGCAGTGTGGAGAACCCTTGGAAGACTCAAAATGAGCTTGCCATTTGACCCAGTAATACCACTCCTGGGTATATACCCACAAGACTCATCTTACTGCAGAAATACATGCACAGCTATATTTATTGCAGCTTTGTTCACAATAGCAAAAAGCTGGAACCAACCCAAATGCCCCTCAACTGAGGAGTAGATAGAGAAAATGTGGTACATGTACACAATAGAGTTCTATGCAGCGGTAAAGAAAGACAACATCATGAACTTTGCAGGTAAATGGATGGAGCTAGAAGATACTATATTAAGTGAAGTAACACAGTCCCAGAAAAACAAATGATGAATGGTACCCTCATATGTGGATGCTAGCACCAATAACCCAGTTATAAATATTTCTTGTGGAGAGGGAAGCATATGCAGCAGTAAAGAAAGACGACATCATGAGCTTTGCAGGAAAATGGCTGGACCTAGAGGACATCATGCTGATTGAAGTAACACAGTCTCAGAAAAACAAACGACGTATGGTATCCATCATCTGTGGATGCTAGTGCCAATTACCTAGTTGTATTTCTTGTGCACAGCCCCTTGAGCTTTTGTCCAAAGCAGTTGGGAGTGATGCATATTGGAAACGACAACAACAACAACAACAGAAAGGACTGTATCAAAGAACTGACTGAAACAATGAACTTCTGCTCAAAACAGTTAACTTCCACATGGAGAATATTGAGAAAGACTGAGAAAGAGATGAAAAGCATGTTTGGCACAATGCATGAGCTCTGGTGGGGTGGGGGAATGGGGGGGGACACGGGTCTAGATTTGATAAAAATAAATTAATTAATTAAAAAAAAAACAACAACAGAAAGACTGCATCAGAGAACTTATTGAAATGGTGAATCAGGAGGGGTGGGAGGTACGGGAGTGGGACACGGGTGTATATTCGACTAATGTATATTTAATTGACGTGAGTTCAACAAGTCCAATTTTGCCCAGACTCTGTCTACAGGTTACATGGTATTTTAGGACTTAGTAAAAGTAAATATGTCGATATTAAACAACATTGGTTTAAAGGTTCTGATAAAAATGGCAATGCACCTGAGTTAATTGGAAATATAAATTGTTGTCCACATTTGTTTTACTTAAAATTTGTTTTACGTATAACAATAACTTTGGGATTGGCACATACAAATGTTCTGTATAATTTTTCTGTTGTACAGTATCATCTTGTAGCATTCTCTTTTACCTGTAGGATGATTTTACATAAAAAAATTAAGTTTTCTTCCCAAGTTAACCACAGTCACCCAAAACAGCTTGGGTGAATTTGGTGAAATCTGCACCTTGATTCCAGCCTATAGGTATGTGTAATACAACTGCCTATTTGAGACTCATGCATCAAAAAACAAAAACCTAAAATAAAACGGGGGATACAGATATATATGAAACCTATTTGTCAAAAACTTTGCAATTCAAATCTTAAAACTAACTACGGGAAAAGATTTGCATGTTTCCCACAGGTCAAAATGTTACCAACTTAATGGCTGAGAAAGAAAAGATACAGCTTTGCATTGTGTAGTATGTACCAGGAAGTGCCAGCAGAAAGGCCCGTCTGAACATTGAAAGGAAGAAAAGCCTCAAACTCCTACAGACATCAAACCCCTCTGTGGATCCTACTTGTAACAACTATTTATAATGAGTCCTAATGAAACTTACCTTCTAGGTGCCACAAAGTTTTAATATGAGAGACTTTCTTACCTCCCCTCCATAGAACAAGGAGAAATATGATGATGATGAGGTCATTCTCTAACTGTAAATCGGAGGCAACTGTTATAGAGGTAATCTCTTATAAAACCAGTAAAACTGCCTTCTTTAATTGACTAATAGACATAGGAACTGTGAAAAGGATTATTCTCTATTCAGAACCAAATATAATACTAAAGTCTCCTTAAGCTATGCACTTAAGCAAAATATATTAATACAGGAGAGCTCTGATATCAGCAATGGATTATTCTACCAAGGAGATGTTGGCCAGGGGATCCAAGCCCCTCCAAAAGGGAAAGGCTTCTTGCCTGTAAGTGGGATACCTGCAAGAAGAGAGGTGACAAGGCCCTGCTGTCGAAGACCTGATGTAAGCATGGGAAAGATGCATTGAGACCGCACTCGCGAGTGTACAGTTGGTCTCTGGAATACCAGAGAGTGTTACCAAAGGCCACTAAACCAATAAAGCAAATATGGGTTTCCTTGAGTCAAGCAAGACTCCTCCATCAGCACCAGCTACACCTCACCTGCCTGGAAATACTGTGCAGCAGTGGCAGCCATATGCCTGTATATCCAAAATTTAATTGGCTATTAGCTCTCTCTTTGGAGGAATAACCCATGGCTCATGACACAAGATTACATCCTCTAGCAGTTAGGAGATGTTATAAGCCACAGTAAGACCCTGTCATATTTTACAGAAAAAATGTCATTCATGGATTAACATACCATCCAAACATCTGTGTCTATACCAAAGTAACCTACCAAAACAATTAGTACTGTTTAAATACCTATATATCTAATTGTTTGTGCTTCATTAGTAGGATTGAAAGGTTATTCCTGGACAAACTGTCAGCCCATGAAAGGAAACAGCCAGAACTGCCAAGAGTCCAAATCAACAGCTCCAGAGAAAGTAGACTGTTTTGCTTCTCGCCCACCTGTGCCCCTTTTCTAAGCCTAGGGAACAATCTGCGGAAGAGGGGGCATGGTAGAATGTAAGGGCTGCGATTAGGGTGAATGGTGAAACTATAGCAATATAGTCTGGACACTTATTTGATCAACTTGACTGAACATACAAGCCCCCCCCCCACAGCTGGGTGGTGGGACCCTTGGGCTGTGTGGATTTGGGCACAACTGCTTGCAAATTGGTTTTACATGAAGGATGTTTGTACTCATAAATTATTACATATTGTTAAAAAATGAAAAAGAAAGAAGTAATAGAAAAAAATAAAAAATATATATATTTGTAACTGGATCAAAAATATTTCTATTTGGTCTGTTTTTCAATTATAATTGTAATTTAAACACAGGAATATATAATTTTGATCTATGAATAACAGATGCAACTAATTTTCTGTGGTAAAATCATGCCTTTAATCCCTACAATCTAGAGACAGGAAGGGGACAGATCTTTGTAAGATCAAGGCCAGTTTGATCCACATAGAAAGTTCCAGGGTTTTTTGTTTGTTTGTTTGTTTTTGAGACAGGGTCTCCCTTTAGTCTCAGCTGGCCTGGAGCTCATGATGTAGACCAGGCTGGCCTTGAATTCGCAGAGATCCACCTGCCTCTGCCTCCCAAGTGCTAGGATTAAAGGCATGTGGCACCACACCCGGCTGGAAGTTTCAGTTTTTGAGACATTGACAGGGTCTCAAAAAATGAAAAAAAATAATATAGGCATTAAAAATCTCTATGAATTAAAATCATTTCATTCTTTGTAATTACTTTTTAATGAAAATACTCTTGTTTTCTGTTTTAAAAAGTAGACTATACTTCAAATCCATGTTTTGGGGGATCAGAGGTTTGATAATATATGTAGGAAAATACTGACAATTATTTGATTTTAGAGTGAAATAAGGCTGTAACAGACATTTTGAGAAGTTAAACATTCTCTATGCAAAGACATGTCTCCATAAAGACAGAGCCTCATAAATTATTGGGATAATTTCATTCAGAGTTCAGGTTTATTGCACCCAGACCAACATACTGGATATAATCCTTAGGAAAACAATAGCAATCTGGTCTGTCTTATGAATAGATGGAAAAGAGGGTCAAAAGCAATTTAGTAATTCACTCAGCAGTAAAGATAATGGCTGTTTTTAATGATAATGTACTACAGGCCAATCTAATTGGTTCATGCCTCATGTTTAAACTGTTCTAGCTTAATAAGTGCAAGAGCTTTATATTTACTTTGCTGGGCTTAACAGCACATGGTACTGAAAATTGACCTTTAAATGATCCCCCGTGTAGTTCTATGCTATTTGTTTTAGATTACTGGAAGTCTTGAATATTTTTGCTAAAATGTATGCTTTTATATTTTCATAGGTTTTCATTCCTTCCCTGTTGTGCCATTAGCACATACAGAATATGTTAATGAAAGTAAGTCTTGAACAGCACAAACCACAAAATTTAAAGTATAAATAAGACTGTTTAAATTATCGTAATCAAAAAAGTGCCACAATCAATCTTATTCTTTTGTTACATCTCAGATGGAGAATAAATTACTTTCAATTATTTTTCTCAACAATTATAAATTTGCTGTGGTATAAAATATTTTCAATGGCAAAGAAACTAGGCTTTGTTTATGTTTATTATTTATTTAAAAATAATGTAGGGACTGGAGATGTGGCTTAGTGAGTCAAGGGCTTGTCAGTCAATACTAGGAAAGGGGACCTACCTGATCATCAGAACCAAGTTAATGCCAGATGAGTTGGCAGACACTTATAATTCCAGGAGACAGGAGGTGGAAACATGGGATCTCTAGGACAAGCTGGCTGACTAGATCAGTAGAATCAGCAAGCCCTGTCTTCAAGTGAGACACCCTGCCTTAATATATGTAAAGTGGAGAGCAATCAAAGAAGGAATCAGACCTCTGGGCTCCACACAAATTCATTCACATGTAGAGGAGCATATGAACACACAAATATACTGACACAAAGGAACACACAGATAGATACATGCAAAACAAAAATAAAACATAATTTAAAAATTTTTAATTGTCACTATTTTACAAGTAATTTAGCTTTCACAACAGTAATTTTCTTGTGGTATGATTAACTTCAGCATACTCAAAGTTTAAGACAACAGCCTGAAAGTCCTATTCCCCAACTTCCAACACAGCTACTGGATGAAAACTCTTATTTCCCCAGGTGCTGGGTATACTGGTAAGTAACTTTATATTTCAGCCTGCAACATGAATACTGGTGCTCAGTTAAAGGACCTTCATAGAGGAGCATATGTCCTAGGACTGATCAACAATACAGTACTGTACGAACAAATCATTTGCTTTGTTTTAAGACAAAGCTAAATGTGCACCACCATCTCAACAAACATGTGTATCTATAGTATAATCAGAATACACATATTTCTATCTGTTGATATATCAATCAATTATTGATGAACGAGTTCTCTTTTGACTCTAGAGTAGCCTAAAGACACACTTTCCCCAGTCTTCTTTCATTTCTGGGAGAGACTGACAAATTGAATTCTCACAGTTTCACCACCAGCATGCACATTTCCACTATGTAAATATTTGAAGTAGTTGCTTCACAAACAATCTAACCTATGGAGCTACACAATGTTTAATCTTTGTTATTTCCTTAAGGGAGCACCCAGCCCCTATTTCTGTTTATTTTAATTTGGTACCTCTATTTCTCCCAACTAAAGCATTGACTTTCATACTTACTCAAGAATTAGAGCAGTGTTTAAGAAAAAGATGTAAACAAACTATCCAGTAAAATCTGAATCATTTTAAAGTTAACTTTCAAATATTTATATTCATATGTGTCTTTCTTTTTATTTACTTTAGATATATTTTCAAGAACATTTAGGGAAATATTTTTACATATACTATCAAATAACTAGAATCTATGACTTGATTTGATAACTTCAACTTGTATTTCTTCCAAAAATATTGCACCCAATCATAAAGTTATATTAATTCCCAATGTGTTAATCTGAAAGGAAACAAAGACACTTCCTTGACTGTAGGCGTTAAGAAAACTTACTTTTCAGTAATATTGTTGTCTTATCTTTTATTATCCAACACATTTCCCAATGACCTATGAAGTTATGCATTTTTATTATTGGCCTATGGCAGTTCTAGCATAGAATGAAAGGGTGCTGGAAAATACTAAAACGTTTTGTTTGGAAAGCTAGCATCCGGTCTGATATTTAACAAATACAGTGGACCAGGATGATAAAGGTTTAAAAAGAACAGTTCTGACATTTATAGGTATTTTAGTGGAACTGAGAGGCATATAATTTGTGAATATATTTCTGCCATTCAGAGTCATTTTTCACAGTAAGGAGAATAATATATTTGTATGGAGAAAACTTGCTATTTTCTTCTGGTTCAGCTGTTTACTTTGGGTCAATAACTTACTTTTATTTGATAAAATAGAATGTGGCTAGATTTCAAAGGTCAACTATGCTTTAAGTTGATTCTAAGTTTTACTAAAATGGACAGAGAAAATAAGATACAGGGTAATAGGAATGAAGAGGAGTTAGCAAAATTCATTTGCTGTGAGAAATGTTCATTTTGATCTATTTGAATAATTGAACAACCATTCCTTGTCTTTTACTTTTTTCTGAAAGTGAAAATGGATACATGCAATATCTGTTCATGAAGACTTCACACTTAACTCAAAGTGACTAATTATTGAAATAACAGAACAAAACTCCTAGTAAGATCTTGAGCTTTGATAGATAGGGTTGGTGATTTTTCTGACAATAATAACTATTGTTATCCCAGTATCTTTGCATTAACTTCCACATAGGAAGATATGATAGTTCTGTAAATTTATTTCCTCACTAAAAATATCTTCAAAAGTGTCTTAAAAATTGGGGAAATCTAATTTGAATATTGGACCCACACATCTATACATATTAGAATAATAGTCTGCCAGTGACCTATATCTTCAGTCCTTTTTTTTTTTTTACTTCCATGAAGAGGGATCCTACCTGCAGCATTTTAACATGATAAGGCCTTTATAGTTTCTAACTTTTTCAAAGAGTTCCTGTCTATGATAGTCTATGCTTAGCCTATGCCCTTTGTTCTTGGCTGTGTTGATTTCTCATGGCCTCATGAAGCTTTCTTAAATGTAATTTTTTAAAATTATGTTCTTTTAATTGATATTTTGTATATTCTATACAACATTTTTCAGTCAATTTGGATACATTCCCCTTTCTCTGCCCATTCCCCTCCCCAGTTTATGCATTCTGCCATACATGTCTTGCATCTTTCTCTCAGTATTTCCAAGGATGTTTTTTCTTTAGTGGCTTGTTGTTTTGAGCAGAATTTAACTGTATCAGTCAGTTCTTTGACTCAGTCCTCATGTTGTTGTTCCCTCTCTTTGTATTACTCCAAATTATGTCTATTTAAACAACACATATGTGTCAAAATTATGACTTGTGGGAATAAAATGTATGTTAATCCCAAAATATGTTTTGGGTTTCACTTTTTTCCTTTTAATTTTATATTAGTCTAGAATACGAATATATATTTCACACCTATATGGTAATTACAATGTCTGAATATAAGTGGTAGGTGGATTCAAGAGCCCATTAAGAGTTTCACATTGTAACAACTCAGTTGCTTTCAAATACAAAGAAATATAATAATAAAGTTGGCTGGTTTGCCCACCAACTGGGGATTTGGTGTCAGCATCCACATATGAGGGAAACCATTTATGATATATTTCATGGAGTCTTCTAGGCAGGCAATTGGAACTATGGGGGGGGGCGCAGTTGAGGACCAAATTATGATTAAGGTGTAATCATAAAATGCAAAAAAATCAATAGAAAATATATTTAATAAAGGTATGCAGTGCAACAGTTTGGGAAAATACAGAAATGTTCTTGATAATATCAAATTTCAGTTAATGCAATATATAACCTATGTCAATTTTGAACAAAATTCACAATAATAAAATGTTTCTAAATATTTCAAAGTGCTTAGAAGAATGAGTGTTAAATATTTTCAAAAAAGGGCTAGAGAAATGGCTCAGTGGTTAAGAACACTGGCTCTTCTTTCAGAAGACCTGGGTTTGGTTCCAGCATATACGTGGTAGCTTACAATCATCAATAACTCAGTTCCAGATGATCCCTTGCTCTCTTATCCCCTCAGAGCATAGCACACATGCTGTGCACCTACATACATGCATCAAGACAAAAATGTAGATAACAAATAAATATAATTTAAAATTCTAAAAAAGATTTCCAACATAAAGACCAATTAAGTATATTATCTAAATAGATGAAATAAAATATTTTTGATATAGCATATAGATGTGTGTGACAATAATTTCAGTTAAATGTGGGAATGGAAAATAACACTCATGTTTAGTGGTAGAGTGGCTGCCTAGGAAGTGCAAAGCCATTATTTCAACTCACTGAACCAAAAATAAAATAAAATTGTCACAGAAAACACAGTCTATTAACAAAACAATGAAATGGCCACTGAGGATGATAAATATTTGTGGGTTAATATATTGGCATCATTCTTTATAAAATAATAGTATAAAATGCGAATTGAACAGATAAACTATCAAATATATGAGCAAATCTTCAAATGGGAATGAAATACATTGCTTTTTTTGGTGTTTAAAGAGATAGTATGAAAGTTACTCTGATGGATTGAGTAAGGTATCTCATAGACTTGTGTATTTGAATGTTCGGTTTCCAGTGTGTGATACTGTTTGAGAAAGGTATGGAACCTTTAGGAGGAACAGCCTTTCTGGAGCAAGTACAATGTTGAGAATAAATTGTGAGGTTATAGCCTCACTACAATTCCTAGGCTACTCCCCATGTGTTTTTAAAAAAGTGGGCATGTGGCTTCCTGCTCCTACGCCCATACAATGTCTGCCCCACCATAACCATATGTCATAAACCCTCTATTCAGCAACAGTAAAAAACAGATGGAGGAACTGGTACCAGGAAAGTATGGTGACTTCTGTTAATATCCATAGCATATATTTTGGTGGGGGAATTTGGAAGAATTTGGAACTTTGAGTTAGAAATTAAATGTTATAAACAAAGCTTAATGAGTTGCAACAGTGTTATGTCATATTGACAATACTTACAAAACAAAAACAGCCTGATAGTTTGAATCCATTAAAACCAAGTCTTTTCTGAGAACATTTTCCTTCAGATTTCTTTCCGAACATTGCTCCTGAATAATGGCTCCACTCTCTCTTTACTGAAAAAAATATATCCAAGATAAATTGGGAAGGGACATGGAACTTATTTTATCAAAGCATTTTCCCTGTTGACCTCTAATTATCCAGACCTGCACATACAACTACAGAAGTAATGTCTAATCTCACCTGTTGTTTACAAAATAAATGGGATAATTCACTGCTTCCAAAGAATATTCCTTGCTTTCAACACTTGATATATTATTGTGGGTCATTAGGGACTAAAAGATTAAAGGAGGGGAACCCAATATATATTAAGCTTGGTTACATCATAAACAAGATGAGATCGTGTTAAATGCTCTAAAAATATAAGATTAATTTTAGTTACAATGTTGGATAATATTTAATTTGTCCATCCAAGTCATTCTCATGGTTCTTTCTTTTTTGTTTATAACAAATAAATATCTACAGTGATAAAAAAATGGGGCCTGTGTCTTGGAATAGTCCATAGATGAAGAACTAATGTCATGCGTCCTGATCAATTATAAAATCTAAATATCTACTTATGAAGTGAATGAAATATCAAACCACATTAAACTATATTCAAAATATATAGAATATTAACATACCATATCTAATAATGTTTATCTATAAAAAGAGAAAATTTATCCTTGACATAATTGCTTTGAATAGCTTTTATAGCACATGTTAATACTCAGTAATTGTTTCTTCTATTTGAAAGACTCTATTTAAGTAGGTGATTGTAACTCCAGTCTTCTAGTGGCTGATGATAGCTATTCATGATTTTGTGGCCAGCCTGACTTATGTAGCGAGACCATGTCTCAAACAAACAACCAATGCAAATCACAACCTACTTTTACAAACATAGAAAAATGTAATAATTATGAATATGTGGGGAAATTATTAATTTTCTCATGCACATTTTATAAAATATTTTATTTATCATTTTTGTTTTATCATTTTTTAGCATATTGCATGGATATATGAAAGTGGACCCATGTTATGTTATGCAATGCCCATGGAGGTCAGAAGATGATGTCAGATCCTCCGGAATTGGAGTTACACAGACAGTTATTAGCCACCATGTAGTTCTTGGGAACCAAACCCAGGTGTTCTACATGAGCACCCAGTGCTCTTACCCCTGGAACTTGATGTAAAGTTGTTTTTTTTTCCCCTTAATTACTCAAAATACTACCTTCAAAATAAATCAGAATGTATCTTTTTTTATTTTTTAATTAATTAATTTATTTTTGTATGTGTATGAATGTACTGTCTGCATGCAGTTTTGTGCACCCGTGTTGTGCAAAGCCGCGGAGGTCAGAAGAGGGCGTCGGATTCCCCTGGAACTTGAGTTAAAGATGGTTTTCAGCTGCCATGTGGGTGCTGGGGATCGAACCCGGGTCCTCTGCAAGAGCAGTCGGCGCTTTTAACCGCTAGGCCATCTCTCCAGCCCCCAGAACGTATCTTAACATAAGTATCTATCCAGAATCTGTTTTATTTTTGAGATTCTGGTGGGGCGCTGAAAAGATGGCTCAGTGGTTAAGAGCACAGAGTGCTCTTTCAAAGGACCCCAGTTCGATTTCCAACACCCACATGGAGGGTAAGTACCATCTTTAAGCCGGGCATGGTGGCATATGCCTTTAATCCTAGTACTGGGGAGGCATGGGCAGGAGTATCTCTGTGAGTTCAAGGCCAGTCTGGTCTACTGAGTAAGTTCCAGGCCAACTGGGGCTATAGGGAAACCCCGTCTAAAAAAAAAAAAAAAAAAAAAAATTCTTGTAATGCATTTTAAATTACTAGTCAAATACACATGTTTAGCTTTTAATCAAGTATCTAAATTTAGGTTATTACTAAAGAATTATAACACTGAAATTGATTAGGTAAGCAATGAGACTAGTCATTTCAAAATGAACTCAGATTTGGCCAAAGGTAGAACGGAGATAAAAATTTTTATAGACTTTGTTCTAACATAGTTAACTCTATAACTTACAAAAATATAACTCTTACGATAAAAATTTGAAAAATTACTCATTACTTTGTAGAAGTTCTCAGGTATCAGGGGGTGTGGCTATTTGGTGAAATGCTTATATAGTATAAATGAGTACCTGATTTCTAAACAACAACAAAAATATTTACCAATTTATTTAAAAATTGTTTTTTTAAAGCAATTCTCAGACAAGGAGCCATTCTGAACATCTACTAGGAAGCTAGGCATTGTGAGGAGCTCTGTTGTAACTTTTTTATTTTTTATTTTTTTGTATGTGTTGTAACTTTTTTTAGAGCCTCCTTTGCTCTTATATCTAAGGAATGTGGAGTAATCCCAGAGAAATCAGGATCAACACCTGACTCAACAGGAGCTCTATGAGTAAAGAGGAGAACTGATCACGAGAAGCCTGTTTCTTCTTTGTTCTCAAAGATTTTCCTCATGCTATTCAAGGTTGGCTATAAATATAATTTATTTCATTTTGACATTTTGTATAATGAATCATGAGAATAAGAAATACCAAATATATGCAAGCAAAAACTTAATAAATGTAAAATTAAAATAAATAAAGGACTCCCGTGTGTGTTGATTGACTTCTTTACTCTCACCACTGAGTTGGCAGAAGCTGGTACGTCTCTATGAGACTAAATCTAGCCTGGTAAACATACTGAGTTCCAAGCCTGCTGGGCTAGAGATCTCTGTCTAAAAACAAACAAACAAACAAACAAACAAACAAACAAAAATTGGGTGTGTGCGAGGGACAGGAATTGATCTGGAATGAGCTAGCAGGAGTGGAGGTGACCATGATGAAAATATATTATACACATAATTTATCAAATAACTCAATAAAATATTTTAAAAATAGATCTATTTATCTCATATGTCTAAAGTTTAAACACATACCAGACTCAGTGGGCACTGAGGAATATCTCATAAGAAATAACGTCAGAAGAGTAGGAAAATGTGTGAGAGGAAGGTTCCTTCAAAAGGCATTAAGTGACGTAAGAGTCAGGATCTGCTACCTTTACAATACTGATCTCATTATGTCTAACTTGACCCAGAGCCTGAAAGAAGCACATAGTCCCCTCGATGAAGTACAATCCTCCCATTAAAACACAACCCTTAAATTTTCTTCCATCTCAACAACAATACACTGAAGACCCAAACACATGAAAGCTCCAATTTTGCAGTTAAATTTTATCCAAACCGTAGGAGGAACTTCCTTTGCCTCTGACACTGTTTTAGCTATAGGCTGTTGATTCCTATTTCGGATCCTTCTAACCTTTGGCTTAAAACCTTCAAAATATTTCTTTTATTTTTTTCTCACCATGTCTTAGCCATCTCTTTTACTTGATGAACACTAATAGAAAGCATATGCCTTCTCTTACTCCCAGTTTCATAAAACTAAAGTTCATACACAGTTCAGAAGGCTCATTTCCAATGTTTTAAAATATTGTCTATGACTTCTTTTCTCCATAAAACTTTCCAAGCTGAATCTATCTGCTCTTTCTACCATGTGATAATGGATTCAGCACAACTCAATCATAGGACTGTTGAATGATAGAAACATTCTCTAGCCCTCAGGTAGGAAATGTCAGAGTTTAATAAAAGACTTCTTAGTGATCACAATGAGAAACATATAAAAGCTATATAGGACCCAGTCCTGGATGGTGAACTATATTGATCGTAGACTTTCATAGTTTGAATTTCATTATTTTGTGTTTGTTGTTTTTCTATTCTGGCTCAGATCTCTAACACAATTTGTCAACATGTTTATTTTTATAGGCTCTCCTTTGCTGTGACAATTTTGTATGGATAAGGTTTATGAATTTGACCTATTTTAGTAAATTGGGGAAGATATTTTCTGTTATATAACTCAATTGGGCTTTACATGTTTTTCTCATGTTATATTGGCACTATTGATTTTTGAACAGTTATTTTAGGATTCGTATCTAAACATTTGAATTATATTTCACAGATTACAGTTTTCTGGCACAATTTATCTTGCAATCAATATTGTATTAAGATAAAGTTGGTTTTTATTATCTAAAGAGAACTACCATTTCTGAAAGCTGTACAACTTGGAACCAGATAACTGGGATCCAATCAGCTACTGGGCTATGAACTCAAATCCAGGACACAACTTTCATGAGTCCCTTTCCGTCTTTGTGCATTCTGTGCTACAGTGTAGCTCTTTAAAAATCTCATACAAAACCTTGATAGGTGCATGGAGGGAGAAACTCCTTTCAATTCTAGGACACCAACATTTTCTCCTTTGAGAGATAGTGAATTTGAGAGACTATCTGTGCCTTTCAACAGCTGTCAGACTAAGTTCCTGTTATCCTTGCCTTTGTAATTCAAGTATTCAACCTGAATCACAAAGGGAAATTGAAAATTTCTTTGCTGGGCTTCTGGCATCTCTTTCCTCAACAGCAGTTGCCTCCCTCCAGTTACTGGTTACTTTGGCATCCATAAATTGCATTTTTTCCATCTCTCTAGCCTTGTGAACCTTCCAAAACCCATGCTGCTGGATTCTTTCCTGTTAAGTGAAACTATCAACCTTGGCCCTGGGCTTGGGTTTATTAATAACAACAACAATAACAAAAGCTCTTGGATATAATTTGTTGCAGATTTCCCTCATTTAGTAATAATAAAATCTTCATATATATATATACTTCATATACACACATATATAGGTATATTGTGTGTGTGTGTGAGTGGGTGGGTGGGTGGGTGTATGAAGGTTTGAGCAGGTAATCTCATCTTTCTTAGTTGTTATAATAAAGAATATTGCAGGACATATTAGAGATTCAGAACTCCAGTTTTAAATGAGCTTTACACAAATAAAACACATTGTTCAAACTTTATTTTCTGCAATAAAGATGAATTTAGTAAAGCAATAAAAAAACTTCCTATTTGATTTTGAAGGAAGAAGGAAAAGTGACTAAAATAAGCTCTATATTTCTAAAACATTCATTGGCAAAAGTTATATTGCAAAAATAAAAATAAAAACTGGGGCTGGAGAGATGGCCTAGTGGTTAAGAGCACCGACTGCTCTTGCAGAGGACCCTGGTTTGATCCCCAGCACCCACATGGCGGCTGAGAACTATCTTTAAATCCAGTTCCAGGGCAATCTGAAGCCCTCTTCTCATCTCCGCAGCATTGCACAACATGGGTACACAAACCTACATGCAGACAGTACATTCATACACATTAAAAAAAAAAAAACTAAGACTAAAAAATGGAAAATTATTGCATCAAAATTTAAAATTCAAAGTAAGTTTCCATTTGATAAGAAAGAATAATTTCATGCTGCTCAGTTTATTATTTTATCAATGATCTCAAATACTAAGTATTTGGAGAAGAAAATTTAAAAGTCAAAATTTAAAATGATAATATTGCCAATGCTTATTAATAATGGGAAATTTTGCCCGGCGTTGTGGTGCACAACTTTAATCCCAGCACTCAGGAGGCAGAGGCAGGCAGATCTCTGTGAGTTCAAGGCCAGCCTGGTCTACAGATCAAGGCCAACCTCATCTACAGAGCGAGCTCCAGGCCAGCTGGGACTAAAGGGAGACCTTGTCTCAAAATTACCAAAATAATAATAATAATAATAATAATAATAATAATAATAATAATGGGAAATTTCCAGGAACATTGTTTGAACTAATCAGTCAGTTTAACTAGTAGTCCAAGCAAATGATCAACATAGAATCAATAAAGTACTCATAATAAAGGCACTGGATGTTAGAACACAAGGGGAAAAGAGAAGCAATACACAGAAAATAGACTCCAAAACATATTACATTTAAGAGAAGGTTTAATCAAAAAAATTTAAAAAGAAGACTTTTCTAGAGTAAGAAAACAATAATATGAAGTGTCAGTTTTCACCATTTAAACTACAAATCCTAAGTATCACTTTGAAAATCTCTCCCATTACATCTTGTAATGTAATGTTAAACAGAACTGCAATAAGAAAGGAAAAAATTTTATTTTATTTGTATATCCAAATTAATTTTCCCATTACATTACTCCTTCTCATAGCTCTCCCTTTTTCATGCCTCTCCACATCTGGTTACGATGGCTTGCGTGTCTCTCTATATAGCTTCTTTTTTTAACAGTTGACTTTTTTGTCTTTTATTGAAGTTTTGTGCATTTCCTACATCACTTCTCAGTTCAATCCAGACTCATTTCCCCCTTCCTGCCCCCCACCCCTCCCATGTTCACGCAGTCTGCCATACATGTCCTGTTTCCCCTTCTGAGTCTTTTCAAAGTTTTTCAAAGCAAAAGATTTTTTTTTGGTGGGGGGAACCCTACGGCTGCAGTCAGTTCCCTGTCCTTTTAATTTTGTATTGCTCTAAAATATGCAAACATACCCTCCACATTTGTACCAAATTATAAAGTCTGAAAATAGGTAGTAGGTTAATTCTAGAGTCCATTAAGGGATTCACATCCTAAGAGCACAGTTGCTTTTGGATAAAGAGAAATATAGAATTAATGTTACTCAGTTTGCCTTACTTGATGCTAGCACCCACAAATGAGGGATACCATTGTCAATTGTTTTTCTGAGACTGTGTTACCTCACTTAGCATAATATCTTCTAGTTCCATCCATTTACCTGTAAAGCTCATGATGTCATTTTTCTTTGCCGCTGCATAGAACTCCATTGTGTAGATGTACCACATTTTCTCTATCCACTTGTTGGTTGAGGGGCACTTGGATTGGTTCCAATTCTGCAGTTGTTCACAATAGTGAAGAAAGCTGCAATAAACATGGCTGTACATGTATCTCTGTGGTAGGATGAGTCTTGTGGGTATATATCCAGGAGTGGTATGGATGGGTCAGGTGGTAGGCTCATTTTGAGTCTTGTAAGGGTTCTCCATACTACTTTCCGTAGTGGTTGTAGGAGTTTGCATTCCCAACAGCAGTGAATGGGTGTTCCCCTTTCCCCACAACCTCTCCAGCATTTGGTGTCTTTTGTTTTCTTGATCCTAGCCAGTCTTATTGGAGTGAGATGATATCTTAAAGTGGTTTTAATTTGCATTTCTTTAATTATTGATGATGTTGAACATTTTTTAAGATGTTTCTCAGCCATTTTCACTTCCTCACTTGTGAAGTCTCTCTTCAGCTCTTTAATCCATCTCTTGAGGGGGCCAATTTTTTTTTAATTTTTTTCGCGTTTATATATTCTTTTTTAAAAATATTTTTAATTGGAGTTTCAGACGGTTCTCAGCCGCCATGTGGGTGCTGGGGATCGAACCCGGGTCCTCTGTAAGAGCGGTCAGCGCTCCTAACCGCTAGGCCATCTCTCCAGTTCCAGGGGAATCCGAGGCCCGCTTCTGACCTCCGCGGCATTGCACGACACGGGTGCACAAACCTGCATGCAGACAGTACATTCATACATATAGAGAAATAAATAAAATTAATAAAAATTTAAAAAAATATATTTTTAATTATTATTTTTTATGTGTATGAATGTACTGACTGCATGTAGGTTGGTGCACCTGTGTCGTGCAGTGCTGCAGAGGTCAGAAGACAGTGTCGGCTTCCACTGGAGTTAAAGAGGGGAATTGAACCGTGGTCCTCTGCAAGAGCAGTTGGTGTTCTTAACCCCTGAGTCACCTTTCCATCCCCATAGTTTATATATTCTGGAAGTTAATGCTCTGTCAGCCGTATCAGTGGTGAAACTTTCCTCCCACTCTGTGGGTTTTCTCTTCACTTCACTGATTGTTTCTTTCTCTGTACCGAAACTTTTCAGTTTTATGAGGTCCCATTTGTAAATTTTTGACCTTATTTCCTACGCAGCTGCTGTCTGATTTAGAAATAATTTTTCTACCCCTATGTCTTGTAGGTTGCTGCCAACATTTTCTTCTATCACCTTCAGAGATTCAGGTTTCACATTGGTAGGGATTTTATTTTATTCTTCTACAAGTGATGATCCATTTTTGTCAACATCATTTGCTGAAGTTGCTGTGTTTCCTCCATTGTGTCTTCTTGGCCCCTTTGTCAAATATTAAGTGGGTGAAATTGTATAATCTCAAGTTTGGATCTTCAATTTTATTCCATTGGTTTACAAGTCTGTTTTTGTGTCAGTAAAAGGCTGTTTTTATGGCTATAGCACTTTAATGTAGTTTGAAGTCTGGTATAGTGAATTACCCCCTGTAATGCTCTTTTCACTCAGGGTTGCTTGGGTTATTCAAGGTCTTTTGTTTTTTGTTTGTTTGTTTTTATGTGAATTTAAGGATTTTTTTTTCCAGTCTGTGAAGAAACTCCTGGGGATTTTAACTGGGATTGCATTGAATCTGTATATTAATTTGGGTAGAACAGTCATTTTTATTATATTAATTTTTCCAATCCATGAGCATGGGTGGTCTTTCCATCTTCTGATGTCTTCTTCAATCTCCTTCAGGGGTTTAAAATTTTTGTTGTAGATATCTTTGGAGTCTTTGGTTAGGTTTGTTCCTAGGTATTTAATTGTTTTTGAAGCCTATTGTGAGTGGGAAGGTCTCCTTATATTCCTTCTTCTGTTGCTTATTGTTGGTGTAAAGAAAGGCTACTAAGTTTTCTAGGTTAATTTTGTACTCTGCCACTTTATTGAATGTCTTTATCAGTTCTAGGAGTTTTCTGGTGGATTTTTTAGCATCCCTTAGTTAAACTATCATGCTGTCTGCAAAAAGTATAGCTTGACTTCCTCTTTTCCAATTAGTACTCTTTTAATTTCTTTTTCTTGCCTTATTGCCCTATATTGAAGGGGAGTGGTGATAGGGGCAGCCTTTCCAGGTTCCTGCCTTTAAGGGAATGCTTCTAACTTCTCTCCATTTAGGATGATGCTGGCTGTGGGTTTGTTGTATATGGCTTTGATTATGTTGAGGAATGTTCTTGATTATGTTGAGGAATGTTCCATCCAGTCCAAGTCTCTCTAGAACTTTAAACATGAAAGGATGCTGGATTTTGTCAAAGGCTTTTTCTGTGTCAATTGAGATAATTGTGTGGTTTTTGTCTTTTAGTCCATTTATGTGTTTTATGATATTTTATTGGATATATGTATGTTGAACCATCCCTGTATCTCTGGTATGAATCCAAATTGGTCATGATGGATGATTTTTTTGATGAGGGTCTGTATGCAGTTTCCAAGTATTTTGTTGAGTATTTTTGCATCTATGTTTCTTAATGAAATAGGCCTATTTTTTTTTTTTTCCTTGGTTGTATTGTTACTTACTTTGGGCATTAGGGTAATGCTGGTTTCATAGAAGGAATTTGAGCGATTTCCCTCTGTTTGCATTCTTGTGAAAAGTTTGCATAGTAATGGTTATAAGTCCTCTTTATTTTTTTTAATTTTTTTTAAATTTTATTTATTTTTGTATATGTATGAATGTACTGTCTGCATGTAGATTTGTGCACCCATGCCGCAGAGGTCAGGAGAGGGTCTCGGATTCCCCTGGAACTGGAGTTCTCCTGGAGTTGGAGTTACACATGGTTCTCAGCTGCCATGTGGGTGCTGGGGATCAAACCCGGGTCCTCTGCAGGAACAGTCGGTGCTTTTAACCGCTAAGCTACCTCTCCAGCCCCGTAAATCCTCTTTAAATGTTTTATGGAATTCTGCTGTGAAGCTATCTGGGCCTAGGCTCTTTTGTTTGTTTGTTTGAGAAGATTTTGATCATATTTTCAATTTCCTCAAGTATTATGGGTCTGTGTAAGCTGTCAATCTCATCTTGGTTAAGCTTTGGTGAATTCCAGTATTTCCGATATTCTTCCATTTCTCTTAGGTTTACAAATTTAGTAGACTATAGGTTTTTGAAATATTCCTGTATGATTGTCTGGATCTTTTAGTTGTCTGTTGTGATGTTTCCCTTTTCATCACTAATTTTATTGATTTGGATTTGCTCTTTTTTTTCGTTTGGTTAATTGGGCTAGATGTCTTTCTATCTTGTTTATCCTTTCAAAATCCAACTTTTGGATTCATTGATTCTTTGTATTGTCTTCTTTGTTTCTATTTCATTGATTTCTCCTATGATTTTTGTTTTTTTTCTTCCTGTCTGATTTGTTTGGGGTCCATATGTTGTTGTCTTGCAAGTGTTTTTAGCTGAAGTGTTATATCATTTGTTTGTGTTCTTTCTGTTTTTTGTTTGTTTGTTGTTTGTTTGTTTTGTTTTTAATGTAGACACTAAGGGCTATAAACTTCCCTCTTAGGACTGCTTTTAAAGTATCCATAAGTTTTCTTGTGTTGTGTTGTCATTTCTGTTTAGTTCCAGGAATGCTTTTATTTATTTATTTCTTCCTTGATCCATTCGTTATTCAGGAGTGTGTTGCTTAGTCTCCATGTGTTCTTATAGATAGTTGGGGTTATCCTGGTGTTGATATTGAGCTTTATTTCACTGTGGTCCGACAGAATGGATGAAATAATTTTAATCCTTTTGTATTGGTTAAGTTTTTTTTTTTCTCTGTGCCCCAGTATGTAGTCAGTTTTGGAGAATGATCCATGGGGTGCTGAGTAGAAAATATATTCTCTGGCGTTTGGGTGGAATATTCAGTATATGTCTGTGAGGTCCATTTGGAGTAATGTATTGTTCAGTTAAGATGTCTCTCTGTTTATTCTTTGTACAGTTGATCTATTCAAAGAGCTCAGTTTCTGTGGTGGAACTTGTGGTAACCAACGTATTTTCATAAAATTTTGCTAATGTTGTAAAGTGCAGTGTCTTCTGAAATGCAATTATCTAGTATCAATCAAGGTCAAATTTGTTTTCCATTACACATAGGGAATAATGGAATTAAGTTAAATTTCAATAATTTAAAAGGTGTAAATAAATTTAATAATAAATATTTAATAAAATACTTAATCCATGTAGTAATATTTTAGAGCTTTTATTATTTTATTTATTTTATTTTAAGACAGGATATTCCTATATCTGCAACTGTCCTGAAATGCACAATACAGACCAGGTTGCCGTCAATCTCACAGAGATCTGCCTAAGTAATGGAATTAAAGACCTGTGCCACCTTGCCAGGCTTATTTTATTAATAATTTGTATTTGTTTCTTATGTGTACAAGTCTTTTGCCTGCAAGTATGTAAGTGCACCCATTTGTGCAAAGCCTTCAGAGGCCAGAAGAGGCTGTCAGGTCTTCTGTAACTGGAGTTACAGATCTTTGTTAGCTGCCATGTGTGTGTTGGGTACTAAAGTTTGTTTTGGTACTCTGAAAGAGTAGCCAGTGCATGGGGCTGGAGAGATGGCTCAGCGGTTAAGAGGGCCGACTGCATGGGTGCACTAACCTACATGCAGACAGTATACTCACACACATCAAAAAAAAAAAAAAAGTGTAGCCAGTGCCCTTAACTACTTAGCCATAGTCATGTCTCTAACCCTTGTATGATTTTTATTTCAAAAAGAGAAAATAGATTATAAAATATCATAAATATATTGCTAACATAAAAATCAAAGATATAAAAATTACTCTATATTATAATTATATTCAAATATACAGAAAGTTATCTCTCTGTGTGTCTGACTCTCTGTCTCTATCTCTCAAGATTTTTCAGACTAGATTCTTATTGCTCCTGTGTATCAGTTTATCTTCATAGACAAGCTTATATGTAACTCTATGTCATTTGGTCAAGTATGTTTGCACTGCTTAGAAAATTTTAAATTCCAAAAATTCTTAACATATATGGATTTGGGGGTGAAAAATAAGCATAAAGGTGAAATTTCAGTTTCTATTCCTTTCACTCTATTAATCAATTTATACATAATACAACTGACTCACTTTTTTGGAGTTGGTGACAAAAGCTATCCCATAGACATTGCAACAAAACTGGCTATTGTCATTGCATTTAATTACTCACCAGAACTTAACACTAAGTCCCTATCCCTGATGAAATGACATACTTGTGTCTCAGAGCACCCAGAGGAAGTCAAATTGGTACTGATCTCAAAGCTTCATCTCTGCTGACTAGCTGTCACATTAGTAGGAGGTGCTATGCCTGCTGCTGGCAAGGAAAGGTAATAAACCATAGAATTCTGTGAATTGTAAGAGTTACAGTAACAACCACCTTGGAAAAAATACAATAATAATCACCTTTGTTGGTGAAATAATGGCATGGATGTATGGGAGTAAACACTTCCTTCTAATTATATTTAAGTACCTCTTCACAAGATGAGATCCACAGCTAATCCTTTCATCGGTCCTGAAAGCATGTAGCTAAACAGGTCAGAGACCAGAGTGGGGGTGGGGGGATCTTTATATGTTTACTTTAATTTAATGATTTACTCTCATTAATTTTCTGTTTTTATTTAAGGTACCAAACATTGTTTAAATATCCTTACTCACCAAAGGTATATTTGATCATTTCAATGCAATGCTACCTCATTTTAGAATTGCTGGGAATAAAAGCTGTTCTTATACTTGTGAAGATGTGGCTCAGTTACTGAGCTAAATTCTGAACAATATCTTCTGTGTTGTCTCTCGCTGATTTTGTCTTGTGTTTTGTTAACATTTTATTTAATAGATATTATTTTCATTTTTTTTTAATTTTTACGCATATAGACTTTATATAAGTGCACCCAAGCTGTGCAAATTCTGTCAAAGCCAGACGAAGGAGTTAGATCCCCAGAAACTGGAGTTACAGGCACCATATGAGTACTGGGAAATGAATCTGGGACCACTTCAAAAGCAGTCAGTGTTCTTAACTCCTGAGCCATTTCTCCAGCCTGCCTAACTATGATATCTCAATAGGTATATACAACATGTTCACTCAAACCAGGAGAGTTGAGATTCCATCTCCTATATCATTTCTCTATATTTAGAGTCTTCAGATTAAGATTTTTTTAGTTCTGCTTCAGTTATCAAGATAATAAAGCAATTCATATGCTCTCTCTTCATATTATTTTCCTGATAATAAATTTATCAAAATCATATTGTAAAGGAATATATAGAGAGATTGGTATGGACTTGGCATGTAGAATTATAGTTAGTAAACATTCTATTCAAAACTACTTCCAATGTTCATTCTTTTTAGTTATTAATAATCTAAATTAGTATTTATACTTAATTCTTTTCAATAATAATGCTTATATATTTCTTAACATTTAAAATTAATTCATATATAAATCTATCCAATAAAAGTGTAAATATCTTGTAACCAGATACTATCATTCACTTATTATTCTTTCCAATAGAGTTGTTAGAGATATTTCCATATGGGGTTGAAGTAACCTATAATTATGGAATCTAATTGAAGTTTTAAAATAATTTAAAATATAAAGCATCATTATTGTGGAGAAATACCAGGTAAAAGTCTATAAATAAACAATTTATTTTATTAATCACTTTGTTAGATGCTTTTTGAATGATAAAATCTGAGTTGCTTGGCATTATATTGAGAGGAGAACCCTTTAAAAAATAGTATGAGTTTTGTTCAGATTTGAATATTGCCATGCTAACACAAAGTGAAAAATTCCAATTTCAGTAATAACAGGCTCCTCTAATTATAATGTATAAAAGAACGCCTGACTTCTTAGTTGATTATCCTCAGAAGTCCCTTTTAATGTATAAGTCAATTGTTAGGATGTTTTTGAAAGCATTTCTTTTTTACTCACTACAAAATGCAATCGGTATGCTTGTTAATAGATTACTGACCTTTATCTTTAACAAAAATAACTATTATGTTTCTGCAACTGGCTTTATTTGGACATGGATTTCTCAAAATATGTGTGGGTGTTCATGTCACTTAATTAGGAAGCAAGAATTAGAGAGGATCTTAAACATAATAGAGTAACAGATTGAATTGCCAATACTTTTATTTTTTCATGAAAATATACAATATATTAAACATGAAAATCTATATTTTTATTTTAATTTAGCTTCAAACTACCTCTTGGATTTTTATTTATAAAAAGTTTACAAAGAGTTCATATTTTGACAGACATTCTTGGATTGAGAGAATTGTAAATTATCTCTATTCCTGGGCATCAGAAAAGAAACCAGCTTTTGTAAATTCTATACATATGAGAAGTTTCTGGTAAATAAGCTAGGACCTAAAATTGTATCCTAGGAACTTAACAAACTGCTTAAAATGTTTGATACTTATCAGGAAGTATAGAAATATTTATGCTGGACTGGTAAACAGGACCTGCTCAGGAAACCACATCCCAGAGGCCTGAGGTTCATCACACAGGCTAAACACCACAACCCTCCTGAATGATTATCATGGGTGGAGTTACCCAGGAAGCAGAGAGAAGCACAAGAGGCTTCAGGACATGTGGGCAGGAGCCGCTGGGAAACCCACACCCTAGAAGCCTGGGGTTCATCATCAAGATTAAATACCACACTCCTCATGCATGATTAGTGTGGGCAGAGTTACCCAACCAGCAGCTGGAAC
This sequence comes from Rhizomys pruinosus, assembly GCA_009823505.1. Lineage (NCBI taxonomy): Eukaryota > Metazoa > Chordata > Mammalia > Rodentia > Spalacidae > Rhizomys > Rhizomys pruinosus. Next base: position 2,237,865 of record VZQC01008131.1, read on the forward strand.
ACAGGGGGCCACAGGACAAGTGAGTGGAAGTTGCTTGCAAAACAGTGCTCCAGAGGCCTGGGGATCCTCACCAAGAGGAAACAGCACACCCCTCCTGCCTGATCTGTATGGGCGGAGTTACCCAGCCAGGAACAGAAGCACAGGGGCAAGGGTGTTCCCTATCTCCACTCCTCTTTAACATTGTGCTTGAAACCCTTGCTAGGGCAGTAAGGCAAGAAATGGAAATTAGAGGAGTACTAATTGGAAAAGATGAAGTCAAGCTAATCCTTTTCTCAGACGATATAATAGTTTACATAAGGGATGCCAAAAACACCAACTGAAAACTCCTATAAATGATTAAAAGTTTCAGTAAAATGGCAGGATACAAAATAAACATAGAAAAATCAGTAGCATTTCTTTACAACAACAAGCAACTGAAGAAGGAATATAAGGAGACCTACCCACTCACAATAGCCTCAAAAACCTACGAAAGACACCAAAGATCTCTACAACAAAAAATTTTAAACCCCTGGGAAAAGGAGATTGAAGAAGGCATTAGAAGATGGAAAGACCTGCAGGCTCAGGGATAGGAAAAATTAATATAGTAAAAATGTCCATTCTACCCAAATTAATATACAGATTCAATGTAATCCCAATTAAAATCCCCATGAATTTCTTTACAGACTTGCAAAATAATTCTTTAAATTCATATGGAAAGACAAAAGACCCCAAAGAGCTAAAGCAACCCTGAGTGAAAGGAACAATACAGAGGGGATCACTATACCAGACTTCAAACTCTATTACCTGGCTATAGTCATAAAAACAGCCCGGTACTCACATAAAAACAGACCTGTAGACAAATAGAAAAAAAAAAAAAAATTGAAGATCCAAACTTGAGCACATACAATATTGGTCACCTCATATTTGAAAAAGGGGCCAGGAAGACACAATGGAAGAAAGACAGCACCTGCAGCAAATGGTGTTGGGAAAACCAGATCACCACCTGTAGAAAAAAATTTAAGCCCCTACCTCTCACCCTGTACAAAAGTAAACTCCAAATGAACCAAGAACCTCAACCTGAAATCTGAAACTCTGAAGGTGATAAAGAAAAAAAAAATCGTTGACAGCAACTTACAACTTACAAGACAGAGGCATAGGAAAAGACTTTCTAAACAGCAGCCATACAGGAAGTAAGTCAACAGTCGACAAGTGGGACCTCATAAAACTCAAAAGCTTCTGTACAGTGAAAGAAACAATCAGTGATTTGAAGAGAAAACCCACAGAGTGGGAGGAATCCTTCACTAGTGATACATCTGACAGAACATTAAATCCAGAATATATAAACTATTCAAAAAAACAAAGAAGAAAACAAATGACTCTCTCAAAAGATGGAGTACAGGTAGCTCAGGATAGAGGAAGGAGAAGAATCCCCAAACAACACTATTGACCAGGTCTTCAACAGGATAATAGAAGAAAATGTCCCCAAACTGAAAAAAGAAAAACCCATACAAATACAAGAAGCACATAGAACACCAAACAGACAAGACCAGAAAAGAAATTCCCCATGCCATGTAATTGTTAAAACACTAGATGCTCAAAACAAACACAAAATACTGAAAGCCACAAAAGAAAAACCACATGTTACATATAAAGGGAAACCCATCAGAATCACAACTGACTTCTCAGCACAAACTATGAAAGCTGGAAGAATATGGACCAAAGTATTCCCTGTACTAAACGACTTCAGATGCCAACCCAGACGACTATACACAGCAAAAATGTCAATCATAGTTGAAGGAGAAAGAAAAATCTTTCACGACAGGAACAAGATGAAAGAATACATGTCTAAGAAACCCAACATTTCAGAAAATCCTCAAAGCAATCCAAAGAGGAAAGAAGCAACTGTCCCCTAAGCAATTAAAGAGAGAAAGCAACAAAATCATAACAGAGTAAATATAAACATAGACCATGAATGCAAACCAAAAATAAGGTAAAAAGAAGCAACACACATCTCTCAATAATGACCTTAAATACTAATGGTCTAAAATCCCCAATCAAAAGGCATAGACTGGGAGAATGGATTAGGAAAGTGAACCCTTCTATACCTTGTCTACAAGATACCCACCTCACCCTCAAGAACAGACACCACCTTAGTGTGAAAGGATGGAAAAAAAGTATTCCAAGCAAATGGTACCAAGAAACAAGCTGGAGTGGCTATTCTAATATCAGACAAAAATCCCAAAGTTAAATTAATCAAAAGAGACAAAGAGGGCCATTATATCCTAATCAAAGGAACAATGAACCATGAAGAATTCATAATCCTAAATGTTTATGCACCAAACTCTGGTGCACCTAACTTTATAAACACAACTCTGCAGGACCTCAAGACACAGATTAATCCTAACACACTAATAGTGGGAGATTTCAACACCCCACTAAGCCCCTTGGATAGATCAACAGGACAAAAAATGAACAGGAGACACCAGAATTGAACAAAACAATACACCAAATGGACCTCACAGACACCTATAGAGTATTCCACCCAAATACCAGTGAATATACTTTCTACTAAGCACTTCATGGAACATTCTCTAAAATCAACCACATACTAGGGCACAAAAGGTACCTCAATAAATTCAAAAGGATAGAAATTATTCCATGCATTCTATCAGACCACAGTGCAATAAAGCTCAATATGAACCCCAGAATAAGTCCAACTAGCTACAAGAACACATGGAGACTAAACAACACAGTCCTGAACAATGAGTAGGTCAGGGAAGAAATAAAGAGTGAAATAAAAGTATTCATGGAACTGAATGAAAAAGACAATACAACACAACAAAACCTGTGGGATACTTTAAAGGCAGTCTTGAGAGGGAAATTTATAGTCCTAAGTGCCCACATCAAGAAAACAGAAAGGGAACAAATAAACTATCTGACACTGTAGCTAAAAACGCTTGAGAGACACCAACAAATGAACCCTAAACCCAACAGACAGGAAGAAAATACAAAAATCAGAGTAGAAATCAATGAAATAGAAACAAAGAAAACAATACATAAAATCAATGAATCCAGAAGCTGGGTTTTTTGAAAAAATAAACAAAATAGACAGACCTCTAGCCCAGTTAACAACAAAAAAAAAAAAGAGAGAGAGAGAAAGCAACTCCAAGTCAATAGTATTAGTGATGAAAGGGGAAACATCACAAAAGACAAAGAAAACATCCAGTCAACCATACAGGAATACTTCAAAAATCTATACTCCATTAAATTTGTCAACCTAACAGAAGTGGATGAATATCTGAAATCCTGGGAACCAACAAAGCTTAATCAAGAAGAGATTGACAGTTTAAATAGACCCATAATATTAGAAGAAATTGGAGATGTAATTTAAAACCTCCCAATTAAAAAAAGCCCTGGTCCAGATGGTTTTACAGCAGAAGTCTATAGAACATTTAAAGAGGTCTTACAACCATTGCTACTCAAACTGTTTAGAAGGATACAAATAGAGGGAATTCTCCCAAAGTCCTTCTATGAAGCCAGCATCATTCTAATACCAAAGCCAGGCAAAGATGCAAGCAAAAAAGAAAGCTACAGATCCATCTCACTAATGAATATAGATGCAAAAATTCTTAAGAAAATACTTGCAAATCATATACAGACCCACATCAAAAAGATCATCCATCATGATCAAGTTGGATTCATACCAGAGATGTAGGGATGGTTCAACATACGTAAATCAATAAATATCATAAAACACATAAGTGGACTGAAAGAAAAAAAACCACATGATATCTCAATTGATGCAGAAAAAGTCTTTGACAAGATCCAGAATCCCTTCATGTTTAAAGTCCTAGAGAGAATAGGACTGAAAGGAACATCCTTCAACATGATCAAAGCCATATATAGCAAACCCACTGCCAACATCATCCTAAATGGAGAAAAATTGGAACCATTTCCCTTAAAGATGAGAACCTGGCAAGGCTGCCCCCTACCACTACTCCTCTTCAACACAGTGCTCGAAACACTTGCTCAGGCAATAAGACAAGAGAAGGAAATTAAAGGAGTATTAATCACAAAAGAAGAAGTTAAGCTATCCCTTTTTGTAGATGATATGATAGTTTACCTAAGGGATGCCAAAAGCTCCACCAGAAAACTTCTAGAAAGGATTAAGAGTTTTAGTAAAGTGTCAGGCTACAAAGTCAACCTAGAAAAATCAGTAGCCTTTCTTTACACCAAAAATAAACATGCGGAGAAGGAATACAAGAAGAACTTCCAACTCACAATAGCCTCAAAAATAATAAGATACCTGGGAACAAACCTAATCAAAGATACCAAAGACCTCTACAACAAAAAATGTAAACCCCTGAAGAAGGAGATTGAAAATGACATTGGGAAAATTAATATAGTTAAAATGTCCATTTTACCTAAACTGATATACAGATTCAACACAATCCCAATCAAAATCCCTATGAGCTTCTTCACAGACTTGGAAAAAGCAACCCTGAGGGAAAAATGCAATACAGGGGGGATTGCCCTACCAGACTTCAAACTATATTACAGGACCATAGTCATAAAGACAGCCTAGTACTGGCACAAAAACAAACCAGTTGACCAATGGAACAAAATTGAAGATCCAGATTTGAGTTCATAAAATTTCACCCACCTCATGTTTGACAAAGGGGCAAAAAATCCTCAATGGAGGAAGGATAGCATCTTCAGCAAACGGTGCTGGCAAAATTGGATCACCATCTGTAGAAGAACAAAATTAAGCCTGTACCTCTCACCCTGTACAAAAATAAACTCCAAGTGGTTCAAAGAACTCAACGTGAAGTCTGAAACCCTGAAGGTGATAAAAGAAAAAGTTGACAACAACCTACAAGACATAGGTGTAGGAGACTTTCTAAATCAAACAGCAACAACACTCGAAGTAAGGTCAACAGTTGACACGTGGAGCCTCATAAAACTCAAAAGCTTCTGCACAGCAAAAGGAACAATCAAGGAGGTGAAGAGAAAACCCACAGAGTGGGAAGAAATCTTTACCAGCGGCACATTTGACAGAGCATTAACGTAAAGAATATATAAACTACTCAAAAAACAAAGAAGTAAGAAGACAAATGACCTACTCAAAAGATGGAGTAAAGAGCTGAACAGAGTCTTCACCAGTGAAGAATTAAAGATGGCTGAGAAATATATATTTTTTTATTTTTATTTTTTTCCTATGTGTATGAATGTACTGTCTGCATGTAGGTTGGTGCACCAGTGTCATGCAGTGCTACAGAGGTCAGAAGAGGGTCTCAGATTCCCCTGGAACTGGAGTTAAGACGGTTCTCAGCTGCGATGTGGGTGCTGGGGATCGAACCTGGGTCCTCTGTAAGAGTGGTCAGTGCTCTTAACCGCTAGGCCATCTCTCCAGCCCCGGCTGAGAAATATATTAAAAAGTGTTTATTGTCATTAATAATTAAGGAAACGCAAATTAAAACCACTCTCAGATACCATCTCACTCCAGTATGGCTAGCTAAGATCAAGAAAACAAAAGACAAAAGATGCTGGAGGGTTGTGGGGAAAGGGGAACACCCATCCACTGCTGGTGGGAAGGTGAACTTGTACATCCACTATGGAAAGCAGTGTGGAGAACCCTTAAAAGACTCGGAATGAGCTTACCCAGTCATACAACTTCTGGGTATATGCCCCAAAGACTCATCCTACAGCAAAGATAAATGCACATCCATGTTTATTGCAGCTCTCTTCACAATAGCAATGAGCTGGAACCAACCCATATGCCCCTCAACAGATGAGCGGATGACAAAAACGTGGTACATCTACACAATGGAGTACTATTCAGCAGTAAAGAAAGATGACATTATGAACTTTGCAGGTAAATGGATGGACCTCGAAGCTATTATGCTGAGTGAGGTGACACAGTCCAAGAAAGACAAATGGAGAATGGTTTCCCTCATTTGTGGATGCTAACACTAAATCCCCCAGATGAAAGGCAAGCTGAAAGACAGAATGGATATATTTTTGTTTATCTGAAAGCAACTATGTTGTTATAATATGAATCTCTCAACAGGCTCTAGAATCTACCCACCAATTATTTTCAGATTCTGTAATTACTTTATATGGGTGGAAAATATGTATCCATATTTTAGAGTAATATGAAATTAACAGAGGAAAATGTGAATTCCTAAGCATAAGAAAAGACTGAGAGAAAGATGCAGGACAGTCATGGCAGAATGCATTATCTGGGATCGGATGGGGTGGGGTGGAGGGAAAGGGATAGGGGAATATGCCTGAACAGAAATGAAAAATCATGTATGAAATACATAAAACATCAATAAATAAATTAAAGAAAAAGATGTAGCAAAGAGCTGAACAGAGTCTTCACAAATGAAGTAATGAAGATGGCTGAGAAACATCTTAAAGGGTTCAACATCATTAATAATTAAGGAAATGCAAATTAAAACCACTCTAAGACATCATCTCACTCTAATAAGAATGGCTGGAGAGATGGCTCAGTGGTTAAGAGCACCAACTGCTCTTGCAGAGGACCGGAGTTTGATTCCCAGCACCCACATGGTGACTAAGAACCATCTCTAACCTCCTGTTCCAGAGGAATCTGATGCCCTCTTCTGACCTCTGCCTAGTGCACCAACCTACATGCAGAACATACACTCATACACATAATATATAAATAAATAAATAAATAAATAAATAAATTAATTAATTAATTAAAAAGAGTGGCTAGGATCAAGAAAAAAGGATACCAAATGTGGAAGAGGTTGTGGGGAAAGGGGAACACTCATCCACTGTTGGTGAGATTGTAAACCACTATGGAAAGCAGTGTGGAGAAACCTCAGAATACTCAAAATGAGCCGACCACCTGAACCACTAATACCACTCCTGGGTATATACCCTCAGGACTCATCCTACACTAATACCACTCCTGGGTATATACCCTCAGGACTCATCCTACACCATAGAGATATATGCACATCCATGTTTATTGCAGCTCTCTTCCCAATAGTAAAGAGCTGGAACCAACCCAAGTGTTCCTCAATTGACAAGTGGATAATGAATATGTGGTACATCTACACAATGGTTTTCTATGCAGTGATAAAGAAAGACAACATCATGATCTTTGCAGGTAAATGGATGGAACTAGAAGATATTCTGCTAATTGAAATAACAGAATTGCAGAAAAACAAAGGAAAAATGGTATCCCTTATTTGTGGATGCTAGCACCAAGTACCTAGTTGTAAGACAAACTGAGCAACCTTAATGTTATAGTTCTCTTTAGCTGAAAACAATGGTGTTCTTATAATGTGAATGCCTTAACAGGCTCTAGAATTAACCTACTGCTTATTTTCAGACTTTATAATCTTGGTATATGGGCAGACTGTATGTATGCATACTTTAGAGTAATATAAATTTAAAAGTGAAAAATATGAATACTGAAATATGACTTGGAAATAACAAAGTTTATTTTCAGATGAAATTATTTTAGTAGAGGATGACATATACACACACTCACACACACACATGTGCACACACACACACAATTTGCAGGGAACAACAACAACAAAAGAACTGGGGCAAAGAACTGACTGAAATTGTGAATTTCTCCCCAAAACAAAATTTCTCTGCTTTGAAAAACTTAAAAAAGTCTGAGAAAAAGATGTGAGACCTGTATGGCAGAGTGCATGAACTAGAGTGTGGTTGGATGAATGGAAACGGAAATGAGTCTAAATTGGACTGAGAAATGATGTATGACATGCATAAAACTTCAATAAAATATTTAAAGAAGGAAAAAAAGGAAATATTTATTCTTACTCATGATATGGATGGCAGATGATAAATAATAACAGGTTATTAGATCAATAGATGACAGCTGATGGTAGGTAGACTATAGGCAATAATTGACAGATAACTGATAGGTAGAGATGAGAGAGTTGGTCAGAATTGTACATGCAGAGCCATGGATATATGAAAATGTGGGGAAATCCAGCTTGAATTGCAAGCTAGCTTTCCAGCTAGCATGCCTCAGTGCACCACATGGCAGATGGTCTGACCCTGCACCAAGGAGGAGCAAGCAATGTGGCATAGGTGCATGATGCTGGGTGGGGCAATGGTGTGCAGTGGCATGGAGTTGGGGGACTTATGATTGGCTCTGGGAACTGACGTCATTTGGTTTATAAAAGCAAGCTGTGGCAAGGAGTAAATTTGAATTTCATCATAATATCATTAAGGGATTCCCGGCCATTATTTTTATTAATTATTGTGTGCATACAGAATAAGGTAGGCCTGTGTATTAGTCACTTTTCTGTTGCTGTGATACACCATGATCAAGGGAACTTATAAAAGGATGAGTTTATTTGAGCTTACGATTGATGGTTCCAGGGAATTAGAGTCCATTGTGGTGGAAAGCATGGTGGCAGGAGCTGGAGCAGCAAGCTGAGGGTCACATCTCACAATGAGCACAGGAAGCAGAGAGAGAGTGACTGGAGACCACAAGGCTTGTTAAACTCACTAAGCCTGCCCCCAATAACATACTTCCTCTACCACAGCCACACTTTCTAAGACCTCCAAGAACAGTGCCAACAACTGGAGACAAAATGTCTGAATAGTTAAAGCCTATGGGGGGAAACTCATTCAAACCACCACAATCCACTCCCTGGCCCCCATAGGCTCCTGACCATATAATATGCAAAATGCATTTAGTCCAACCTTAAAACTCCCATAGTCTTTACCAGTTTCAATGCCATTCAAAAGTCTACAGTCCAAAGTCTCTTCTGAGTCTCAGGCCAATCTCCTAACTGTAAGCTCCTGTAAAATCAAAAGGCAAATTACAAACTCCCGACGTACAGTGGAACTGAATACACATTCCCATTCCAAAAAGAAGGAATAGGGGCATAGTGAGGAAATATTGGTCCAAAACAAGACCAAAAGCCATCAGGGCAAACACCAAGTCCAGTCGTTCCATGTGCAACTTCTGGGACTTGATTTCCAAAGGGCTTAGATGGCTCAGCTCTTCCAGCTTTGCTTGCAACATACATCTCTTTCTTAGTCTGGTACCACTCCCTGTATGCAGCTCTCCTTCGCAAATATCTCACAGGTCTGGCATCTCGAATGTCTTCTTGGGGCCTCCACTGCCGACCAGGCTTCACATTCACAGCTTCATGAAATGGCCTATCAGGGACTTCTTTTTCAGAGATGCCCCTGCTGCACTCTGCCTGCTCTCTGTGGCTCTCTGAAACCGTGGAGGAAGAACTGATGATCCCTTTACTCTTGCAAACTTCAAGCCTCTAAAGTCAGCACCACATGAATGAAATTGCCGAGTTTGGCTGCAAGTTTGGGATGGACTCTCTCCTGCTTTAACCACATTTGCAAATTTTCTCTGCCTTGGACTTGGAGTAGAAAACGCTTTCAGTATTTTCCTTTCAAAAATTGGAGGCTTAGCTGGGTGTGGTCTTTTGCTGAAGGTACTGTTTCTGTTGTTTACTTGTAAATCTTGAGGCCTCTCCTTAATCACTTTAATCTCACTTTTTCCATTGTTTACTTGTAAATAGCTAGGCCTCCCCTTAATCACTTTAATCTCACATTTTCCATTCTTTATTTGTAAATAGCTAGGCCTCTCCTTAATCACTTTAGTCTCCTTATCAAAAGGAACCTCTCCTTCGCATGCCTTGGACCCACCTTTAATCTTCCTAGTGCAGTTTTCAGATCCAAACTGTACATTCTTCATTTCTTTCTGCCCCATCTGCTCTTCTTCACTGTAGATCTATACAATATTCACCATTAACAGCTATGCCAACATTTCTATATTAGGCTGTCTTTAAATATCCTCTGCCAAAGACATTTGTCCATTGTTTTTCAACTTAGCATCAGGCAAGCATTTGGGTTGTGGGCAAACTGCTGCCAGACTTTTTATCAAAATATCCCAGTTGCTGCCTAAGTCTTTATTTTCCTCTGGAACTGCGTTTTTTGCAGCAATGTTTTCTTCTGGGCTTCTACTAGAATGGCCCCTTAAGCTCTGCTTACAGTAGTCAACAGCTTTTCCAGCCCAAAGTTCCAAAGTCTTCCACATTTCTCTAAACATCCACATGGTCAGGTTCTTCACAGCCAGCAGCCCACTTTCTGGTACCAAATAACTGTATTAGTCACTTTTCTGTTGCTGTGATGAATACACCATGACCAAGGGAACTTATAAAAGGACGAGTTTATTTGAGCTTTCAATTGACGGTTTCAGGGAATTACAGTCCATTGTGGTGGAAAGCATGGTGGCAGAAGCTGGAGCAGCAAGCCGAGGGTCACATCTCGCAATGAGCACAGGAAGCAGAGAGTGACTGGAGACCGCAAGGCTTGTTAAACTCACTAAGCCTGCCCCCAATAATGTACTTCCTCTAGCACAGCCACACCTTCTAAGACCTCCAAGAACAGTACCACCAACTGGAGACAAAATGTCTCAATACTTAAAGCCTATGGGGGACACTCATTCAAACCACCACAGCCTGCATTTCATTCTGGTGGCCAGTCAGTTGGAAAAAGGCTCCCCTTTGCGAACCACCAATCTGGGTAGCTGGTGTTGTGACTGGGTATTGGCTGAAGGGAGGCAATCAACAATCAGCCTGAAATTCCTGTCCAGCCTCTGGGCATGTGGGAAGTCATGGCCAAGAGTGGATCAGGTGTCTTGTGGGTCCAGGCTGAGGGACTGAGTTAGAAGTACCACTCAGATTGGGCTATGGGAAGTAGCCAGCTGGCCTCTGTGCTGAAGGGTCAGTTCCCCCTTCCCATTCCCCTTAGCAGGGCCACATGGTCCCCGTTCAGCATAAAAGAAAGCTTCCTATATGAAAATATGTTTAAATATGGAAATACCCCCTTTTCCCCAAATCTTGATAAAGCATAATCTGAATTTCAAGAATGTCTGAATACTTGAAAACATTAGAGACTTCACAGTTTTCACACTGCTTTCTTATTATTTATAATAAAAAGCTGATATGCTGTCATTTTTATAATAGATGGTTAACTAACAGACTGAATTTAAATTGATAGAATTCTATGATTCTAATTAGTTGTTTTCAAGTCTAATTTAATGGAGTAACAAAAGTGAAGAAAAATTTAACTGAAACTAAGATTTAATCTGCTGTCTGTCACATAACAGAGAATGTTGTCTGATAAATATAATGTTCTGACATTCTCCTAACTTGATTCACTGTTCTTTACAGCTATTTTTTTTACACCAATGAAATACAATGTTTTCTCCTCCCTCCATACGATTGATCTCCAGGACTGCCAAGGGTGCACCCTTATTCTACCCAAAAATGTTCCCTGCAGTTATCTCTGATGAGTGAACCTGATTCTCTTCTGCCAGGACTGTCAGTAAAAAATGATGGGCTAAGGTAGGTGTTCTCGAAAGGAGAAAAACAGAACAAAGAAAGGAAAGAAAATCATAGTGAGTTCTTTGCTTGTAAAAGGACAAAAAGGATTGCTATAAAAGTGCCTATTTAAAATGCCAGGACATTTCTCAACAGCTTAAATACACTTAAATTTTGAGATGCTACTATCTAGCAGAGCTGTAGTGAATTGAATTAAGCATCATTATTGATTCCCTAAGACATTGTTGGTATGTTGCCCATTCAAACACATTATCAGATACTTAAAGTATAATTTATAATGCTTTGAAGAACATTTACTTCATTTAAAACAGCTAATAACATCATTCAAGTGAGAGAAGGTGTCAAGACTCACTGTGTGGAAATGCTGGATACAGACATAATGTCCATTAGAGCAGAAGCCAAACAGATTTTTATAACACTTTGAGTAAAATATTTCAAATAGAAAAGTCTTTTAATAATGGAACTGCTTTAAAAACTACAATTATCAGGAGTCAATTAGATAATTATGGTTAAGAACATCAGTGAAATTATGGAGTTATACTGAAAGATTATCTTGGAAGCAGAACAGTCCAATTCATCTATAACTCAAAAGTGGCTTTCTATTTGAATGAATGTTATTTTTATAGCATTTCTCACAATTTCATAGCTTGTGGCTATCTCTAAAAATGTCTCACCTGTGAAAGTTTTTTCAGTATTTTAAAGAATGCACACTCTAGTCAGAATAAGAAAGGAGGAAATATTATTTAAGTTAATATCCATAATCATATGTGAATTACCTCTTCTAATGTGAGTGCTACTATGATATTTTGCAGGGTTTCCTCTTCCTTCTTCTTAGTAATGGCTTAAATTTGCATATAAATAAAGATCATGATAAAACTTATTCGCAAAGAATTTTCCTATCCTCACATTTTATTGGCCAAATATAATGAATGGAAAATGAACAGGTCTCACTCATTGGATCTAAACTTATTGTTATTTAATATCCTTAAAATGAGTTGGTATTTACAGAGAATAGTGGACTCTCAATGTCAACATCATATTTGTATTGTCAGTTACTTCCCGAACTAGATAATTTAAAAATTTTAATCAACCATGCCTCAATTACAACATGCATTTTGCTTAAGATCCAAGCCAACTGCTTCAGATGTCAATTTTCTGTATTATCAATGAAGCATATTATATCAAACCTTTCACAAGTTAATATTAAAAATATTTTTAATTATTAAGTTTCTTGGTACATTAAAAGAACTTTAATATTTTTGTTCAGTTAACACACGAATAAATTTTCCAGTTGCTCTACAATACATAATAAACCCTAATGAATTTGACTTTGTGAAACCCATCTATAGAATAAATACAGGCTAATGAAATTTAATTTAAAATTAAGGCAACTGCAAACAAATCCAATACCCTGGTCTTCAATGTGGTAATTAATTTGTATTGTTCATATTTTAATTCTACAAAATAGTGTGAATATCTTGAGTATAAAATATCAAAATATATGGAGATAACCACAACTATTGTGACTTCAATAGTGCAATGGCCATGATTCACAGCAGATAGCATTTTACAACACACCCTCCCCATTCTTCAGCGCTTACACTTTCCAATACATCATCTGAGATGTTTCCTGAGACTTTTCATAATGGAGCATTTGTTCATTTTAGGGATGAGAACTCAACATTTACTCATCCTCAACATTTTTACCTGCTATGAGTCTGCATTAACTCCACCCATGACAAAATGGTTCTCTAACCAAGGCTAAAATTATCACTAACCTCTGAATATAAATATAAACATTTAGAATGCAGTTAACCAAGATTTCTGTTTAGCAAAACAGTTAGTTTCTCCCAAGGGTCTTTGACCTCCTAAGCATGGTCTTTGGTCCAGTTTTACAGTTCCAGTCATAAATCCCTACTTGTAGAATAGATCCCTCTCTAACTCTCTCCCCCTCCCTCCTTCTCTCTTTTTCCCACTCTGTCTCCTTCTCTCTCTGTCTCTTTGTATGTATACCTCTGTACCTTTGTCTCCAGGGTTTTCTCAAACTCACACTTGTAGCCAAGGATGATCTTGAACTTCTGAGTGGCCTGCTTCCACGCCTCTGAACCTAGATTTATAGACATAAGTCCCCTATGTCCTCTTTGTGTGGTGGAGGCAGGTCTTTGTGACCAAAGCTAAGGCTTCATTTATGAGGGTAAAGTACTATATCAATTGAGCTACAACTCTATCCCAACACAGAAAAAAATATATTAAAAGATAGAGGCAGTGGTCAGGATTTGTTGAATTATCTTGTCCAGGAGAAATCTTCCATGTTGGATCCCTGCCCTCAGTCTTTCTACTGAGCACCTGATAGACCCCTGAGAAAAATAACTGTCAGATTACTGGGAAATTTTCTACTTATAACTGACAGTGATATTTTCAAGGGAATCCATATTAACCCACATAAATCTCAGAGGGTTGAGTCCACATTACACCTCTTTCTTTCCCATTGGCTTTTGGAGCAACTTCTTCTCAACTCTCCCATCTATCAGAATTAGTTTTGTTCTCTCTCTGAAATTCATTTCATCTGATTTTCTCATGTTCTGTAATTTTGGTAGACTAAAAAAATGATTTCAGTAAACCATTCAGATTTTTCTCATAAATTGGGAGTTACCTTCTCTATGTGTTTGTATAGCTTAGTGGGACAAAGATATTACTTACCTAAAATTTAATAGCAATTTAGCATCTTATGACATTCTTAAATTTTGTTTGTAATGACTGTATAAAATTTTCTATATTTTTATGTGTATCTTTAGAAATGTCTTCTCACAACGCTATTAGTTGTAAATTATTTTATCCTACTGAAAAAGTGGCATGAATTTCTTTTCTACTAATATTATTATATTGTTGTTGTTTTTGGTCTTTTTGAGACAGAGTGTCCATGTAGCCCCAAATGTCCTGGAACTCATTCTGTAAACAAGGCTGGCCTTGAACTCACAAAGATCCTCCTGCCTCTGCCTCCCAAGTGCTAGGATTCTGTTAAGATTCTTTTTTTTTAATTTGATGGTATTTATTTTTTAATACATATTTGTACAAGATTATCAAATCTAGACCTGTGTCCCCAACCCTGCCCCTCCACCCCACCACAGCTCATGTATTCTGCCAAACATGCTTTTCATCTCCTTCTCAGTCTTTCTCGATATTCTCCATGTGGAAGTTGACAGTTTTGAGCAGAAGTTCACTGTTTCAGTCAGTTCTTTGATGCAGTCCATTCTGCTGCTGTTGTTGTTGTTTCCAATATGTATCACTTCCAACTGCTTGGACAAAAGCTCAAGGGGCTGTGCACAAGAAATACTTAAAACTAGATAATTGGCACTAGCATCCACAGATGAGGGATACCATTCTTCGTTTGTTTTGTTGAGACTGTGTTACTTCACTCAGCATGATGTCTTCTAGGTCCAGCCATTATCCTGCAAAGCTCATGATGTCATCTTTCTTTACTGCTGGATAGAACTCCATTGTGTAGATGTACCACATTTTCTCTATCCACTTGTCAGTTGAGGGGCATTTGGGTTGGTTCCAGCTCCTTGCTATTGTGAAGAGAGCTGAAATAAACATGGGCGTGCATGTATCTCTGTGGTGGGGTGAGTCTTAGGGGTACATGCCTAGGAGTGGTATGGCTGGTTCGGGTGGCAAGTACATTCCAAGTCTTCCAAGGGTTCTCCACACTGCTTTCCATAGTGGCTGTACCAGTTTACATTCCATACATCCATCATTATCAAGTTGGGGTCATTCCAGAGATGCAGAGATGGTTCATAATATGTACATCAATAAATAAAACACATAAATGGACTTAAAGACAAAAATCACACAATCATCATGACTGAAGCAGAAAAAGCCTTTGACAAGATCCAGACTTTTCTTCATGTTTAAAGTTACAGAGGGAATTGGACTGAAGGAAACATCCCTCAACATAATCAAAGCCATATACAACAAAACCACTGCCATCAGCCTCCTAAATGGAGAAAAATTAGAAGCATTCCCCTTAAAGGCAGGAACCCACCAAGGCTGCCTGTTATGGCCACTCCTCTTCAATATAGTGCTTGAAAAGCTTTGTAGGGCAATAAGGCAAGAAAGGGAAATTAAAGAGTACTAATTGGAAAACAGGAAGTCAAACTATCCCTTTTCACAGATGATATGCTAGTTTACCTAAGGGAGGCTAAAATCTCCACCAGAAATCTCCTAGAAATGATTAAGTGTTTCAGTAAAGTGGCAGGATACAAAATTAACCTAGAAAAATCAGTAGCCTTTCTACACACCAACAACAAGCAACTGAAAAAGGAATACAAGGATAACTTCCCACTCACAATAGCATCAAAAAAAGTAAATAAAATACCTGGGAACAAACTTAACCAAAGACACCAAAGATCTCTACAATAAATATTTAAACCCCCTGAAGAAGGAGATTGAAGATGTCACCAAAAGATGGAAAGACTCCCCATGCTCATGGGTTCAAATAATTAATATAGTAAAAATGTCCATTCTACCCAAATGAATATACAGATTCAATCCAATCCCAATTAAAATTTCCATGAGTTTCTTGACAGACTTGGAAAAAAATCCACGACTTTCTTCTGGTACTGGTTTCAGAAGGATGAAAGACAGAAAATTGAAAGGATCTTGGAGTTTTAATTCACAGTTCCAGACAGGCATTAAGTTAAGTGTGTCTAGGTCATAGTCCTTATGACAAGCCTCTGATAGGCCACCGTATGAAACTGAATCTAAGGCTTAACTTGCAATGGATATTAGCTTGACTACTCTATGCTCTATGCCTCAAGTATATGGTATCTTTAGCAATTAGGTTTTACCTTCAAGCCCTGGAAGGTTACAAATAGCAATGAAAATAACCTGTAAAGTTTGAGATATTATATGGGACCCCACTGATCAACAACCAAAAGAAAGCTAACTTATATTTAGTACTGTACTTTTATTTTTTGGTCTTTTTGAGACAGGGGTCTCTCTGTAGCCCCAGCTGTCCTGGAACTCACTATGTAGATCAGGTTGGCCTTGAACTGTACTTTTTATTTGAAAGCTTATGCTTCAGGGGGAGGCATTGTTCCCTTTATGGCTCTAACTCCATTTAAACTCTTTTTATATATGTGAATGCATATATTAGAAAGATTATACAATAGTAGGCTTCATGGTGGAATTTCAAATGTCTGTGGTGTTTAACATTCTTCCTCCTACTCCTTCTGTTACCCTTCATTCTTACCCACAAGCTGTTTAACCCTTACAATTCCATTGTTCATTTAATACTACTTGCGTTTTATCCTCTTTTACTTAAAAGTCCGCCCAATGGTGCTTAAAACTTCCCTGCCTTCTATAAGTAATCCAATTTCTATACACATATTTACAGATTTAAATCTACATATGAGAGAGAACATAGGATGCTTACCAGTGTGGATCCGGTTTATACCACTCAAAATGATTATTTCCAATTTCATCCACTTGCCTACAAATTAATAATTTTACTTTCTTTTTAAGAAAAGTGTATTGATTTTTTTGTATATTTCATACATAACATCTCAAGCAATCAGATTCATCTTTATATCCCCTTCTCTAGTGGCTCCTTTATACAGCACCAGCCCCCTGCTGCAATTCATACATTCTGTCACTTGTGTTAAAGCGTATTGTACAAAATTAGTATCCCATGCTGTTCCTTAGTGTGAGTTCATCCACTGACCTCTAGTCAGCTTATCCAGGATCTCTCCCTTTAAGAAGACCAGCTCATCTTCACCCATAAGTAAACAGCTACCAATATTTCTTCAGCTAAGTTTGGATTCTGTCACCCATTTCCCCAGTGTTATGATTGGCTCTGTCTGGTTGAGTTTGCATAGATCTTGTGCATATTGATAGTATTTCTGTAGGTTAATATGTGCAGGGTCCCAGGAGCTTGTAAGATTCTCTCTCTCTCTCTCTCTCTCTCTCTCTCTCTCTCTCTCTCTCTCCTTGTTTTTTTTTCTTTTTGTCTTTTTGAGAAAGGGTCTCCCTCTATTCCCAGCTGTCCTGGAACTCACTATGTAGACCAGGCTGGCCTTGAACTCACAGAGATCTGCCTGCCTCTGCCCCCTAAGTGCTCAGATTAAAGGCGTGTGCCACCAGGCTCAACTTATGGTTATGTATCACCTCCCTCACTGTTACAATCTTTCTGTCCCCTCTTCTGCAATGGTCCCTGAGCCCTGGATGAGTGAGGCTTAATATAGGAAATTTATCCATAGACCAACACTTGGCAGACTCATAATATTCATGGTTTAGCACTTTAATGACAATTTGAGTTCCTGGCCCATAATTTTATTTCTTTCAAATAATGGTAATAATAATAATAATAATAATAATAATAATAATAATTGTATTAGTCAGTGTTCTCTAAAGAAACAGAAGCAACAGGATGAATATATATAGCCATATATACAAATTTATTGATTTGTCATGTGACAGAGTTCAAGGATTCCAACAGTAGCTGCACCACACTGGAAAGGCCAAGACAAGAATGCAGGGAACTGCTCAGTCTGCAAGGCTGGATGTCTTAGTAGCCCCAATCCAGTGTTGAAGGTCCAAATGTGTTCCAGGAGATCTGCCAGTCTCAGTACACGCTGTGATCCGAAAGGTTGATCACAGCAACAAGACAAACTCACCAGAAGAGAGAGGCAAGCCGCAGGAGAAAAAGAGACCAGCGCCTTCTGCCATGGCCTTAAATACTGCCTGCCGGCAGAAGGTAATGCCCACATTTGGGGTGGCCATCAGGTTGAGGCGGTCAATCAGAAGACCCTTTTTTCTCTTATTTGTTCCTTAGTCCGTCAGTTGACACCCAGGATTAACCATCACAAGTCCACCCCTTGTTAACTTGATAACCCAATAAATAGCCTCTCCTTATGTTATGCTTAAATGTCAAGCTAAATGCATGGCAGGGTCTAATTCCACCTAACTGTTATAAGTATTCTCATGTGAATAGCAAAGCATTATATCTTAGAGTAAGTGGTAATGTCCTTGAAGAAACTTAGTCTTCAGTATCTAATAAACTAAATATGACAAACACTTAACACTATCTCAGTTGCACATTCAAAAGGAACAAAACAAGATTCCACTTATATATATATATATATATATATATATATATATATATATATATGAACAAGCACATTCTTAACCAAATAGGACAAAAGTTAATATCTATTTAATCCATGTTTCTGCAACTGTTCCATGGCTCAGCTGATATTTATGACTACATCTTCTAATACCATTCTGTATTTCCTCCACTATCAGCAAGCACCTCTGCAGGTCTTGGCTCTTTTCCCTGGAGGAGTGACCCATACCTTCATCCCTGAAGGGTCTGGGCCATTATTGTCCTGTTGGTTTGGGTGTTGGAGTTTTCCATTGACCTTAATCATAGGACATGGTAGCACCAGAAGCCCCTACACATCTCCTGCCTTCCAGACATAATCTTCCTTGCCCCCATTGTGGAGAAAAAGTCCAATTTCCCCTGGTAGTCTGGATCAATCACTCCTCCTACTACTGTTATTCCTTCCTTAGCCTGTTGGCTTAAAGGCAGTAGAAGCCCGAAGTGGCCAGGGGGAAGTCTTAGCTTCCAGTTTAATGGAACGTTTGCTGTATCTCCTGGCAAAAGCACTACCCCCATTGGAGCCAAAACATCTAGACCAGCAGAACACAAGGTCGTGGGTTCAGGAAGCAAAAATTTTCCTACTGGGTCACTAGGGGTGATAGTGAGTGGAATCATTCCCACTTCCACCCCTTGGTTCTTGGACCCATGAATTCTGGCTATAGGAGAAACAGTGCCATATAGTGGACGCTGATTCAAAGCATATACTGCTTGCTGGAGAACCTTGCCCCAGCCCTCCAGGGTATTGCTACCTAATTGGCACTGTAACTGTGTCTTCAAGAGGCTATTCCATCATTCTATCAAGCCAGATGCTTCTGGGTGGTGGGGAACATAAGACCAGTGGATACCATGACCATGGGCCCACAGTTGCACTTCTTTGGCTGCGAAGTGAGTTCCTTGGTCAGAAGCAATGCTGTGAGGAATACCATGATGGTGGATAAGGCATTCTGTAAGTCCCTGGATGGTAGTCTTGGCAGAAGCATTACATGCAGGAAAGGCAAATCCATAACCATAATAAGTATTATTCCTGTAAGGACAAAATGTTGTCCCCTCTGTGATGGAAGTGGGGCAATGTAGTCAACCTGCCACCAGATTGCTGGCTGGTCACCCCGGGGAATAGCACCATATTGGGGGCTCAATGTTGGTCTCTGCTGTTGGCAAATCTGGCACTCGGCAGCAGCTATAGCCAGATCAGCCTTGGTGAGTGGAAGTCCATGCTGTTGAGCCCATGCATAACCTCCATCTTTGCCACCATGACTTTGTTCATGGGCCCATTGAGCAACAACAGGGATAGCTGGAGAAAGAGGCTGACTATCCACAGAACGAGTCATCCAATATACTTGATTATTAAACTCATCCTCTGCTGAGATCACCTTTTGATGAGCATTTACATGAGACTCAAATATCTTCACATCCTATGAACATTCAGAGAGCTCTATCCAAGTATTTCTTCCCCAAATGTCTTTCTCACCAATTTTCCAGTCATGCTCCTTCCAAATCCCTGACCATCCAGCTAAACCATTGGCTACAACCCATGAATCAGTATATAATTGAACCTCTGGCCATTTCTCCTTCCAGGCAAAATGCACAACCATGTGCACTGGCCGAAGTTCTGCCCACTGTGAAGACTTTCCTTCACTAGTGTCCTTTAGGGTTGTTTCAGAAATAGGCTGTAATGATGCAGCTGTCCACCTCTGGGTTGTTGTATTAGTCACTTTTCTGTTGCTGTGATAAAACACCAGACCAAGGAACTTATAAAAGGAAGAGTTTATTTGAGATTATGATTGGCAGTTCCAGGGAATTAGTCCATTGTGGCGGGAGGCATGGCGGCTGGATCTGGAGCAGCAAACCGAGGGTCACATCTCGCAAAGAGCACAGGAAGCAGAGAGGAAGCAACTGTAGAGCACGAGCCTTGTTAAGCTCACTAAGCCTGCCCCCAGTGACACACTTCCTGCAGCATGGCCACACACCTCAAGACCTCCAAATACAGCGCCACCAACTGGAGACGAACATCTGAATACCTAGAGCCTATGGAAAACACTCATCCAAACCACCACATTCCACTCCCTGGCCCCCATAGGCTCTTGACCATATAAAACGCAAAATACATTTATTCCAACCTTAAAAGTCCCCATAGTCTTTACCAGTTTCAATGGCATTCAAAAGTCCACAGTCCAAAGTCTCCTCTGAGACTCAGGCCAATCTCTTAAACTGTAAGCTCCTGTAAAATCAAAAGACAAATTACATACTCCCAATGTACAGTGGAACCGAATACACATTCCCATTCCAAAAGGAGGAATAGAGGCATAGTGAGAAAATACTGGACCAAAACAAGACCAAAAACCAGCAGGGCAAACGTCAAGTCCTGTAGCTCCACATGCAACTTCTGGGACTTGACTTCCAAAGGGCTTAGATGGCTCAGCTCTTCCAGTTTTGCTTGCAACATACATCTCTTTCTTAGGCTGGTACCACTCCCCGTATGCAGCTCTCCTTGGCAAATATCTCACAGGTCTGGCATCTCAAAAGTCTTCTTGGGGTCTCCGCTGCCAACCAGGCTTCACACTCACAGCTTCACTCAATGGCCTATCAGGGCCTTCTTTATTCAGGGATGCCTCTGCAGCATTCTGCCTGACCTTGGCAGCTCTCTCAAACTGTGGAGGAAGAACTGATGACCCCTTCACTCTTGCAAACTTCATACCTCTAAAGCCAGCACCATGTGAATGAAATTGCCAAATCTGGCTGCAAGTTTGGGATGGACTCTCTCCTACTTTAACCACTTTTGCCATTTTTTTCCACCCTGGACTTGCTGGAGGATTAGCTGGGTGTGGTCTTGCCCTGAAGGTACTGATTCTTTTGTTTACTTGTAAATCTCCAGGCCTCTCCTTAATGGCTTTAATCTCCTTATGAAAGGGAGCCTCTCCTTCACATGCCTTGGCCCAACCTTTAATCTTCCTAGTGCAGTTATCAGATCCAAACTGTACATTCTGCATTTCTTCCTGCCCCATCTGCTCTTCTTCACTGTAGATCTGCACAATATTCACCATTAAAAGCCATGCCACCATTTCTACATTAGGTTGTCTTGAAATATCCTCCACCAAAGACATCAGTCCACTGGTTTTCAACTTAGCATCAGGCAAGCATTTGGGCTGCGGGCAAACTGCTGCCAGACTCTTTATCAAAATATCCCCGTTGCTGCTTAAGTCTTTATTATCCCCTGGAACTACATCTTTTGCAGCCATGCTTTCTTCCTGGCCTCCATTAGAATGGCCCCTTAAGCTCTGCTTACAATAGTCAACAGCCTTTCCAGCCCAAAGTTCCAAAGTCTTCCACACTTCTCCAAACATACACATCGTCAGGTTCTTCACAGCCAACAGCCCACTCTCTGGTACCAATAACTGTATTAGCACTTTTCTGTTCTTGTGATAAAACACCAGACAAAGGAACTTATAAAAGGAAGAGTTTATTTGAGATTATGATTGGCGGTGCCAGGGAATTAGTCCATTGTGGCGGGAAGCGTGGCGGCTGGATCTGGAGCAGCAAACCGAGGGTTACATCTCACAAAGAGCACAGGAAGCAGAGAGGAAGCAACTGTAGAGCACGAGCCTTGTTAAGCTCACTAAGCCTGCCCCCAGTGACACACTTCCTGCAGCATGGCCACACACCCCAAGACCTCCAAAAACAGCGCCACCAACTGGAGATGAACATCTGAATACCTAGAGCCTATGGGGGACACTCATCCAAACCACCACAGTGGTGCCTGCATAGTGTGCAGATCCATCAGTAAACTAGGCCCTAGTCTTCTCTTCCTCAGTCAACTGATCATAGGGCAAACCCCATGAAGCCATAGGTGCATGCTTAAGCACAGGAGGCATTGTAACAGGAGTGGGAACCATAGGCATTTGGGCAACTTCTTCATGTAACTTGCTTGTGCCCTCAGGGCCTGCCCGGGCCCTGTCACGTATGTACCACTTCCATTTGACAATGGACTGTTGCTGTGCACGTCCTACTTTATGGTCTGGTGGGTCAGATAACACCCAGCTCATGATGGGCAGCTCAGGTCACATGGTGACTTGGTGGCCCATTGTCAAACGTTCAGTTTCCACTAAGGCCCAATAGCAGGCTAAGAGCTGTCTCTCAAAAGGAGAATAGTTGTTTGCAGATGAAGGTAGAGCCTTGCTCCAAAATCCCAAGGGCCTCCGCTGTGATTCCCCTATGGGAGCCTGCCACAGACTCCAGACAGCATCTCTATCTGCCACTGATACCTCAAGCACCATTGGGTCTGCTGGATCATATGGCCCTAGGGGCAGAGCAGCCTGCACTGCAGCCTGGACCTGTTGAAGAGCCTTTTCCTGTTCCAAGCCCCACTCAAAGTTTGCTGCCTTCCGAGTCACCTGATATATGGGTCGTAGTAACACACCCAGATGAGGAATGTGCTGCCTCCAGAATCCAAAAAGGCCCACCAGACGTTGTGCTTCTTTCTTGGTGGAGGGAGGGGCCAGGTGCAACAACTTATTCTTTACCTTAGAAGGAATGTCTCTGCATGCTCCACACCACTGAACTCCTAGAAACTTCACCGAGGTAGATGGCCCTTGAATTTTAGTTGGATTTATTTCCCATCCTCTCATGCGCATATGCTTTACCAACAAGTCTAGGCTAGCTGCTACCTCCTGTTCACTGGGTCCAATCAACATAACATCATCAATATAGTGGACCAGTGTGATATTTTGTGGAAGAGTCAGGCGATCAAGATCCCTTCTAACTAAGTTATGGCACAACGCTGGAGAGTTAACATACCCCTGAGGTAAGACAGTAAAGGTATACTGTTGGCCTTGCCAGCTGAAAGCAAATTGCTTCTGGTGGTCCTTATGAACCGGTATTGAGAAGAAAGCATTGGCCAGATCAATAGCTGCATACCAGGTACCAGGAGACATATTAATCTGCTCGAGTAAGGACACCACATCTGGTACAGCGGCTGCAATTGGTGTCACTACTTGGTTGAGTTTTCGATAGTCAACTGTCATTCTCCATGATCCATCTGTCTTTTGCATGGGCCAAATTGGAGAGTTAAATGGAGATGTTGTAGGAATCACCACCCCTGCATCTTTCAAATCCTTGATGGTGGCACTAATCTCTGCAATCCCTCCAGGGATACGATAGATAGTGTTTTTGGTTCACTATTTTCCCTGGTAGAAGTAACACCATTTGGCCTTTCCAATCATAATAGCCCTCACTCCACAGGTCAGGGAACCAATGTGGGGATTCTGCCAATTTCTAATTATATCTATCCCAATTATACATTCTGGTACTGGGGAAATAACCACAGGATGAGTTCTGGGACCCACTGGGCCCACCGTGAGTCGAACTTCAGCCAAAACTCCATTTATCACCTGACCTTCATAGGCCCCTACTTTAACTGAAGGGCCACAATGCTTTTTAGGGTCTCCTGGGATCAGTGTCAACTCATAACCAGTATCCAATAGGCCTCAAAAAGTCTGATTATTTCCTTTTCCCCAGTGTATATTTACCCTAGTAAAAGGCCTCAGGTCCCTCTGGGGAAGGACAGGAGGAAGGCAAACAGCATAACTCTTTGGTATTGTGACAAGTTTCTTCCTCATTGGAACCCAGCTACCCCTTCATTCAAGGGGTTCTGGGTCTGTGAACTGTCTCAAGTCTGGAAACTGGTTAACTGGGCGGGATTTGCTACTCCTGAAATCCAATGTTGACTTCCTGTCATTTGTTCTAGAGCTTTTCTGCTTATACAGATCAAATAAAAACTTAGTAGGCTTCTTATTTATTTGGTTCCTGGGAATGCCATGATTAATTAGCCAGTTCCAAAGATCATTTCGGGTCATGCCATTATAGGCATTGTTTTGCCTTTTCCACCCATTATGATAATTATGGTAACTACGCTCATCGGGTCTTCGGTGATTCAGTGCTGCTACCTGAGGCCTACCCTGAGGTCCTGTTAAACCTATAACATGTACATTTAATTTATGCAAATGAGCAAGAACTTCTCTAACTATAAGATCTGGCATAAGAAATAGAGCAAAAACAAAGCTCTTCAAATGTTCTGGTATCTCTCTCAGTACTTTCCATCTTATACACTCAGTGAATGGCATGTCCTCTGGGTCCTCATATTGTGGAGAATGTGGTTTTACAGTTCAAAACCATTCGAGGATGCCCATCTGCCTGACCCTCACAATCCCTTCATCAATACTAAGCCAAGGAATATCAAGCGTCTCTAACTCGCTGTTAATAGGCCATGTTTTAATAAATATATCAGCCAACCATTCAAATAAACTTTTAACACCTTTTTTAACTGCTCGAACTTCCATGTTAAACCTAGAATCTCTACTCAGTGGGCTCATATCGATAAACTCAGTATGATCCAATTTTATATTCCTTCCACCATTATCCCACACCCTTAAAATCCATTCCCACACATATTCCTTAGGCTTCTGCCGGAATGAATCAGCAAACTCATTAATTTCTTTAGTGGTATATCGCACCTCCTCGTGGACCACACTTTCTATCTCACCTTGAGGGGCTTGCTTAGACTTCAATCTGGTTATAGGTCTAGAGGCAACAATTGTTGGGCCCTGAGGGACATCAGCTCCCACTGGGAGGGGGGGATTAATTTCCTCAGGCAAGGGTGGGGAGGAGGGATCTGCAGGGTGTGGATTCTCTGCTGAGGGTGGGGAGGTTAATTCCTCAGATAAAGAAAATCCCTCAGAATCCGAGGGTTCAAAATCCTCATCATCATAGTTCTCCCACACATCTCCATCCCAAGTTTCAGGGTTCCACCCTTTCCCCACCAGTGCTCTCACTTTAACTGCTGACACTTTTCGTGGCTGGGAATTAAATTTGCGTTGTAAATCAGCCAACCATATAATAAGGGCTCCAGCTTGATTTTCTGCTGCTTTAGCTCTTTGGCTGCTGGAGAGAAGATTCTCTTCCAGAGCACACTTGGAAACCTTTAAACTGTTGTTTCGAATCCGGAGCTGGTCATTTTTATCACCGAGCTCCATATTTTCGTCTAACAGTTTATCCAGACATGCTAGGAGCAACAAGGCAACATCATTATTTTCCTGATTTTTCTGCAATTTCTCGAACGTTTTATATATAGAGTCGCTAAATTCCTTGCTTCTCACAAGAGGTGAGTTAGGTGAGTCAAATGGATCTATCTTCATAATTAGATCAAATAGTCTGCACCAAGGATTATCATTCCTCTTCATGCCACCAGGAGAGCCTTCAGTAACTCTAGGCTTCATTGGGTTGGAGAGCTGGCTCCAGAGACTACCAAGCCCACTAAAGAAATTCATCCTTTCAATTCTGTTTCTCTAGAACCACTTCTGGTACCAAAATCTGTATTAGTCAGGGTTCTCTAAAGAAACAGAAGCAACAGGATGAATATATATATAGCTATATACAATTTATTGATTTGCTCACGTGACAGAGTTCAAGGATTCGAACAGTAGCTGCACCACACTGGAAAGGCCAAGACAAGAATCCAGGGAACTGCTCAGTCCGCAAGGCTGGATGTCTTAGTAGTCCCAATCCAGTGCTGAAGGTCCAAATGGGTTCCAGGAGATCCGCCGGTCTCAGTACACGCTGGGATACAAAAGGTTGATCACAGCAACAAGACAAACTCACCAGATGAGAGAGGCAAGCCACAGGAGAAAAAGAGACCAGCTCCTTCTGCCGTGGCCTTAAATACTGCCTGCTGGCGGCAGAAGGGAACACCCACATTTGGGGTGGACCACCCGGGTTGAGGCAGTCCAATCAGAAGACCCTTTTTCTCTTATTTGTTCCTTAGTCCAGTCAAGTTGACACCCAGGATTAACAATAATAATAATAATAATAATAATAATAATAATAATATATAATTTTCTTTAGTCATTTGTCATACATAGACTTGCTTTTGATTTCCTACCTTTTCTGAATAGAACAGCAATGAACATGGATGAGAAAATATCTCTGTAGTAGGATGCACAGTACTTTGGGGACATGTCCAGGAGTGATTGTAGCTAGATCATACACTAGATATGGGTCAAGCATTCTGAGGAACCTCCACACTGATTCCCAGTGCCTATACCAATTTGACCTAAGAAGAACACTGAATAAGAGCTCTGCCTTTGCCACTTCCACACCAGATACTGTTGTTATCCTTTCTGACTGAGTTATCAAAGTAGTTTCGATTTGCATTTCCAGATGGCTAAGTATGTTGAATATTTTAAAAAATATTTCTTGGTCATTTGCATTGCTGATTTAAGAATTTTCCATTTAGTTCTATTCCTTAATTTTCCTTTTATTTAAATTGACTTTTTGGTGCATTGCATACAGAATATTTAATCATCATTATACTTCCCCATTGGTACAGCCCCCACCATAGACCACCCCACCAGATTTCATACTTTCCATCATATATGGTAAGGCCTGTCCAGTCAAGTTAGTATACCCAGACATCCCTCAATGCAAGTTCATCCACTGGGGTCTAGTCAGCCTGTCTACAGTCTCTCCTTTAAAGAAAATCAACCCTCCTTCACCCATCACTAATCAGCTTCCAATAGTTCTGATAAGTTTGAGACCTGCTCTCCATTCCAAGATGGGTTTTTGTCTACATGAGTTTGCATTGCTTTTGTGTATGCTGAGAGCACAAATGTAATGACTTTTTGTAGTTGTTGTTGTTGTTGTTGTTGTTGTTAATAATGTTTTCTTGACATTTAGTATTGTGAGTTCTTTGTATATTCCAGACAGCAATCTTCTGTAAGCTATACAGAGGGTAAAGAACTTTGTTTTTCCATTCTGTAAGCTTCCCTATAATATTTTTTTCCTTTGCTAAACAGAGTTTTTACTCTCAGTTATTTGCAAGAAGTCATGAAATATTGTCAGGTAAAACATGTGTGTCATGGTGGTTTACTTTGGCATATTTAACCAGGCAATTTTAAATAAAGTTAAAAAATCTCTTTACTTTTGAGAATAAAAACATTTCAAGTCTCCTTAAATATATTATTGAAATAATCACATAAAAATAAAATCAAATAAAATTTAGTTACTTTCAACTCTAGATTTTATTGAGACTTCTATCCTCTCTATTTAGAATGAAACGCTTAATTTCCATTATAATTTTTCAAATAAATAAATTGGTACAACTTAAACCATTAGTGTCTAAAGCTGAAGGGCTGAATTTTAGTCAACAAAGCCAGAGAGAGATTTTTTTTGTTATTGTTGTTTTGGCCTCAAATAAAAATACAATAATTTTATCTATCCATAGTTTCTTCTCAAGTGCATAAAAGTTGAAATAATTTTTCAAGCTGTGTTAATTATTTTACACCATACTATTTGAAATATCAAGACTGTGCAAACAGAAGTTGATGCAATTTATTCCTTTTCTGAATGCTTTATTTATTTATTCCTCAAATCTAGGTTCCAAGTATGTGTCTGAGTTTCAGACTGAGTCTGGATGCATAGATTTATTGGGGTCAAGAACCCTCATTAGTGTTAACTATCACATTTTTCTATGTATATTTCACTTTAGTAACAAGCTCAAAAAAAAAAACAAAGCCATGGTCTTTTATATCCATACTTCAAAAAAAAATGGCTTAATTTATACAATTCAGGTTAGAGCATTCCATGATATGTTAATGACATAAAAGCAATAAGCATAGTGAAAGATAAAATGATAGGGACAGTATAATATTTAATGTCAACTAAGTTGATACATTATCCTCTTTTAAATTTTAAAAAGGCTAAAGTTGGCATGAAAATAACCAGCGCTTGAAAATGGCTTTATAATTTATAACCTTGTACAGTGTTGCTATTTGAGAAGTCTTTCTTAAAATAGATGCAAGAATATGTAGCTATTTTAAGGAAGGTGTATTTGTCAACAATATTATTTAAAATAAATATTTTGCTTGTTATTAGAAGCAATATGACACATTATTACATTTGACATTCTGAGTCTTTGAACTAAAACAGCAATGTGAAGTTCTCTCTGACCTTCTTTTCTCCTTTTCGTATCTATATTTCTCCCTCAAACACCAACAGAACTGTAGTTTGAATGAAAATGTTCCCCATACCTTCCAAGTGTTTGAATATTTTGTGCCAGTTGATGGCACTGTTTGGGGAAGTTTAAGAGTTGTAGTATCACGGAGAAGTTGGATTTGAGAGGTCATGGCCTTGTCTTTTCCTGATTCTATCTCTCTACATTCTGTACATGCTAGAAGATATGCGTGCTCAGCTTTCTCCAGCTGCCTTCTATATTCTCAGGCCACCATGATGAGCTCCCATCCCCCAGAAAATATAAACCCAACAAACTCTTCCTTCAGTAAGTTACCTTGGTCACGTTATTTTATCCACCCACTGGAATTCATACATTTTGTCATTTGTCTTAATGTCAATGGTGTCAATTTAAGTGTCCCTAAACATCCCTCAGTGCAAGATTATCCACTGAGGTCTAGTCGGCCTATCTACAGTTTGTCCCTTTAAGAAGATCAACAGTAAGCAGAAGCCAATTATTATTTGACAAAGATTAGGGGCTGCTGTCAATTTCTACTTTTCTGTTCTGGGTTTTTCACTGCTTGAGTTTTCATCAGCTGACTCATTTGCTATGTTCATATGAAAAGGCTTCTAGGAGCCTGTAGGCTCTATTTCTATTTCCATATGGTTTTGCACCTTCTTCCTGGCTATTACAGTTTTTCTGCCCTTTCCTGAAATAGTCCCTGATCTGTGAATAGGTAGAGTTTAATATGGGAGTACAGTCCAGGGATCCATGCTCTGCAGATTCCTATCTATTTTGGTCATTTGTGACCTTTTTTTGTTTCTAGCCCTATGTTGCATGAGAGAGCTTCATTGATGAAAATTGAGAGATGCATTTGTGTTTTGATACCTTGTTCTATGTTCATTGAGACAGACAGAGGTTGCATTGTAGATGTGCCACTTAAGATTGGGCACTTTACAGACAACCTGTGTGTAGAATCAGTAGTGGAAATCTGCAATAATCTCCATCTGTTGCAAAAGAATCTTACTTGATGTGTGATGACTGGATACTTGTTTGTAAATATAAGGATCCCTATTTTGCAAATAGTAAGACATTACACTTTCTAGGGGTGTGACAGCCTCGAGATTTTCTCTAAGATCTGCAAGCTCTCTACTCATGTGTATTTGGCTATATTTAATGTACCACACATGAGTTTCCTCCCATCGAGTGGGCTTTAATTTCAATTAAGTAGCTGTTGATTACTCACAAGATAAAAGATCCAGTACTGCAACAATGTTGTTTTCTGTTAATGTGGTTATTGGACCTTAAATCTGCGGTTGGACCATTGATTGATGGTCTCCCTTAGTAGCTTGCATAATGTACCCCAAAGCTATGAGAGCTAGTCTTCCGGGGAGGAGGATTCCAGGTCAGTTCCAGCACCAAATCTTTTGCAGCAATAGAGTCTTCCCTTCAAGTTCGTGGAGGCACTAGAGCTGTGGCAATAGTCCATGAAGTTTTAGGAGTCTTTTGGTCTATCCTGGCCAACGACTCAAAGGAAAGCTTCTCCTATGTGTCACTGTTTCTTTTTATTTAGTTTTCAGCTATAAACAAGAACTCAGTGATATAGTATGTGAAATTTGTCAGTAGGCCTTTAGGACTAAAAGATTCCCCCCATTTTTGTTTTGTCTTGTTTTGTTTTGTTTTATACTAGCTAGTCATTATTTATCTCTTTTCACTCTCTCCTGGCCTAACCTTCCCTCCACACCCTCCCCACTTTCTCTATTTCTCCCTTGATAATGACTGTCTCCTATGGTCCCACCTCTCTGACCAACTGTTCTCCAACTATGTTGTCTCAACTTACATAATATTTATTTGTTCAATACAGAGCTAGCTCAGTGAAAAATATATTTCTTTATATTATTATGATGTTAGAAAATGAAATGGTGGAAACAAATGATTGATTTGAGGTTATCATGATTAAAGTGCCTCACAACCTATCAATTTTATTGAAAGATGCAACTTGAATATATATTTAAAGTGTTCATGATGTTTTAATAGTGTTATATACATACTCATTGTCTAATAAAAATCTCTCTGGTTATTAATATGTAAATCCTCTCACATAGGTATCACTTTCTCTCACAGTGAAAACATTTAAGATATTTCTCTTATCAATGAATTTTAAGGCATTATGGAAGAAAAGAATACCATCTACAAAATGTTATAATGGAAACTAACATTAATTTTTTCCTAGTAGGAGTTTGAAGAATGTTGTTAAAAATTGTTAATGGTAGTACTTAAAATGTGGAGAAGTGAATTTGGGGGCATAATGAATTAAATGCTACCCTGGGCTACATGGTAATACCTTGTCTCATAAAAACAAGAAATGTGGATTGAGCAGTGTTAGATCGTTTCTTTAGCATGTACAAGGTCCTGATTCAGTCCCCAATACTGGAAAGACTAAACAAAACTCTGTAATGGGCTGTCACAAGAATTACCAGAGCAAAGTCTCCAGTGTGTATTTTGTCTTTGAATGAATTTAAAGGAACACGTTACAATTAAAGTGTGAATTGAAGAGCCTAATATATTCACTTCATATTGGTCTATTGCAGTTTTCATTCCTTTGCTGAAGCTAAATGTTCATAACCTTTTCAGTAAGTAATGTTAAACAGTTTTGTTTTATGGTTAAGGCAGGTTCAGGGGCCATCATTGAACACAACTAACTTCTCCATTGTCTTCTTTTCCCATGGCTGGTTCTACCACTTTAAATGATAAGCAAAATCTACCTAAAGAAATGTTTTGTGATTTATTTATAAATAATACAGAAAATGTTCTTTTAGTGAAGAAAATCAATTTTGTATTGTGTATTCTGATCTTAATAAAAGTGAAGGTTTTTTCTTTAAAAATATGTATAGTTTAAATTTTCATTGATACAATATAGCATTATTTATAGTCATCTTGCTATATTGGCTTTCCAGAATTACTCTGAATATTTAAAAGATGATAATCTTTGACACATTATTATTTCCCCTTACTCACAACCTTGTCTTCACCTTCAAGTATCTCTGTCCTTATCCACTATTCTTCTTGATTTTGATTTCAACAATTTTAGATTCCATACAACATTTGCCTATATGTGCTTTATTTTGTTCTCTAAAATGTTCTATAATTTCTAGACGTAGATCATCAGTTTTTATTTTTGAAACATACAAACAATATGTCCTGGAAGATATTCAAGAGAGAAATATCAGAGATTTCTACCTCTTTGCATGGAGAGTAGGGTACATTCACTCTGCTCCAGCTTTTTATGTCTTTGTATTTGTTCAAATAGGAGGAAGTGCTATCTAAAACCCTAAAGTTGCATATCAGCATAATATTTTTCTCTTTACACAGCAAACCTCTTCTCAGATGAACAGCAGACAGAACTTGTGTTGCTTATTAATATGATAACAATTTCTTATACAAGAGCAAATGGAAAGACCTAATAATTCAAGTGATGTGAGGATTATTCAGCTGCAGCTCTAGGCTGAGTGGAGTTATCACTCACAGAAAGCCTGCTGCCTGATTTCTTTGCTGTGTCATTTCATGTGTCTGTGGCAGCTGTGAACTTCTTTGTGTTGGACAAGCAGGTTTCCTTGAAGCAGCTGCTGCAGTTCATGCCTGCAAAGCTTTTCCAGGGTGTGTACACCGAGCTGTTAGCAAAATAGAACTAGACTGGAATGAGGCACTTGCATTTTCTATCCAGAGAAGTAAACAGAACACAGCCTACAAGATATTTTTTAATCTCCATCTGAAATTACAGATGAAATTTAGCTGCTGGAGCATTGCTCAATCCCCCACCATCTCAATGAGTTCATACTGTGTAAATATTGTGATCTTAATAAATAAATACTGAAGCACAGCTGGCGCCAGCAAGATATCGCTGTTAGGTTGCTGTGGCCCTGTTATCACCAGTGGGCAATGCTAATTATTCTCAGAACTGAGGCCCTGGCATACTAGGGAAAAGGAATGCAGGGGAAAGTCAACAGAGGTTGAAACAAAAATAAAACATTGTTTGTTTCAGTCCATTGCAAGGGCATTCCACCCTTGTGAAAACCAGAGATACACAGAGAACAGGTATGTGCATTGCTTTTCTCTGTAAAAATGATTTAACAACAATATGTATTTCAGAGCTTTATTGCACTCTGGATGATTAAAATTCACACCTCTTGATGGTAAGGGCAAGAGGAGGTAATTGGGGTGTTCAAAGGACAACACTGGGAGCCTGAAATTCTTAAATGAATGAGTTTACTGAGAGCTAGGATATTTTCCCTTCCTCCTCCCTTTTCTGTCAAGTGTGCTAGTGACCTAACTTTGCACATTACACACAGAATATGTTCATTATGTCCGACTGTTATGACGTGAGAAGGCAGATGTTCTTTAAGAAATTGTCAAAAGGAGAGAAGATGCATATGAATGACTATATTCCTTTCTTGAAAATGCCATGTTTAATTTTTAATAGCCATCACCAGGGTAGACCCAGTGACCACAGCATACCACACAGGTAGAGCAAAACTGGTTCACCACATTGTTCTTGGCTTTCAAATGATGCTATTTGTCTAAGCCCAGTGGATAATCAGAGCTACAAAGAGTCCCATTAAATAAGAGGGTTTTGTTGCTTATTGAAGTGATCATTTTTGTGTTCTGCTTTCAGTATTTTATTATTTCTCAACAGCAAGGTGTTCCTTCAGGAAAGGTGAATTGCCTTTAATGTGTGTTAGATTCTCCCACTGACTCTTCTTCCATAGTCTTGCCCTTGGCAACCAACAAATATTCCTCAAATATTTTCATTAGCACAATAAGATTTGGGTTTTATAGCAAGATGAAGTGAAGCCAGTGTGTCTCCATGGGGGCATCCCTCCCTCTCCCCTGAAGATTGCCAGTTCTCTGCTGTTTTATTCAAGAACTCATCAGTGGAAGAGATTCTTAGGCTTTTTTAGTCTAAGGAAGAAAAATGTCTAAAGGTTACTGGAACTTGTAGAAATTTGTAGCAGGCATTACATGTGTTGATGAAATTTGCACTGATTCATTATTAATATTCCTGGATAATTCAAGCAAAATCTTTCCAAGATTATTCTGTGTCCAAAATAAATATTTAAACCAGATTGCATTGATTTGACTCATTCTCTCTGAACTTGGTAAAGTGAAACTTATTCAGCAAAATAGGGAAAGAAGAACTCACAACTAACATCTTGTCTGATTTTCAGTCATAACAAATATGGATGCCAGGACAATTTTTAAAAAAAGGCAACCAACCTCATTATGTTAATGCAATTATAGTAACAGTGTGTGAGATTTATGCAAGACCAGTCTGCTTTAACATCCAGTTTCAAACAGACCAAATTATAGTCACTAAAGTTCAAGCAATAGATCTGCATCACGTCTTCCAAAATCCCTCTTTGTTCTTATTTGATTTGCTCTTAGAAAATCACTTTCTTTGCACATCACAGGTGCACAGACTTGCATGCAGACAGTACATTCATACACATATGGAAATAAATAAAATTTAAGAAAAGAAAATCACTTTCTTGGCGCTGCTATCTTCATTATAATCTCAAACTTGAATATCTCTGAATTATTCTCCTTAAATCTTAACAATATTTGTTTGTTTGTATTAAGTTTACCTGAGCCACAGGACAGCCCTGAAGGTGACTAGTGGTAATAGTGTTCAGAGTTACAAAGTACAAAAGTGATTTAGATATTCTAGTTCAAATGTTTTCTAACATATGCAACAAATCCAAAATGGTTCTGGTTATTACCTTCAGGTCTCTGCCATATCTGCAAAATAGAAGTGCTAGTTCTTAAGGGTAGGAACTCGGCAAGGCTGCCCCCTGTCACCACTCTTTTTCAATATAGTGCTTGAAACCCTTGATATGGCAATAAGACAAGAAAAGGAAATTAAAGGAGTTCTAATCGGAAAAGTGGAAGTCAAGCTATCCATTTTTGCTGATGATATGATTGTCTACTTAAGGGAGGCTAAGAACTCAGCCAGGAAACTCCTAGAAGCGATTAAGAATTTCAATAAAGTGGCAGGATACAAAATAAATCTAGAAAAATCAGTGGCCTTTCTTTACACAAACAACAAGCAACCGAAGAAGGAATACAAGGAGGCATTCCCACTCACAATAGCCTCAAAAACAATAAAATACCTAGGAACGAACCTAACCAAAGACACCAAGGATCTCTATTGAAGAAGACATCAGAAGATGGACAACCCTCCCATGCTCATGGATTGGGAAAATAAATATAGTAAAAAATGTCCATTCTACCTAAACTCATATACAGATTTAATGCAATCCCAATCAAAATCCCCAAGAGCTTCTTCACAGGTTTGGAAAAAAAAAAGTCCTCAATTTCATTTGGAAAAACAAAAGACTCTGAATAGCTAAAGCAACCCTGAGCAAAAACAGCAATACAAGGGGGATCTCTATACCAGACTTAAAACTATACTACAGGGCTGTAGTCATAAAAACAGCTTGGTACTGGCACAAATACAGACCAGTTGACCAATGGAATAAAACTGAAGATCCAAACCTGAGCACGTACAATTTCAGCAACCTCATATTTGATAAAGGGGCCAAGAAGACACAATGGAGGAAAGACAGCATCTTCAGCAAATGGTGTTGGCAAAACTGGATCTCCACCTGTAGAAGAATGAAATTAAACCCCTATCTCTTGCCCCGTACAAAAGTCAATTCTAGATGGATCAAAGACCTCAACGTGAAATCCAAAACTCTGGAGGTAATAGATGAAAAACTTGGCAGCAGACTATAAGACATAGGTGTAGGGAAAGACTTCCTAAATCAGATAGCAGCTGCACAAGAAATAAGATCGACAATTGACAAATGGGACCTCATTAAACTCAAAAGCTTCTGTACATCAAAAGAAACAATAAAGGAAGTGAAGAGAAAACCCACTGAGTGGGAGGATACCTTCACTGCAGATACATCTGACAAAGCATTAATTTCCAGAGTATACAAGCTACTCAAAAAACAAAGAAGAAAGAAAACAAATGAATCACTCAAAAGATGGAGCAAAGATCTGAATAGAGACTTCACAGAGGAGGAATTAGAGATGGCTGAGAAACATCTTAAGAAGTGTTCAACATCTCTGATAATTAAGGAAATGCAAATTAAAACCACTTTGAGATATCACCTTACTCCAATAAGACTGGCTAGGATCAGGAACACGAATGATACCAAGTGCTGGAGAGGGTTTGTCGGGGAAAGAGGAACACCCATCCATTGCTCGTGGGAATGTAAACCTTGTACACCCATCATGGAAAGCAGTGTGAAAACACCTTGGAAAGAAGCTCAAAATGAGCTTGCCATTTGACCCCCCCCCCCCCCCACCCCCCCGGTCATACACACCCTGGGTATTACCACAAGCTTCCTCTTATTTGCAGAAATGCATGCACAGCTATATTTATGCAGCTTTGTTCACAATAGCCAAAAGCCGGAACCAACCCAAATCCTCAACTGCATGATAGATAGTTAGGGAGTCAAATGTGGTAAATGTACACAATTTCTTGGGTTCTATGCAGCAGTTAAAGAAAGACAACATCATGAACTTTGCAGGTAAATGGATGGAGCTAGAAGATTATTAAGTGAAGTAACACCATACCAGAAAAACAAACGACGAAACAAATGACGTATCCCTCATCTGTGGATGCTTAGCACCAATTACCCAGTTGTAAATATTTCTTGTGGAGGGGGATGCATATTAAAAGAACAACAACAGAAAGACTGCATCAGAAAACTGACTGAAATGGTGAACCGGGAGGGGTGGGAGGGGCGGGAGAGGGACACGTGTCTATATTCTATTAATGTATATTTAATTTAAAATTACATGGTATTTTACTTAAAATTTATATAACAATAACTTTGGGATTAACATATACAAATGTTCTCTATAATTTTTGTGTTATACAGTATCATCTTGTAACATTCTCTTTTAACCTGTAGGATAATTTAACTTATGGAATTAAGTTTGCTTCCCAAATTAACAACATACAATCAACCAAAAAAGCTAGGATAAATTTAATGAAATTTACACCTTGATTTCTGCCTATAGGTATGTGTATTACAACTGCCTTTTTGAGACTCATGGGTCAAAAAGAACTTAAAGCAGGGGGGATACAGTTACATATTAAACCTTTTTGTCAAAAACTTTCAATTTAATCTTAAAACTAACTATGGGAAAAGATTCGTACGTTCCCACAGGTCAAAATGTCACCAACTCAATGGCTGATAAAGAAAAGATACAGCCTTCCATCGTTTAGGTTGTACCAAGAAATACCAACAGAGAAGTTGGCCCATCTTGACCCTAAAAGGAAGAAAAGCCTCAGACTGCTACAGGCATCAAACCTCTCTGAGGACCATAGGTGTAACAACTGTTTATAGTGAGTCCTAATGAACCTTACCTTCTAGGTGCAGCACAGTTTTAATATGAGAGACCACCTTACCTCTTTTACATAGAACAAAGAAAAACATGGTGGTAATGAAGTCATTCTCTAACTGTAAATTAGAGCTGAATGTTATAAAGGTAATCTCTTATAAAACTGGTAAAACCGCTTTCTTTTTTAATTTTTAAAAAAAATTTATTTTATTTATTTTTGTATGTGTATAAATGTACTGTCTGCATGTAGGTTTGTGCACCCATGTCATGCAATGCCGCGGAGGTCAGAAGAGGGTGTTGGATTCCCCTGGAACTGGAGTTCTCCTGGAATTGGAGTTTCAGACGGTTATCAGCTGCCATGTGGGTGCTGGGGATCAAACCCAGGTCCTCTGTAAGAGCGGTTAGTGCTCTTAACCGCTAGGCCATCTCTCCAGCCCTGGTAAAACTTCTTTCTTTAATTGACTAATAGACATAGGAACTGTAAAAAGGATTATTCTCTATTCAGAACCAAATATAATACTAAAGTCTCTTTAAGCATTGCATATAAACAAAATATATTAATACAAGAGAGCACTGATAGCAGCAATGGATTATTCTGCAAAGGAGATGTTGGCCAGGGGATGCAAGCCCCCCGCACCCAAAGGTAAATGCTTCTTGCCTGTAAACTGGGAAACCTGCAAGAAGAGAGGCAGTAAGGCCCTGCTGTCAAAGACCTGATGTAAGCATGGGAAGGTTGTATTGAGACCACACTTGCAAGTGTACAGTTGGTCTCTGGAATACCAGAGAGTGTTACCAAAGGCCACTCAACCAATAAAGCAAATGCTGGTCTCCTTGAGTCAAGCAAGACTCCTCCTCCCACATCAGCTACACCTCATCTGCTTGGAGATCCTGTGCAGCAGTGGCAGTCATATGTCTGTATATCCCAAATCTATTTGGCTATTAGCTCTCTCCTTAGAGGAATAACTCATGGATGTTGCCACAAGCTTATATCCTCTAGTGATTAGGAGATGTTATATGCCACAGTAAGACCTTGTCATCTTTTACAGGAAAAAAAGTAATCCATGGATTAACACATCATCCAAACATCTGTGTCTATACCAACATAACCTTCCATAATAATTAGCAATGTTTAAATACCTGTATCTAATTGCTTGTGCTTCCTTAGTAGGATTGAAATATTATTCCTGGACAAACTGTCAGCCCATGAAAGGAAACAGCCAGAACTGATCAGAGTGCAAAACAACATCTCCAGACAACGTAGACTGTTGTGCTTCTTGTCCACCTGTGCCCCTTTTCTAAACCTAAGGAACAATCTGCGGAAGAGGGGGAGTGGTAGAACGTAAGGGCTGTGATTGGGGTGAACGGTAAAACTACAGCAATATAGTCTGGACACTTATTTGATCAACTTGATTGTATATTCAAGCCCCTACAGATGGATGGTGGGAGCCTTGGGCTGTGTGGGTTTGGGCACAACTGCTTGCAAATTGGTTTTATATGAAGGATGCTTGTATTCAAAAAAACAAAAAGGGAGCGAGATACTGAAAAGTTTTAAAGCAGGTTTTCATGCCAAACCTGAAGAAGGTCAAGAGCTTGTAGGAAGATAGTCATTAAAATCCACTCTGTAAGATTTGCAGTTTAAAAGGGTATTCTTAAAAATAACATATATTTATATAGAGAGGTGGTATTTCAGTAGAAATTTATATAGAAATACAAAATAAACCATATAAGTTAATGGACTTGATTTCTCTGAAGTCGTAGTCCAGTCATATAGCTTAAAACAACAAAGTGTATATTGGGTAAAATTTATTTGGCAGGTACTCAACTCTGCCCAAGATTTACCCACATATTATAGGATATTTTAAGGCTTAGTGAAATGTTTAGATTAGTTAAATTTGGTTGTAGGTTTCAGTGAAAATGGTAATAAATTTGAACTAATTGGGAATATATAATGTTAACTGTTTTATTTATAATTTGTATTGAACTTCCAACAGTAACTTTGAGGTTAAGGTACACAAATGGTCCCTATATTTTTCTGAATTATACAACATCACATCGTAACACTTTCTTTTACTTGTAAGACAATTTAAAAGAATTAAGTTTAAATTTACTTCCCAAATAAGTAGCATACAGTCAATGAGAAACATTTTGGGTAAATTTAATGATAACTTATGCCTTGGCTCCTGTTTATGGGTATGTGTAATACAACTTAGGCATCTATAGGTCAAAACATAAAAATTAAAAAAAAAAAAAGAGGGAGGTGGGAGGTGGGGTAGTATCCCTTCTGGGATACAAATGGAAAACTCTGTGTTCTAATCCTATTGATAAATTTTCAATTTTGAGATCTTGAAACTAACAATGGGAGGAGATTTGTATGTTCCCACAGGTAAAAACACCAATCTAAATGCCTGAAAATGTACAACTTTTGGCTGTGCAGGATGGACTGGGAAATGCCAGCCGAAGAGTGACCCATTCTGAATCATTTACCGAACGCTGAAGAACCTGGGGCTGGAGAGATTAGGCCTATCGGTTAAGAGCACCGACGTTCTTACAGAGGGCCCGGGTTCGTCCTCCAGCACCCCACATGGTGGCTAAAGAAATCCGTCTGTTAACTCCAATTCCAGAGGAACTCCACGTTCCAGGGGAATCTGAGACCCCCTTCTGACTCCGGCGGCATTGACACGACCAACGGGTGCACAGACCGTGCTGCAGAAAATAACATCATACAATACACAAAAACAAATAATACAAAAAAAAATTTTTTTAAGGAAGCAGAACCTCAGGAGCACTGAGTCATCAGACACGAGCACTCCTGACCATTTATGGGGGTCACTGTTTATATTGGGCTAATGAAGTTACCTTCCAGATGCTGAGAACCCTTCCATACCTCTCCCCTTTTGAGTAGGTACAAAGTAAATCAGGATGGTAAATAAGCCTTAGCCTAAACTGTTAAACTGGGCCAAACTGTAGACGGGTAATTCTCATAAAAAACAGGAGTAACGTACCATTTTAAGGGACTGATAGAACTAGAGGAACGGTGAAAGGACTATTCTCTATCTAGAGCCAAATTAAAAATATAAAGCTGTTAGCGTGGTAATTAAGCAAAATCATTATACAGGAAAGTCTTGATATCAGCAAATGGATTATTCTGCCGTAAGATGTGGCTAGGGGAATTCAAACCCCCCACAAATTATAAAAGCTCTTTGCCTATAAGTGGGATATATGCGAAAGGAGAAAGGCAGTAAGTCCCTGTTGTCAAAGACCTGGGTGAGCATGAAAAAAATGTTACGAGATGTCACTTGCTAAATGCCAACTGCCTCGTGAAATTGCTATTCGAGGGTGTTACCAAGGCCATCAAAGCAATACAGCAAAAATATTGGCTCCTTAGACTACGCAAAGGACCTCCCACCAGGATCAGCGTAACCTCCAACGGCTCTGGGGATTACTGTGCAGCAAGGGCAGCCATATATCTGATATATATGTAGATAGAGATAGATACAGATAGATAGGGCGGGAAGAGGTCTCAAACACGAGAGGCGAGAGAATAGATCTCGAGAGATATAATATACTGGCTGAAGATGTCTCAAACTTATCCAAATTTTTATCTCAAGCCACAGTCTCTTTTTTTGTGCACTACATTACATGAAATGAGTAAAGGGTTTCTTTAGTTCACTCATTCAACTATTAGGCAACAATCTTATATTCACGAAATCCCCTTTTCTCCAGCAAAGCATCCCCAACTTTTCCTTTAATTTTTCAAGTTATTTAATATTAAAGTCTCTGCAACTTTAAGCTTTTAACTATGTATTAGTTTCCTTCTTGATGTTTAGTCTTCAAATTTAAAAATAAAATGTGCAATTTTTAAATTTTATTTTATTTTTTATGTGTATGAATGTACTGTTTGCATGTAGGTTTGTGCACCCATCATGCAATGCCACGGAGGTCAGAAGATGGTGTCAGAATACCCTGGAACTGGAGTTAAAGATGGCTCTCACCCGCCATGTGGGTGCTGGGGATCGAACCCGGGTCCTCTGCAAGAACACTTGGTGCTCTTAACCTCTAGGCACCGCCATGTGGGTGTTGGGGATCAAACCCGGGTCCTCTGCAAGAACATTCGGCACTCTTAACCGCTAGGCCATCTCTCCAGCCCCCATAAAATGTGCATTTTATTTGAATTCCTAGTACCAAGTGTACTCATAGAAGGAACCTAGTACATGAAATGGTTTTATGGCTGGTCAGAAGAAGAGAATATTTCGCGGATAAAGATCTAACTTTAAAGTTTTGCCAGATCACCTGTTCATAGAATCACTGCTAGGAAGGTGGGTTCACCTTAAGTCTTGCTATAAGAGATGGATAGAGGGGCCTGATGTCTGCAGCAATCTGAGGCATTTCTTCCCTTCAATGCCCAGAGGAGTCAGTCCTTCTGCTGGCACTTTCTGGTACATCCTACTCACTGAAAAGCTGCATTTTCTTTCTCAGCCATTAAGTTGGTGAAACTGTGACCTGTTAGAACATACAAATCCTTTCCCATAGTTAGTTTTAAGATTTGGGTTACAAGGTTTTTTGACAAAAAGTTTTCATATATATCTATATCACCCTTTTTTTTATTTAAGGTTTTTATTTTTGACCCATGAGTCTCGAAAAAGCAGTTGTTTTATACATACCTATACGGTGGAATCAAGGCACAGATTTCATCAAATTCATCCATGCTGTTTTGGGTTACTGTATGTGATTAACTTGGGAAACAAAGTTTATTTTTGAGTTAAATTATCCTATAGGTGAAAGAGATTGCTACCAGGTGATACTATATGACAGCAAAATTATAGAGAACATTTGTTTATACCAATCCCAAAGTAATTGTTATACAGATCTTAGTTAAAGCTAATGTGGACAAGAGCAATTTATATCACCAATTAACTCAGATGCATTACCATTTTTATCACAACTATTTTTAATGATTCCTAATGAAGCTTACCTTCTAGGTGCCACAAAGATTTTAATACAAGAGACTTTCTTAACTCCCCCCGATAGAATAAGGAGAAATAAGATGATGATGAGGTCGTTCTCCAGCTGTAGATTGGAGCCAGCTGTTATAGAGGTATTCTCTTGTAAAATCAGTAAAACTGCTTTCTTTGATTGACTAATGGACATAGAAACTGTGAAAAGGATTATTCTCTATTCAGAACCAAATATAATGCTAAAGTCTCCTTAAGCTATGCACTTAAACAAAATATATTAATACAGGAGCTCTGACATCAACAATGGATTATTCTACCAAGGAGATGTTGGCCAGGGGATCCAAGCCCCCAC
Source organism: Rhizomys pruinosus (assembly GCA_009823505.1). Classification (NCBI taxonomy): domain Eukaryota; kingdom Metazoa; phylum Chordata; class Mammalia; order Rodentia; family Spalacidae; genus Rhizomys; species Rhizomys pruinosus. Next base: position 2,280,115 of record VZQC01008131.1, read on the forward strand.
AAATGGTAAAGGCTCCTTGCCTCCAAACTGGGATATCTGCAGGAAGAGAGGCGATAAGGCCCTGCTGCTGAAGACCTGATATAAACATGGGAAAGATGTATGGAGACCGCACTTGCAAGTATACAGATGGTCTCTGGGATGCCAGAGAGTATTACCAAAGACCACTAAACCAATAAAGCAAATATAGGTCTCCTTGAGTCAAGCAAGACTCCTCCATCATCACCAGCTACACCTCATCTGCCTGGAAATACTGTGCAACAGTGGCAGCCATATGTCTGTGTATCCCAAATCTTTGGCTATTAGCTCTCTCCTTGGAGGAATAACCCATGGCTGATGCCACAAGCTTACATCCTCTAATAGTTAGGAAATGTTATAAACCACACGAAAACCCTGCCATACTTAACAGAAGAAAATGTAAATCATGAATTAACATACCATCTAAACATCTGTGTCTATACCAAAGAAACCTACCATAACAATTAGTACTGTTTAAATACCTATATATCTAATTGTGTGTGCTTCATTAGTAGGATCGAAAGGCTATATATTATACTGTTTAATACCAAAATATCTAATTGCATGTGCTTCATTAGTAGGATCGAAAGGTTATGCCTGGACAAGCTGGCAGCCCATGAAAGAAAACAGCCAGAACTGACTAGAGACCAAGACATCAGCTCCAGAGAAAGTAGAGTGTTTTGCTTCTCATCCACCTGTGCCCCTTTTCTAAGCCTAGGGAACAATCTGCGGAAGAGGGGATGTGGTAGAATGTAAGGGCTTTGATTGGGGTTAATGGTGAAACTACAATAATATAGACTGGACACTCATTTGATCAACTTGATTGAACATACAAGCCCCCCCTGCTGGATGGTGGGACCCATGAGCTGTGTGGGTTTGGGCACAACTGCTTGCAAATTGGTTTTACATGAAGGATGCTTGTACTCACAAATTATCACTTATTGTTAAAAAAAATGAAAACAAAACAAAACAAAAAAGCAGAGAAAGATGCAGAAAACTTATGGCAGAATGCATGATCTGGGATGGGTAGGGGTGGTTTGGGGGGAAGGTAATGGGATATATGCCTGAACTGAATTGGAAAATGATGTATGAAATACACAAAGCATCAATAAGAAAAAAAGAGATGGATAGAATGCCTTGAGTGTTTAGGAGATGGAAAAACTTTTCTTGCCCAGAATCCCTGCCTTTTAATGAATTGTTAGGGAACTAGTTATAGATTTGAGGCCTCCATATGTTTTTTTCTACTTTAATTCTTCAGAAATGTATAGTCTCTTCTTTTCTTCTTTTTGCCTCTTTTTAACTATAAATTCCTCAATGTCTTGGACTACTGCAATAGCACATCTAAGTTTAGGAATCACTACCACTCATTTCCAGAGTACTTGCAGTAATTATATCTAAATCTCACATTCCTAAAGTTATGCCATTTGAAAATTAATATTGCTTAAAAATAGAAAAAAATAAATATATAAAAAGAAAATTAATGTTGTTTAAATATATTCCTATAGTTGTTAGGACAAGAACTGAAAAGTTCACATGATATCACTGACATTTTTGTATACAGCCTCACAACCACAGGTTTGGTATTTTAAAATATATCAAGGTCATTAAGATTATTTTTAATTAATTAATTCTTATTTTATGTGAATGAGTATTGAAAATATTTTGCTTGCATGTAAGCAAAGTGTACCCTTACTTATAATGTCCTAGATGGCCAGAAGAGGGTGGCAGACACACTGGAATTGGAGGTACAGAAGGTTGTTAGCCACTATGCGGATCCAAGAGCAGCTAGTGCTCTTAACTACTGAGCCATCTGCCCAGACATTCAATTCATATCAATTATACATTAGAAGATTTTTTTAATAAATGCCAGGACTTTTAGACCCTCAGCACAGTAACATTTAGTCATGAAAAATCATGGAAATACTTCTGCCAATTGAAACAGAAATAGGCTTGTTTTTCCATGATACTGAATAGATCATTTTCTAGTTTCACATTTTCTCATAGATTACTGAAATATTACATGCTAGGTATTGATGAGCAAACTCAGCAACATCATTAGACATAGCATTTCTAGGCCTATTATCCTGCAGGAGATATGATTCTTTACACAGAATTTCTCATTATCATCCAAGTCAAAGGTATCACCTTATAGCAATCTAAGGCTGACCTACTATCTGCTACTTTTGAGAGTTAGAATTTATAAAGTATAGCTGCTGGATTTCTATCCTATTTGTCTTTCTGAAATCAGAAGCTACAATGCAAAAGTGTGAGTTCCCTGGGATGTCCTAGGGGATTCCTTGCATTCCTCCTAGGAGACAGGACTACAAACTTGGATCATCTCTGGATTGTCAGGATTGAAGTATGTGCTCTGTCAAACATTATACTTCTGAGATGTGAGGAAGACTCCCTTGGGCCACTATTTAGGACAGTTCATTAGTAAACACTGTATTGTCAGGCAAATTCACAAAGAAGTCTCTTCTTCCCCGAGTCACCCATCCATCAGAACAATTCCTAACGTGTAAGTTTCAGGGCTCTAAGTCTTGTTCTTCCAATTTTGTTATCCATGTTGAGTTACCTCCATGTGGCTGATTACCACCCAGTGGAGAAGCTCCCAGCTAAGACTCAAGTTTACTATGTGTAAACTTACAAAGAATCAACTTAACTACTCTTAATTAATTTGTGCGATTTACTTTTTCTTAATGTATATAATTAATTGAAGTTTTGTGGTTTTCCTACAATATAGAGTATTCATATTTATATCTCCCCTATGAGCATTTATGCAATAGCCAACCCACAGGATTTCACACATTCTATCTTATATATTTTAAACCCTATTGAGTCAAGTTTGTGGACTCAGATGTCCCTCAGTGTGAGTTCATCCAGTGGCATCTGTTTAGCTTGTCTAGTATTACTCCCATAAATCAATTCTCCCTCACCAGCAATGATCAGCTCCCATAGTTCCTTGAATACGTTTATAGCCTCCTGACCATTTCCCTAGTTTATGTTGCTGTTGATTTGATCACATTTGGGGTCTCTTATGTATGCTGTTCCCATTGTTGGAGGTTCACATGTGCAAGTTCCCAGGAGCCTGTAAAACTCTGTTTCTTTTTTTTTTTTTAACATTTTTTTTATTGATGCTTTGTGCATTTCATACATCATTTTCCAATTCAGTTCAGGTATATCTCCCCTTCCCTTCCCCCCCACCCCCACCCCAACCGAGATCATGCATTCTGCCATGACTGTCCTGGATATCTCTCTCAGTTTTTTTTCTCCATTTTTTAGCTATAAGTGATAATCCATGAGTACAAGCATCCTTCATGTAAAACCAATTTGAGGGCTGTTGTGCCCAAACCCCCACAGCCCCACCTTCCAGCGGGGAGTGAGGGGTTGTATGTTCAATCAGGTTAATCAAATGAGGGTCCAGACTACATTGCTGTAGTTTCACCCTTCACCCCAAACTCTATTTCTTTATGGCCATGGAGGACTCCTGCAATCTTTCCACCCCCTCTTCCGCAATGGTCTCAGATCTATGCATAGGTGAGGTGTAATATAGAGGCTCTACCCAGGGAAACACACTCTCTAAACTCTATGCTTTGGACAGTTCTGGTGCTTATTTACTTTTAATTTTGAAAACAGGCTTAAATTCTTGCTAATTCACCTGCCTAAATCTCTCGTGTACTCTGGTTACAGGTATGAGACAACACTTCTGTCTGAAATTTAAATTTTAAAAATTAAAACAAGTAGTAATTCTCATAAGGGATATGATAGCTAGGGTAAAGTAAAATATGTTGGTTGTAAAAAAATAGAATAAGAATAACAATTGATCAATAAATTGTACAGATATTGGCTCTAAAGAACACAAAATGCCTTTGGGCTTTTTTTCAGACTAAATTTTTTTCAGTGTTTTTGAATAAACTTCATAAATATTTCACAAGATTCTGCAGGGCTAGAGATGTAGCTTGGTGATAAAGTGCTTGCTTACCATGTGCACAGCCCTGGGTTCAATCAAGCACCCCCATAAACAAAATCCCAGTCAAAACAGAACAAAACAAACCCATCTAAAATTCACCCTTCCAAAATCAAAAGATTTTCATTCACTGCCATATTCATTTTTAAATATGTACTTCAGAATATTTCTAATACTCAAATTTTTAGGTCACAATCATAAAATCATTGTTAGAACTTTTGGATTTCTTTTCATTTATTGTACAGCTAGATTAACCCATGTATGAGGGCAGAACACTATTAACCTCTGAGTGGGGATGGGGTTTGTGCATCCATGTAGTGCATACACATGAGCGTATTGTTGCACATGTTTTTGTGTTTAGACTCAGAAACTAGAGAAAACATTTGGGTGGTTTCCTTCTCTAGTATCACTCACTTTCTTGTCCTGTACCCATTTTGTCTATGCTGTTTGACTCCTTACTTGGGTCCTAGAGAATCAAAATCAGACCCTTGTGCTTGCAGAGCAAGTGTTCTATGCTATTCAGTCATCTCCCCAAGGCCACCTAATAACACTTAAACTTCCCATCTGGTCCTATCTCTAAATATAGCAAAACAGGACTAAGTTTCCAAATTTGTATTGGAAGAAGAAATTCCTATGTAAACCATAAGATTATTCAACTTAATGTAGTTTGGTATAGCTGAAACCTTTAGTAAGCTATATGAGCATATATGTGGAGGGAAGTAGATGCAGGAGGATGGAAAAAAATGTTTACATAAGATAAGGAGGTAAGAGAGGCCCAGTTTTCTGAAAACTTCTTGAATCAAGAGAGAAGCATCATTGGTGTGAGATTTACCTATGATGACAACCTTGTGGAGTATATGGGAGTGAGGGCTGCTAACAAAGGGAGAGATTAAATGGACACTATAGAAGAGATTGATAAATGCACACTCACTTAGTCAGACATATTCCAGAACTTCACATGATCATTGTGTGGAACAGGCTAAACTTTCTTAGTCTTAAAATGGGAAGAATGAGAGAAACTGACAGTCAATGAGAAGTTTCAATGAGACCATTTATCAATACTTACTAGTTTAATGAATATCACAAAATAAACATGTGGGAAGGTGTAGGAAGCTTTCTTTTTATGCCAAACAGGGACCACACAGCCCAGCTAAGGGGGATGGGGACACAGTGCCCGCTTTGCAGACACCGTGGGGAGCTGACCCCTCCTCGCAGAGGCCAGGTGGCTACTTCCTGTAGCCTGGTCTGCATGATACTTTTGACCCAGGACCTTAGCCTGGACCTAGGAGACACGTGATCCACTCTTGGCCATGGATTCTCACCTGCCTAGAGCCTGGACAGGAATTTCAGGCTGATGGCTAATCACTTCCCTTCAGCCAATAGCCACTCACAACACCAGCTACCCAGATTGGTGATCTGCAAAGGAATCTCTTTCTAACCCACTGGCCACCTGAACAAAATGCAGGCCTACCTTAGCCTGTATGTGCACAATTATTAATAAAAATAATGGCCGGGAATTCCGTGATGATGTTACTATGAAATTCAAATTTATTCCTTGCTACAGCCTGCTTTTATAAAATAAATGACGTCAGTTCCTAGAGCAAATCATAAGTACCCCAGTTCTGTGCCACTGCACACCTTGCCCCACCCAGCATCATGCACTTAGGCCATGCTGCTTGCTCCTCCTTGGAGCAGGGCCAGACCCTCAGCCAGGAGGTGAGATGCACTAGTTGGAAAGCCAGCCTGCAATTTGAGCTGGATTTCCCTACAGGAAGGAATAAAAAGTTCATGGATAAAACCATTTAAGGTAACTTAATGAGTAGAGTGATTGGCTGGATTAATGAATGATGAAAGAGACTCTAGAATAGAGGAGAGATTTGAGAGTCAAATGTAGTCCCACTTTTTCTAGAGTTGCATGAGTACCAGGCTACCAGGATTTGTCTACCCACTATATGCATCTTATGGTTCTCACAAGAAAAAGATTTACCCTGACACATACAAAGTTTTCAGGCATGGCATCAAACATGTGACATATTGGTAAATATTTTACAGTAGAACTTCAGTGTCTTCAATATTGATCTCTAGAATCAGTACACACATGCTTCTCTCGATACTGATTTACACTTTATCTACTTTTACGGAACCTTTTGATATTCCCAATATGTCTGGGATTGTTCTTCAATTGGGTTTTACTGAGTAAAGAATTATGTTTGCAGTCTTTTTTTTTTAATTTTATTTATTTCTGTATGTGTAATAAATGTACTGTCTGCATGTAGGTTTGTGCACCCATGTCGTGCAATGCCGTGGAGGTCAGAAGAGGGTGTCGGATTCCCCTGGAACTGGAGGTCTCCTGTAATTGGAGTTTCGGACAGTTCTCGGCCGCCATGTGGGTGCTGGGGATCGAACCCGGGTCCTCTGTAAGAGCGGTCGGCACTCTTAACAGCTAGGGTATCTCTCCAGCCCCATGATTGCAGTCTTTTACATCAGGCTACTATGTCCAAGCAAACACATCCATGGGCCACAGTAGACTCATTAATTATATTCCAGAGGGGGGTCACAGGGAAGACGCCATAACGCGCCAGGCCAGGTACACAGCTCTACAGCTCTAGGCGTGGTCTGGCGGGGGGCAGCTGGGAGAGGGTCTCGCTCTGAACCTGTCTACGGGATCCCCGGCCCAGAGGGACCGCGCTCGGGTGAGCGGAGGGTCGCGTTTGTGGGCGGGAACCGGGGTCACAGGGGAGACGCCATAACACGCCAGGCCAGGTACACAGCTCTACAGCTCTAGGCGTGGTCTGGCGGGGGGCAGCTGGGAGAAGGTCTCGCTCTGAACCCGTCTACGGGGTCCCCGGCCCAGAGGGACCACGCTCGGGTGAGCGGAGGGTCGCGTTTCCCTCTGCTCTGGTCCCTGCTGGACTTGTGGGCGGGAACCGGGGTCGCAGGGGAGACGCCATAACGCGCCAGGCCAGGCACACAGCTCTACAGCTCTAGGCGTGGTCTGGCGGGGGGCAGCTGGGAGAGGGTCTCGCTCTGACCCCGTCTACGGGGTCCCCGGCCCAGAGGGACCGTGCTTGGGTGAGCAGAGGGTCGCGTTTCCCTCTGCTCTGGTCCCAGTTGGACTTGTGGGCGGGAACCGGGGTCGCAGGGGAGACGCCATAATGCGCCAGGCCAGGTACACAGCTCTACAGCTCTAGGCGTGGTGTGGCAGGGGGCAGCTGGGAGAGGGTCTCGCTCTGAACCCGTCTACGGGGTCCCCGGCCCAGAGGGACCG